>JAFBMS010000255.1:250951-288451 GCA_019788955.1 Albula glossodonta
ACCTTAGATGAAGAATTTCAGATTTGACTCATCTAACATGAGAAAAAGGCAGAAAGAGTATTTTATCAAATTTAACTGTCAGGAAAATAAATTTGGGGGCAAAACAGCAGTTTGTGAATACATCATTTAGATAACAATAAAATCAGATCCATAATCAATCTGAAAGCTTACACTCCAGATTTAGTATGTTCCCTGATTGGAAAATCACAAGTATATAAATGTAACCTGTGACATACGTGCGACATCATCACACCATAAACATGTGGTATGCAAATAGACATGTATGGCGCACATGAGAATCATGCAAAACATGCTTAAGCACACATGCAGAATTTCTATGAGATTAATGTGTAATATGGCATTCTCGTTCACTGAATCATATTTTTTTTATAACAGAAAGTGCTGCCATAAACTCTGGATTGTGTCAAATTTAGGCCTGAAAATGGTATGTCACTGATCTGGGATCAGGTGGCAGATGACAGAGCTTGCTTTTGAGCGCCGCTGTGAAAGGGGAAGTCAGCACCCTTTAACCGCACAAACAGTGGCTGTATTTCCCACCGCGCACTGAATACAAACACAGCATCAGCCTCTTACAGGAATCAGCCATGAATCAGTGCACTTTCTGGATGTGTGAGATCACAAGCCTTATTATGACATCACACTGAAAAAACCAACCGGGTGAGTCAACCAATCAAAACCACAAAGCTAGACTGTGTTAGATATTTGTTGTGAATCTAATTTCATTCTTAACCATGTGCATACCATCTGTATAATGGAGAAAATGATCAAGCCAATGAATTCCCTCCTTCTATCCTGCGCAAGATGAAATTAACTACTGTTTAAAAACTGGTGTGTCCAACTGAACTGAAACTGAACTCTGTAAGTGAGGACACACAGCTACCATCTGCTGAAAGCTCTGTGTCAGACCGCTCTGCGTCAGACCGCCCTGCGTCAGACCGCCCTGTGTCAGACTGCCCTGCGTCAGACTGCCCTGCGTCAGACCGCCCTGCGTCAGACCGCCCTGCGTCAGACTGCTCTGTGTCAGACCGCCCTGGGTCAGACCGCTCTGTGTCAGACCGCCCTGCGTCAGACTGCCCTGTGTCAGACTGCCCTGTGTCAGACCACTCTGTGTCAGACTGCCCTGTGTCAGACTGCCACTGCATTGAAGCGGCTGACCGCTCTGTGGCTTTTCTGTTCCGAAGATGAGCTGCACACGTTTCGACTCCACACACAGCTCAGAGCAGCCTAAACGCTGTGAGTTTTTTTTTTTTTACATTTTCCACAAAGGAAGAACATCAAGTCCTTTAAAGCCTGGATTTCATTTGATCCCTTCATAAACGAAGAGCTGTTTTCAACATGTGTACCTCTGAAAACCCAATTAATGTGTATTATACACATGCACATACTTAAGCTCTGTATGCCATATACACACATATTTAAGAGTGCTCTGGAAACACATTCCAATGTAATATTATGGGTCAGGTGAAAGTTGGCTAAACAGGTATGTCGCAAGGTCACTCCCAAAACCTGCATGGAGACACTGCCCTGGGTCAGAGGACAAGAGAACAGGAGAATGAGTGCAGCTGGTAAGACAGGGAGCAGCGCTGGCTGCTGTAGTGTTTTTCTGGGGGGGGCTGCGGCAAGACTCAGAGTGACACAGAGAACAAAGTAGGGCCTCGGAAATGCTAATGTGTCAAGATAAGTGGGAATTGAATGAACGGGGAACATTTCTTAAAATCCACTTAATTCTGTTCTCAGACGAGATCCATATCAGTAAATTAGCAAGATGCAGCTTTCATATTCAGCACCTGCTCTTTTGAAATCCACATACAGCAGATCATTTTTCGTGTCGACTGAAGTAAAATTTGCCATCCCTCTGAGAGTAAAACCTACACCCTCGGCATGAGATAAGACTAAGGGTCAAATCTGAATCCTGCAGTCCTCTGGCACAAAGCAGAGTTTCACACTTTTACCAACACCCAGCTCAAGGGGAGTAATCGCTCTCTCTCCCTCTAAAGCCTTGAGATTACATGCATGTGTATGTGTGCATATTATATTTCTTTCTATATCTATTCTGGACCTTCCTTGGAAAGCAGTTTGACAAAGTCTTACATACTACAAATCACTGCTGCCTGTTAATTGTACCTGATGGATGAAGTCGGTTGAAAATGTTACCCTGGTATACTATGAAGATGAAGCAATAATTGTATTAGTGAAATTGAAATGCATTTAAATAAATAATAATGATAATAATAATAAAAATAATGATAATAATAAATAATAATAATAATAATAATAATGATGAAGAGCACACACCTTGCTCGTTCTGCGGAGGCTCCTAAGGATGTTCCTCCTCTTGGGGTCCTCCCCCTCCTCGCTGAGGACTTCCCCCTTCATGGCCCCCACCTCGTCCTCCTTGGCCTTGGGGAGCCCCCCGAGCTCGTCGTCGCTGCCAATGGAGAAGCTGGTGCGGAAGCTGCTGAACTTGCCCAGGCGCTTGGAGCGGTCGCGGTATAGCCGTGGCTTCACCCCGGCCGCTGACAGCTTGTGCCGGCGCTCCAGAGAGCCGCTGTCAGCCTCGCTGTCCGAGCCGTTGCCGCCCCCGTTGGAGTGCATCTTGTTGGCGTTGCGGATGGTGATGATCTTGCCCTGCGTGCTGTCATGCGGCACAGAGTAGATGTTCTCTTCGTCACTCGGCCGGGGCTTGGACACTGCATCGATGGGCTCTGCATAGTCCGAGGGGTCATAGCTTCCGTCCCCGCCTGGCGCCCAGGTCACCGCTGGCGGCAGCGAGCGCCGGTCCATGTAAGGGTTGAGGGTGACCTTTCGGATGTCAAAGGTCACAGTGCCTTTGGGCCTGACCTGGGATGGCACCTTGTTATTGAGGTTGCTCTCGAAGGAGCTCATCTCTGCAATGATGTCACTGGATTCTAGGTCAGGCAGCTTGAGGCCACCCCCGTGCAGGGGGAGGGTCCCGTCATCCCGCAGGGAGGGGTACGTTGGTGAGTTCTCAATGTCATCCTCGGAGTCCAGTATGGGGCCAGGGGAGCCACAGCGGGGGGAGTGGAAACTCTCATTGGTGCTGCAGGCCTCGGCGACATTGTCATACATGTGCGTGGCCTCCACTATCGTCCTCTTTTCCAGCACCTCCTTCAGGAAGGGCTGGAGCAGCTCCACTCGATGCTGCCCCCCCATCCCCCCTCCTGGCCCGCAGACCACTGTGCTGAATCGCCCCTCAATCTCATGTGCCAGCTCCTCCCCCTGGGCCAGCTGCTCGCGGGCCACTTCACAGTCTGCCAAGTCTGTCTGACTCTCCCCAACAGCCAGAAGCTGCACAGGTATGATGTCCTGCACCTCGCACAGGAAGGCACACAGGGTCTCCAGCGAGGCTCGGCGGCGCGCTGCATAAACGGCCACGTACCCGTGCACCAGCCGGCTCTTCCGCAGTGAGAAGGACGAGTGGTAGGAGAGCAGGGACAGCTCCACGCACTGCCTGTGTCCACCAACCACCAGGTCCAGCAGCACAGAGGCACCGCCAGCCGAGGCGGGAGTGGGCCGGCAGTGCTGCGGCAGCAGGAAGGGCGAGAGCAGCCGCTCGACGTCGTACGAGTCCCCGCACATCAGGCACATGACGATGCGCAGGTCCGCCTCTGGGCAGGGCGTGTACAGATCCCTGGCGCTTGATGGCAAAGGAGGGAGGGGTGGGGAGCTGCTGCCATGGCTCCCGCCCACATTCCTCCTTGTTTCCAGCAGGCCCTTTAGCACCTGGTTGATCTGCTTCTCATTCACGTTGCGCCCATAGCCCGTCCCAGGGGAAGCTGGGTCCAGGAAACCGCACTGCAGCTTCCCGGCCACCTGCTGGCCTTGTGAGATCAGGCTGAGCGCTGTCTCCCCGCCGATGTCACCCAGCGAGCCCACACCCCGCTTAGTGACCAGGAGCAGCGACACGGGCAGCCCAGCCAGGTGGCTGTCTCTGCGGCCCAGTGTGGACTCCCGCACCTTTTCGATGCTCTCCACCACATAGGAAAGGGACTCCTTGGAGTTGTATAGACAGAGACAGCCATGGGGGGAGAAGGTGGCAGTTTGGAAGGAGTTTACAGGCAGTCGAACATTTCCCTCGATAGGCCGTAGCAACAGCTCATACGGCTTTCCATCCAGTAAGTACCGGTCATCATTAGTGCACAGCGCACGAATCTCATTGGCCATTTCCCGTGCAAGACCATCCTTGCCTAGGATAACCAGGTTAATCCTGTCGGCCTTTCCTTCCCCCATTCCGGGTCTGCTGTCGAAGAACGGGTACCGCGTGGGGAAGCGGGAGGCCAGCACTTGCTCGATTTTGCTGTCTACACAGCGAGGGCTGCTGGGGCAGGTGTCCTTAGTGGGATGGTAGACAAAGTGGATGTGCTTCAGCACTAGAGCATCCCTCTCCGCCTGCAGCTTCTGCAGGGCCTTAAACCTCTGCTCCTCCCCTAACACTTCCTGGATGGCCCCCATCTTCTCCTTGCTGGGCTTTGCATCCACCTCCAGCTCATAGAAGAGCTCCGAGTACTCCAGCAGGAGCTCCTGGAAGTCCTCCTTAGCACGGTCGATGATCTCCTTCTGGTGCCGGTTGTAGATGTCCAGATACTCTGGCTCCTGCAGCCACTGGTAAAATTCCTCATTCATGATGAAGCTGCGGGCCTCCTCCCAGGGCCTTCCGGGGGTGACAAATGGTGAGGAGTTCAGCTTAGCCTTGAACTCCTGCCGAATCTCTGCCCGGCGCCGCTCGTTCCGCAGGTGCTCCAGGTGTGCCTCGAAGACAACCTCAGCAGCAGGAGTCTCCAGAAGGTCCGACGGGATCCGCTCGTCCTCCATGTTGTCGATGTGGGATGTGTCCTCCCACGGTGTGTCCTCCAGCACCACAAACCAGTGTGAAAAGTCCCGCTTAGCCTCCATGACCTTCTGCACCCCGGACCAGCTGAGGTGGTCAATCTCGTCCAAGTCAGGTGCCAGCGAGCTCAGGGCCTGCGGCAGGACACTCAGGTAGGTCTTGCGTCGCCGTTCAATGTGCTCCTGCTTGAGCCGGTAGACGTGCTGTTGGAAGAGCTTCTTGGCCTTGGCAGTGCCCTCTAGGAAGACATACTCCTTGTATTCAGCAGAGGTGTTCATTTTCCGGCTGATGTTAGGCCAGGTCTCGTTGTGGTTCTTCACTATCCGACTGATCAGCCACTCATAGCGGTCCTTGGCTGAGGCGATCTGCTGGCTCTGCTGCTTCAGTGCCTCAAAGTAGGGTATGATCTTAGGCTTTCCCCGACTCTTGTCAATGAGCTGCACTAGGGTGAGGAAGGCCAGGTCCACATTGACATTGGAGCGGGCTGAGGTCTCCACCACCTGTAGGTTCTTCTTGGCCAGGGCGAAAGTGTGTGAGTCTTTGATGTAGCGCTCCACACCCTCATCGCACTTGGTGAGCACCAGCACCACAGGTTTCTTCGTCTTGCTCAGCTGGGTGTACAGGTTGTTGACGAATTTCATCTGGTCGTCAAAGTTGCGGTTCATTCCCCGGCTCACATCCACACAGAGCAGGAAGCCATCCACCTGCAGCTTGCCCTCGGGCATCTGCTTCTGCTCAAAGTCCTGCTCCAGGCCCAGCTGGTCCGTGCAGAAGTACATCAGCTTCTCGGCGGAGGCCAGCTTGGTGGCGGCTGCCCGCTTGATGTAGGGCTGGAGGGCGGTGCTGCGGTGCGGCTGAAAGGTCTGATCATCGATGAACTCCGTCTGCTCCACCACGTGCATCCGGCACTCAGGCCCCTCCTCCAGTGCCCGCCCTACTTCCCCCCAGAACAGGAAGTGATCATTGTTGACCACCCGGCCGCCGAAGTCACTGGTGCTCAACACCGAGGTGTGGTCCAGGTGGAAGTCGTCGGCACTGGGGCGGACAAAGCGGTTGCACAGGCATGACTTCCCCACCCCGCACTGCCCCTTCTCCTTCTCCGTCCCAGACAGACCCACCACCACCAGGTTGTACGTAGGTGCCCGGACATCTTGCTTTTTTGCCATCATCATCGTGGGAAGACTTTCATCCTGCCATGCCCAGAAGCTGCTGATTGGAGGAGGAGGAGGAGGAGGAGGAGGAGGAAGAGGCCACTGCCACGCCTTTCCATAAAGTGCTTTTAGTTCCCGCTACAAATGTTTTTTAAATTTTTATAGACCTTCGTATATGTGACTTCTTTTTGAGCTTCACTTTACCTGCCTCCTTTACTTTAACCATTTGAGGCTTGGATTAAAGGAAGAATGTTTATGTTCTGTTATATTTGTTGGTTTGTTTTCTGAAGTACAAGGAAGACGGAGAGGAGGCAGAGGGTGAACGGTGGTTGGGGTGAGGAGATGGGGGGGGGGGGGGCTGGGGGGGGGGGGGTTGGGGGGGAGAAGAGGGAGGGGTGGAGATTAGGCACTGGGGCAGAGGGCTGCTGTAGCCTGTCCCATCTCGTCTCCCTGGTTAAGTCCTCAGGCAGAGAAAGCAGGGGAGGGCGGCCTCAGTTCTGTGTGGCTCTGTGCAGTCCCTGAGAGAGAGAGAGAGAGAGAGAGAGAGAGAGAGAGAGAGAGAGAGAGAGAGAGAAAGGAATTTAGAAAATGTGCCTGTGCTCCATCTCAAAAAAATACAACATTTATTTGTAGCTAAAGGACGTAATTCAGTTATTCCACAGAACTAGAGTCAATTCCATTTTGATTTTTCCAATTCATGAGACGTGTAACAATTCAGTTCATGAACTGTAAAAATGAATCCATGAAGATTACTCAAATATCATGTGAAGTAAAACTACATTCTAAAACTGCCTGAACTGAACGGATGTTGCCTCTCTAGCTCATGTATTACACATCTCTCTCACATACACATATTACACATAAAAACATCTCTCTCAAGACAAACACCCGGGGGGAAATGAGTGGACAAAAGCGTGTCTCGCCAGAGAGACGCGGCGGATTCTGCATACGCTCACACCATCTTTGGATGGGTTTTTACTCGGGAAGATGCACCATGCATCAAAGCACCCGGTGCAACATGCAAAGGTGCAATCACACACGGCCGACATCCTGCAGCGCTGTCACAGCATCAGCAAACACATGACCATTACCAGTCCTTAATCGAACCTCCCGGGAGTGAATGCATTCCGAGTCAGACCTCATCAGATCTATACGCACACACTGAGCCCTGAGTCTGTACCCACACACTGAGCCCTGAGTCTGTACGCACACACTGAGCCCTGAGTCTATACGCACATACTGAGACCTGAGTCTATACGCACACACTGAGCCCTGAGTCTATATGCAGACACTGAGCCCTGAGTCTACACGCACACACTGATCCCTGAGTCTATACGCACACACTGAGCCCTGAGTCTATACGCACACACTGAGCCCTGAGTGTATACGCACACACTGAGCCCTGAGTCTATACGCACACACTGAGCCCTGAGTGTATACGCAGACACTGAGCCCTGAGTCTGTACACACACAGTGAGCCCTGAGTCTATACGCACACACTGAGCCCTGAGCCTATATGCAGACACTGAGCCCTGAGTCTGTACCCACACACTGAGCCCTGAGTCTGTACGCACATACTGAGCCCTGAGTCTATACGCACACACTGATCCCTGAGTCTATACGTACACACTGAGCCCTGAGTCTATACGCACACACTGAGCCCTGAGTCTATACGTACACACTGATCCCTGAGTCTATACGTACACACTGAGCCCTGAGTCTATACGCACACACTGAGCCCTGAGTCTATATGTACACACTGAGCCCTGAGTGTATACGCACACACTGAGCCCTGAGTGTATACGCACACACTGAGCCCTGAGTCTATACGCACACACTGAGCCCTGAGTCTATACGCACACACTGAGCCCTGAGTCTATACGTACACACTGAGCCCTGAGTCTATACGCACACACTGAGCCCTGAGTCTATACGTACACACTAAGCCCTGAGTCTATATGCAGACACTGAGCCCTGAGTCTATATGCACACACTAAGCCCTGAGTCTATACGCACACACTGAGCCCTGAGTCTATACGCACACACTGAGCCCTGAGTCTATACGCACACACTGAGCCCTGAGTCTATACGCACACACTGAGCCCTGAGTCTATACGTACACACTGAGCCCTGAGTCTATACGCACACACTGAGCCCTGAGTCTATATGCACACACTGAGCCCTGAGTCTACAGATACACACTGAGCCCTGAGTCTATACGCACACACTGAGCCCCGAGTCTACACATACACACTGACCCCTGAGTCTATACACACATAGTGAGCCCTGAGTCTATATGTACACACTGAGCCCTGAGTCTATACGCACACACTGAGCCCTGAGTCTATACGCACACACTGAGCCCTGAGTCTATACGCACACACTGAGCCCTGAGTCTTTACGTACACACTGAGCCCTGAGTCTATACGTACACACTGAGCCCTGAGTCTATATGCACACACTGAGCCCTGAGTGTATACACACACAGTGAGCCCTGAGTCTACACGCACACACTGAGTCCTGAGTCTATACGCACACACTGAGCCCTGAGTCTGTACCCACACACTTAGCCCTGAGTCTATACGCACACACTGAGCCCTGAGACTATACGTACACACTGAACCCTGAGTCTGTACGTACACACTGAGCCCTGAGTCTATACGTACACACTGAGCCCTGAGTCTGTACCCACACACTGAGCCCTGAGTCTATACGTACACAGAGCCCTGAGTCTGTACCCACACACTAAGCCCTGAGTCTATACGCACACATTGAGCCCTGAGACTATACGTACACACCGAGCCCTGAGTCTATACATGCATAAAGTAGCAAAATAGGGTGAAATACACCAGCTAAAAAAGAGACAACATAAATATACAAAATGGACATAACAGGGATAATCAAAAGAAAGTCCTAAAATGGTTATGTTCGCTTTAATATGCACATGCAAAAGCAGGCAGGGCACCGCTGCGACGGTGGAAAGGATCTACGGGGGATCAGTGGATGAGAGAAGCTTTTTTCGTTGTGCTGAAGAAAGAAACGGGAGCTTGTTTGATGGCAAAAATCATTAGAGAATACCTGTGTCTGAGCCACAACCACACCAACCTCTCAGCAGGAGATCTACCAATCTACAACATCTACCCCAAACCCATCTACAGCATCTAACCCTTACCCACCTACAGCATCTAACCCCAACCCATCTACAGCATCTAACCCTAACCCATCTACAGCATCTAACCCCAACCCATCTACAGCATTTAACCCTAACCCATCTACAGCATGTAACCCCAACCCATCTACAGCATCTAACCCTAACCCATCTACAGCATCTAACCCTAACCCATCTACAGCATTTAACCCTAACCCATCTACAGCATCTAACCCTAACCCATCTACAGCATTTAACCCTAACCCATCTACAGCATCTAACCCTAACCCATCTACAGCATTTAACCCCAACCCATCTACAGCATCTAACCCTAACCCATCTACAGCATCTAACCCTAACCCATCTACAGCATCTAACCCTAACCCATCTACAGCATTTAACCCTAACCCATCTACAGCATCTAACCCTAACCCATCTACAGCATTTAACCCTAACCCATCTACAGCATCTAACCCTAACCCATCTACAGCTTCTAACCCCAACCCATCTACAGCATCTAACCCATACCCATCTACAGCTTCTAACCCCAACCCATCTACAGCATCTAACCCCAACCCATCTACAGCATCTAACCCCAACCCATCTACAGCATCTAACCCCAACCCATCTACAGCATCTAACCCATACCCATCTACAGCATCTAACCCCAACCCATCTACAGCATCTAACCCTAACCCATCTACAGCATCTAACCCTAACCCATCTACAGCATCTAACCCTAACCCATCTACAGCATCTAACCCTAACCCATCTACAGCATCTAACCCTAACCCATCTACAGCATCTAACCCTAACCCATCTACAGCATCTAACCCTAACCCATCTACAGCATCTAACCCTAACCCATCTACAGCATCTAACCCTAACCCATCTACAGCATCTAACCCTAACCCATCTACAGCATCTAACCCTAACCCATCTACAGCATCTAACCCTAACCCATCTACAGCATCTAACCCTAACCCATCTACAGCATCTAACCCTAACCCATCTACAGCATCTAACCCTAACCCATCTACAGCATCTAACCCTAACCCATCTACAGCATCTAACCCTAACCCATCTACAGCATCTAACCCTAACCCATCTACAGCATCTAACCCTAACCCATCTACAGCATCTAACCCTAACCCATCTACAGCATCTAACCCTAACCCATCTACAGCATCTAACCCTAACCCATCTACAGCATCTAACCCTAACCCATCTACAGCATCTAACCCCAACCCATCTACAGCATCTAACCCTAACCCATCTACAGCATCTAACCCTAACCCATCTACAGCATCTAACCCTAACCCATCTACAGCATCTAACCCATACCCATCTACAGCATCTAACCCCAACCCATCTACAGCATCTAACCCTAACCCATCTACAGCATCTAACCCTAACCCATCTACAGCATCTAACCCTAACCCATCTACAGCATCTAACCCTAACCCATCTACAGCATCTAACCCTAACCCATCTACAGCATCTAACCCTAACCCATCTACAGCATCTAACCCCAACCCATCTACAGCATCTAACCCATACCCATCTACAGAATCTAACCCTTACCCATCTACAGCATCTAACCCATACCCATCTACAGAATCTAACCCTAACCCATCTACAGCATCTAACCCTAACCCATCTACAGCATCTAACCCTAACCCATCTACAGCATCTAACCCTAACCCATCTACAGCATCTAACCCTAACCCATCTACAGCATCTAACCCTAACCCATCTACAGCATCTAACCCTAACCCATCTACAGCATCTAACCCTAACCCATCTACAGCATCTAACCCTAACCCATCTACAGCATCTAACCCTAACCCATCTACAGCATCTAACCCTAACCCATCTACAGCATCTAACCCTAACCCATCTACAGCATCTAACCCTAACCCATCTACAGCATCTAACCCTAACCCATCTACAGCATCTAACCCTAACCCATCTACAGCATCTAACCCTAACCCATCTACAGCATCTAACCCTAACCCATCTACAGCATCTAACCCTAACCCATCTACAGCATCTAACCCTAACCCATCTACAGCATCTAACCCTAACCCATCTACAGCATCTAACCCTAACCCATCTACAGCATCTAACCCTAACCCATCTACAGCATCTAACCCTAACCCATCTACAGCATCTAACCCTAACCCATCTACAGCATCTAACCCTAACCCATCTACAGCATCTAACCCCAACCCATCTACAGCATCTAACCCTAACCCATCTACAGCATCTAACCCCAACCCATCTACAGCATCTAACCCCAACCCATCTACAGCATCTAACCCTAACCCATCTACAGCATCTAACCCTAACCCATCTACAGCATCTAACCCTAACCCATCTACAGCATCTAACCCTAACCCATCTACAGCATCTAACCCTAACCCATCTACAGCATCTAACCCTAACCCATCTACAGCATCTAACCCTAACCCATCTACAGCATCTAACCCTAACCCATCTACAGCATCTAACCCTAACCCATCTACAGCATCTAACCCTAACCCATCTACAGCATCTAACCCTAACCCATCTACAGCATCTAACCCTAACCCATCTACAGCATCTAACCCTAACCCATCTACAGCATCTAACCCTAACCCATCTACAGCATCTAACCCTAACCCATCTACAGCATCTAACCCTAACCCATCTACAGCATCTAACCCTAACCCATCTACAGCATCTAACCCTAACCCATCTACAGCATCTAACCCTAACCCATCTACAGCATCTAACCCTAACCCATCTACAGCATCTAACCCTAACCCATCTACAGCATCTAACCCTAACCCATCTACAGCATCTAACCCTAACCCATCTACAGCATCTAACCCTAACCCATCTACAGCATCTAACCCCAACCCATCTACAGCATCTAACCCCAACCCATCTACAGCATCTAACCCTAACCCATCTACAGCATCTAACTCTAACCCATCTACAGCTTCTAACCCTAACCCATCTACAGCATCTAACCCTAACCCATCTACAGCATCTAACCATAACCAATCTACAGCATTTAACCCCAACCCATCTACAGCATCTAACCCTAACCCATCTACAGCATTTAACCCTAACCCATCTACAGCATCTAACCCTAACCTATCTACAGCATGTAACCCTTACCCATCTACAGCATCTAACCCTAACCAATCTACAGAATCTAACCCTAACCCATCTACAGCATCTAATCCCAACCCATCTACAGCATCTAACCCTAACCAATCTACAGCATCTAACCCCAACCCATCTACAGCGTCTAACCCTAACCAATCTACAGCATCTAACCCCAACCCATCTACAGCATCTAACCCCAACCCATCTACAGCATCTAACCCTAACCCATCTACAGCATCTAACCCCAACCCATCTACAGCATCTAACCCCAACCCATCTACAGCATCTAACCCCAACCCATCAACAGCATCTAACCCTTACCCATCTACAGCATCTAACCATAACCAATCTACAGCATCTAACCCCAACCCATCTACAGCATCTAACCCTAACCCATCTACAGCATCTAACCCTAACCCATCTACAGCATCTAACCCTAACCCATCTACAGCATCTAACCCTAACCCATCTACAGCATCTAACCCTAACCCATCTACAGCATCTAACCCTAACCCATCTACAGCATCTAACCCTAACCCATCTACAGCATCTAACCCTAACCCATCTACAGCATCTAACCCCAACCCATATACATCATCTAACCCTAACCCATCTACAGCATCTAACCCCAACCCATATACATCATCTAACCCCAACCCATCTACAGCATCTAACCCTAACCCATCTACAGCTTCTAACCCTAACCCATCTACAGCATCTAACCCTTACCCATCTACAGCTTCTAACCCTAACCCATCTACAGCATCTAACCCTAACCCATCTACAGCATGTAACCCTAACCCATCTATACCCCATATGACAGAGCAGCTGACTGATCAATGTGCTCTTCAGCATAATCCACTACTAGAGAAGCTCTTTCTCATTGATCCAATAAGGAGGAATTTGAGAGTTCCACTGTAATAACTCAAGATTTTGTTGAATAACCCAGCTAAATATCAAAAGGGCCCTGGACCGCTTCATGTTCCACTTTCTGGGAATCTGACCCTGATATTGACCACAGGTCCCTGGTGTGGATCAACAGAGTGAAAGACTCAAATGGCAGAGTGATACCACGCTGGTACCATGCTGGTACCACCCCCTACAGGCTAAACATCCAGATGGCAGCCACTGAGACAGCATGGACTGAGGCTACCTGTCTCGGCTGCAGATCTGGAAGAGGATAGGGGTAGCATGACAGAGCCGTTCGTCTCTATAAGCCACAGCCCGTAAAAGCTGCAGTGTGCCATGTACTCTCCATCCCTACCTTCCTGTCCTCCAGCTAAGATTTTCTCAATTTATTTTTTGTCATTCAGAAAACCATTCCCCGGCAGCGCTGCTGCAGCGCTCTAACCAGGGGCGCACACCTGAGGTTGACGTTAAGCGTGGCTCCACTAAACAAAAAACAAAAAAAAAAAAAAAAAAAAAAAAACCCCGGAAAACAGTGCAATTACCACATTTCTCCTTACTGTTTCCACTGTATCTATTACCTGGTTCCAGTTCATTTGGTTACACTGTCAATCATTCAAACTCCGGTCCGTATGAGCTCACAGCATTTCCACAGCTAAACTGTGATTACTGAATTTCACGGTTGATATTCATTTGTTTTCAAGCTACTTCTCCCTTCCGAGTTCGCCACATGCACCATGGGAACCACAAAAATAACCCGGCCAAAACAAAGTTTTAATTAAATGAAGTGTTTGTGTATATGGTATTGTGTATGTTTGTACAAATTGTACGTAAATTGTTTTTTTTTTGGAAAAATGGAAATGTTTGTCAGAAGGGAAGGGTCTTGTAGGAGTAAGAGAAGGACATAGTAGTGTGGCTTAGAGTATAGCCAGCAACTGATTGTCAGTGTTTATTTTGTCCATGATTATTGTTTTGTGTGTGTGTGTGTGTGTGTGTGTGTGTGTGTGTGTGTTTTAGGGGTTTGTCCTGACTTTGTCCTTTGTCATTACAGTGTTAAATTTTTGTCTTTTTGGTGATAACTCCATAACTTTTAGTACTGACCTGGGTCTTGGCAACACTAAATATATTTTCACACTTTTTTGGACACTTAGTATTTGCACTAAAATAAGCCATCTTGCCATCTGGGCTGTCTCCTTCTGTGGACCCACTCCAAGCCACACCTGACCACACATTTCACTGCATGACAGAAGATTACATCACCAGACAGAAGACACACAACATGCAATAACACAACAGCCTCGTCTTCTGTCTGTGAAGCTGATTTTCTCTAACCCACCAACAGCCTCACTCAATCTGGACACCATCCCAGTCCCAGCAGATATAAGCGCTCCATGGCAACTGTTTCCTGGGCGTCGGCATTCATGCAATGCACAATATCGAGCCAGAGTGGGACAACAGGCAGCCATGGCAGCCAGGGAACTCAAAGGTCAAAAGGCCAAAGGGTCATGGGCTGAAAGCCAGGCCAGAACACCCGCAGCCATGTTCTAGAATGTGGTGTTCTACATGAGCTGCTTGAGGTGGGTGCACAGGGTCACAGAGCAGGGGAGCGTGAATCCTACAAAATGAGTGTGCCTGCCAAAAAATGCTGTATGCATAAAAAAAAAAATATATATTATTGGAGCAGCAGAAGCAAAAACTCATGGAAGCAGAGCTAACCTCCAGATCAGGGTATGAAGACTGGCTTAATTAAAAATTCTAAGGGAATGCTACAATTTGGCATTTAAAGAATTAAAATATATTGACTAATGCAAATGTGACTTTGGTCTGGATGCCACATAAATACATTAAGTGCACAAGGAAACATGGCGGAGTCACACAGCGTCTCAAAATGATAACGCAGAGGCTTGTGGGATATGTAGTTTTTAAATACCAAAATGGACGTATTGCAGATGAATGTGTGGAGCTGGTGCAGAAACGCTCTGCAGGGCTGAAGATTCTGAAGGCATCAGGTTGAAGCCAGTAATGGGTTTCATTCATGTGCTCGTCCTGCAAACCATCTTTCCAGCCCTGCTGCTTCAGCGCAATTAGCCAGTGATCAATAAGCACTTCAGCGCTGCATCTTGTGGCTATGCTGGAGGCTTTCCTGGCTGTGCTGGCTGTGCTGGAGGCTTTCCTGGCTGTGCTGGCTGTGCTGGAGGCTCTCCTGGCTGTGCTGGAGGCTTTCCTGGCTGTGCTGGCTGTGCTGGAGGCTCTCCTGGCTGTGCTGGAGGCTTTCCTGGCTGTGCTGGCTATGCTGGGGCTTTCCTGGCTGTGCTGGCTGTGCTGGAAGCTTTCCTGGCTGTGCTGGCTATGCTGGAGGTTTTCCTGACTGTGCTGGCTATGCTGGAGACTTTCTTGGCTGTGCTGGAGGCTTTCTTGGCTGTGCTGGCTGTGCTGGAGGCTTTCCTGGCTGTGCTGGCTGTGCTGGAGGCTTTCCTGGCTGTGCTGAATGCATCCTTCACTCATCTCTCACACGAAGACTTAACTTTGGGGAAAGTCAGGGGCCGGAGAGAAAGAGAAAGGAGGAGCGTGCTCAAAAACACTGAAAAACATGACGACGATGTGGTCATGACCAGCAAACTATAAAGTTTGTTACGCATCGTTTCTCAAATCCATTTTTGAGAACTTCACATATTTTTTCTGTGTTCATCAGTCAACCTTAAAGTCAATCAGTCATGTGTTTGAATGACATCACAAGACATCTCCATCACACGCCAAATCAGAGAAAACAACCCGCTGCGTGTCTTCAGTACGCGACCCATGCACATTCGAGGCAGATTTGGCTGCAGTCTGTGTTCTCCAGTCAGCACATGGGGGATCACTGGCTCCGATTACACAATATTCCTCACCAGAACTTTAACTGCTGTCTCCAGGACTGGAGACACATGTTAGTTTATGTCAAATTAAGCAAAAGCACTTGTTCAATTGGGGGGAACTATTTTTCTTGAGGCCTGAAGGCCATCTGTTCCAAAACATCCTCAGAGGATCTGAAATTACAGGAACATCTGGAGCAAAGCCTCTCCAAGCACTCCTAAACCCACAACTCGAGGGCTCTCAACCGCACGCTCCAGATCACCGCTTAAAAACCCGTCCTGATGGATGTCTCATTAAAGACATCAGCTGCTACTGCGACCGCTTCAAATGACCGCAAAAAGCACTGCGCACACAAGTATAGCTAATCTCCCACAGAACAACCAACTGAAAGATCCTAAAGATCCATTATATTCCCAATTACTGCAACTGCTGTAAAGACTCAGCTCAGCCTGTGGACAGCTTTAAAAGGAAGAAAGTATACTTTCAGTAATTTATGGAGTAAAGAGTCAAGCTAAACATTTCACAAATAAAAGATCTTTTCTCATGATAAAAGATCAGATCTCATAACGATGAAAATATCATAAAAGAACAGATCAAAACCAGTAAGCCCATAAATAAGTGTACTAGCTTTTCTTCATTCTTTGTGTATATTATATTGTGTCATTATAGATTAATGAAACAACATTCTCTTCTGTCACCATTAATGCACATTCCTGCGTTAGCGAAGCTAGCACAGGGGTTACACGTTCCTATGTTAGGGAGGCTAGCTAAGAGTGTAGCAGGCCTGTGTTATTGAGGCTAGCTCAGAGTGTAGCAGGCCTGTGTTATTGAGGCTAGCTCAGAGTGTAGCCACTCCTGTGTTAGTGAGGCTAGCTCAGGGGTTACATGTTCCTATGTTAGGAAGGCTAGCTCAGAGTGTAGCAGGCCTGTGTTATTGAGGCTAGCACAGGGGTTACACGTTCCTATGTTAGGGAGGCTAGCTCAGAGTGTAGCCACTCCTGTGTTAGTGAGGCTAGCACAGGGGTTACACGTTCCTATGTTAGGGAGGCTAGCTCAGAGTGTAGCAGGCCTGTGTTATTGAGGCTAGCACAGGGGTTACACGTTCCTATGTTAGGGAGGCTAGCTCAGAGTATAGCAGGCCTGTGTTATTGAGGCTAGCTCAGAGTGTAGCAGGCCTGTGTTATTGAGGCTAGCACAGGGGTTACACGTTCCTATGTTAGGGAGGCTAGCTCAGAGTGTAGCAGGCCTGAGTTATTGAGGCTAGCTCAGAGTGTAGCCACTCCTGTGATCGTGAGGCTAGCACAGGGGTTACACGTTCCTATGTTAGGGAGGCTAGCTCAGAGTATAGCAGGCCTGTGTTATTGAGGCTAGCTCAGAGTGTAGCAGGCCTGTGTTATTGAGGCTAGCTCAGAGTGTAGCCACTCCTGTGTTATTGAGGCTAGCTCAGGGGTTACACGTTCCTATGTTAGGGAGGCTAGCTCAGAGTGTAGCCACTCCTGTGTTCGTGAGGCTAGCTCAGGGGTTACACGTTCCTATGTTAGGGAGGCTAGCTCAGAGTATAGCAGGCCTGTGTTATTGAGGCTAGCTCAGAGTGTAGCAGGCCTGTGTTATTGAGGCTAGCTCAGAGTGTAGCAGGCCTGTGTTATTGAGGCTAGCTCAGAGTGTAGCCACTCCTGTGTTAGTGAGGCTAGAGGTATTTGCCGATGGCACACAGCTGTAAAGAGTGAGAGCTGCAGGAGACAGAAACGCATGCAGGGCCCCTGAATGGAATGAAGAATCTACAACAAACTTCACAAGAACACGCACGCCCGCCCGCACGCTCACGCACACACCCGCACGCTCACGCACACACGCCTGCACACACGCACGCACTCACACACACCCACACGCACACACACACGCCACGCACACACACCCACACGCACACACGCACACCCGCACGCACACACGCACACCCGCACACCCGCCCGCCCGCCCGCACGCACGCACGCACGCGCACGCACACAAGCACGCACGCATGCCCGCCTGCACGCGCACACACAGTGGCAGTGAGGATGTTTTCTCTCCTCACAGTGACAGCCGCCCCTGCCTGCCCTTATCAGTGCTCTGGCATGATGCAGGAGAGAGTGAGGGAAGAGCAGTGGAGAGGGGGAGGAAGAGGACAAATAGAAATGGAAATCTACCGAGAGAGAGCTATGTGTATATATGTATGTATATGTATGAGTATGAATACATAATGTATGTGTGCATGTATATCTACATTTATTTATTTATTTTTCCTTGTCTTTTTTTGTTATGTTGTTTGAGAAGGAGAGAGAGACAGTGTGTATCAGGCTGGGACAGTGTGCCCCCCCCCTTTAGTGTGTACCAGGCACAAACACACACATGCAAGTGTGCACATGCACACATGAACACAGCTCATAGATAATCCAAGCATAATCATACAGAGTTCTATTATATTTACTTTTTACTCCTTATGCCAGTATGCAGTAAATTAATGAACAAGTAATACCGTGGTCTGCCAAGAACTGTTTTCTGTGAAATTAGTTATATTTTAAGATTTTCTGAAGTCACCCTTGCGTGTAAAAGTGAAAGAAGTTAGAGTAAAAAATTATGAAATAAATGAAAGTTTTCCAAAAGTGAGAAATTGTTCATGCTCTGCTGAATCTTGAAACCAATTAAAACTGGATATGACAAGAGCTGTGTGTGTGTGTGTTTCTGTGAGTGTGTGTGCCTGTGTGTGTGTGTGTCTCTATCTGTTTCTGTGAGTGTGTTTCTGTGAGTGCGTGTGCCTGTGTGTGTGTGTCTATCTGTTTCTGTGAGTGTGTGTGCGCGTGTGTCTGTCTGTGCGTTTCTGTGAGTGTGTATGTGTGTGAGTGTGTGTGCGCGTGTGTCTGTGCGTTTCTGTGAGTGTGCCTGTGTGTGTGTGTCTATCTGTTTCTGTGAGTGTGTGTGCACATGTGTCTGTCTGTGCGTTTCTGTGAGTGTGTATGTGTGTGTGCGCGTGTGTCTGTCTGTGCGTTTCTGTGAGTGTGTATGTGTGTGAGTGTGTGTGCGCGTGTGTCTGTCTGTGCGTTTCTGTGAGTGTGTATGTGTGTGAGTGTGTGTGCGCGTGTGTCTGTCTGTGCGTTTCTGTGAGTGTGTGTGTGTGTGTGTGTCTGTCTGTGTCTGTGAGTGTGTGTGCGTGTGTCTGTCTGTGCGTTTCTGTGAGTGTGTATGTGTGTGAGTGTGTGTGCGCGTGTGTCTGTGCGTTTCTGTGAGTGTGTATGTGTGTGAGTGTGTGTGCGCGTGTGTCTGTCTGTGCGTTTCTGTGAGTGTGTATGTGTGTGAGTGTGTTTGTGTGTGTGTGAGTGTGTATGTGTGTGAGTGTGTGTGCGTGTGTGTCTGTCTGTGCGTTTCTGTGAGTGTGTATGTGTGTGAGTGTGTGTGTGCGCGTGTGTCTGTCTGTGCGTTTCTGTGAGTGTGTATGTGTGTGAGTGTGTGTGTGTGAGTGTGTATGTGTGTGAGCGCGTGTGTCTGTCTGTGTGTTTCTGTGAGTGTGTATGTGTGTGTGTGTGTGTGTGAGTGCGTTTCTGTGAGTGTGTATGTGTGTGTGTGTGTGTGTGAGTGTGTATGTGTGTGAGTGTGTGTGCGTTTCTGTGAGTGTGTATGTGTTTGAGTGTGTCTGCCTGTGCGTTTCTGTGAGTGTGTATGTGTGTGAGTGTGTCTGTGCGTTTCTGTGAGTGTGTATGTGTGTGAGTGTGTGCACACGCATGCATGTGACTTTGTTTATTAGGCACTGTGGAACAAGCCAGGACTGCGCCACACTATGTCTCTGTCATAAAAGCCTAGAGCGCTTTGCCCTGCTAATATCACACTCACAGACTGCAGCAGGTGAGCAGCGGTGATGGCAGGTACTTAATCACTGTACCTGTCAGGCAGGGCACATTATCCCAGCACAGCCGCCAACAGGTGGGCCAGCTGGGCCAGGGGAGAGGTACCTGAACTCCAGTACACTGTCAATCACAGAGTTACCATGGCGACCAGCATACGCTGCAGTGGCAAGCTTCTTTAAGAGGTTATAAAAGGGTTTTGGGATGGAGTTAGGACTGGCGCAAATCTACTGCAGGACTAAAGTCAAACCTGCAGACACTGTGGCCCTCCAGGACTGGAGTTTAACCTGCAGACACTGCCCCCTCCAGGACTTGAGTTAAACCTGCAGACACTGCAGCCTGCCAGGACTGGAGTTAAACCTGCAGACACTGCGGCCCTCCAGGACTGGAGTTAAACCTGCAGACACTGCGGCCCTCCAGGACTGGAGTTAAACCTGCAGACACTGCAGCCCTCCAGGACTGGAGTTAAACCTGCAGACACTGCGGCCCTCCAGGACTGGAGTTAAACCTGCAGACACTGTGGCCCTCCAGGACTGGAGTTAAACATGCAGACACTGCAGCCCTCCAGGACTGGAGTTAAACATGCAGACACTGCAGCCTGCCAGGACTGGAGTTAAATCTGCAGACACTGTGGTCCTCCAGGATTGGAGTTAAACCTGCAGACACTGCGACCTGCAGGACTGGAGTTAAACCTGCAGAAACTGCTCCCTACAGACTGGAGTTAAATCTGTAGATGCTGTGATTACTGTGATTAAACAATACCACTCTGCCAAAGAAGGTGCCCTTCCGCTCAGGGTTTGAACGAACCCCTGACACCAGGGCGATACCTGCCCAAAAAACAGGCAACCCAGGAGGATGTGCTTTCATTTTTTCTAATTTTTTACTCTTGAGTCACCATGACACAAAAATTTTAGACCATGATGTGTGCCGGAGTGCTGATGCAAAGCATACTGGGTAAGTCCCATATCATGAGAACAGAGTCCCAGACAAAAAAAAAAACACACCAAAGCTTTCTGATGAGGAAACAACATATTCCTCAATTTGCAGGTGCACAGTTTACCACTCAAAGCAGGTGTAAGTAATTTAACAAGCTGTAATCGCCTGCACTGGAGCTACGGAACAGCACATGGCGACTGAGCTGGTCTGTGGATTAAAGCAGAGCACAGAGTATGAAATTAACAGGTCCAGAACTAAGCAAGCAAAGATAATGAACACTTTCCTTTGTGTGAGTTTATTAAACAGTGTAAGTGGTGCTTCTGCGTTTGTGTTCTCTGCCTCGCACCACTGACATGCTCCCTTTGTCTTTGCTGGGAAAGGTAGAGAAATGCATACCCCCTCCTGTTTGTTTCAGGATATCTGCTGTCCCAATGGAAGGCACCCCCCCCAAAACAATACACATTCTTACAACTTATTTCCAGCACTGAAAGTTAAGCTGCTTGTGCAATGCAATGACAATGCCCCACCTGGAAATTGAACCTGCAACCTCGAAGGTCAGTTCCTGAACACTGTGCCACAGAGCTGACTGACAGCATCTGGAGTGGAGGGCAGTGCATCACCCCAGGATCAAGATCAACAGCCAGGGGCCAGCTCCCAGCTCCCAATATGACCAGCAGGTCAGCTGCATCTGCCAACCAATCAGCTCGCAGCGGGACTATGCAAGGGGCCTCAGGGACAGAATCAAAACAAGGCATTCGTTCTCTCCGTCTCTCATCTGTCCTCTAACACACAGACACACATGAACAACACTGTGCTCGGGGCTACAGGAAGCCCTCTAACACACAGACACACAGGAACAACACTGCGTTTGGGGCTACAGGTAGCCCTCTAACACACAGACACACAGGAACAACACTGCACTCGGGGCTACAGGAAGCCCACTAACACACAGACACACAGGAACAACACTGCGCTCGGGGCTACAGGAAGCCCTCTAACACACAGACACACAGGAACAACACTGCGCTCGGGGCTACAGGAAGCCCTCTAACACACAGACACACAGGAACAACACTGCGCTCGGGGCTACAGGAAGCCCTCTAACACACAGACACACAGGAACAACACTGCGCTCGGGGCTACAGGAAGCCCTCTAACACACAGACACACAGGAACAACACTGCACTCGGGGCTACAGGAAGCCCTCTAACACACAGACACACAGGAACAACACTGTGCTTGGGGCTACAGGAAGCCCTCTAACACACAGACACACAGGAACAACACTGTGCTTGGGGCTACAGGAAGCCCTCTAACACACAGACACACAGGAACAACACTGTGCTTGGGGCTACAGGAAGGAATGTCTCCCCAACCTGCCCCCCATCATTAAGTCCCACACGTCTATCTGTCTATCTGCTTCCTCACCCATGGCTAATCTGCCAGTTGGTTGTTGGGTTTTTCTGATTTGTGTCTCGTCTGCATCAGGGGATTTCCTTATCTCTCACCGCGGTCTCCAAGGGGATTTAGAGGGGGAAGCGGCAAGTCAACAAGCTCTAGATTTTTCTTCTGAGATAGGACGGATGCTCACTGCCTGGCCCGGTGGACGCGCTGGCCAAATGACCTTGAGTGAAAGCATTCTGAATGTTAACCTTAAAAAGAAATGCAGCGATAAAATCTCTGCTCAGAGAAAAGAGCTGAGGGGGAGAAAAACGAAAAGACCGACGGGCCACGCACGCTTCATTCTGCAATGAAAACAGCAAACACATCACAGGACAGCACCTCACGCCTTTTCAGATATGGACAGACTGGAATGGGCAAGGCAAGCATTACCACGCTAACCTGGCAACTCAGAGATCTTCATGTGAGACTCTGTTAATCATGGCCTATGTGGAACAGTAAACTGGAACGTGAGCTGCTGTCAGACACGGCCAGCCTGTGACTTTCACATCACTGAGAACACCTGATGCACAGCTAAGGAGACACAGACCACCACTGCAAAAAGCAGACAAAACCAGCAAACTTTATGCAGAACAAGTGGGGTTAAAACCACAGGACTGCAGTCCCTGGCTGGGTTAAACAGAGACATGCAGGTCACCCTTACGATGACTCAGGTCACTGGGGAACATTCCTGCCAGGAATTATGGGAATTACCATGATGTCATCTTTTCAGGTCAATCTTACAGAACCCTGCCGTTTGATTTATGATAAAGGCAAAATGAAAAGTCTGCAGAGCAAAGTGAACTGACACCTGCGTAACCCCTGCTGTGTTGCTGAATACTGAGCATGTGCAGTAAGGGAACAGATCACATGGCAAACACACTCTGTGTCACTATATTATATAGATACAGGCAGCAAATAAAACCAAATAAGATATTCTCCAACTAATGCCACACAATATTGCTTCAACCACTCAAAGTATAAAAATATCAACGTGAAGAGCACTTCCTGTTCCAGAGCCTACTGCAGTCCAACCCTGAAACACATTTTCCTCAACTTAAGATAAACCTCCATCTTTATTCTCCGTTTCATTGGGCCTGGATCAGAGAGGCAGCGCGCTGAAACCTTGACTTTATACCACAGACTGAGAGCGACGGCTTTGATTCGACACACCAGAGGAAAAGCACACAAACCACAGAGATACCCTGCCATTCTCCCTTGCTTTGGATTCCGGACACTGAGAGCTCATTTCCCCCCACTCCCGAACAAAGCGGATCACAGACATTTGTGAAGACATGCGCCCATTCAAAGAGGCGTGATCACAGAGCACCGCGCTAATGTATGCAGAGGGCTGCAAAAGCTGTGATGCTGCATCTGTTTTCCAAAATGCTTCATGACAAGTTATGAATAAACATGCCCATGAATTCAGCGCTGCGCAGTCTGATACCAAAGGGGGGTTTGTAATTCACTGATTGATGAAACAAGGGAACAATTCCCGCCAAGAAGAAATGAATGAATAAACATCTGCTGAGGCAACACTTTTGTTGAAAAACCAGCACTGACTGACTCATAATTATCCAGAGATTTCCAAGTCTGTTTTGATTTCCAATCTAGAAAACTGTATACAGAACATGCCTTATAATGGTATTGCTATATAGTATACATGTTTGTTTGTTTGGAATAATTTACACCATTTATAAACTAATGACGAGAACGCTATGAAAACTTCCACCGCAGATTTAGATATAGTTTGCAAACTGAGAAAGAAAACATTATTAAAGTTGCTGAAAATGCAAGATGTGCATTACGTATGTAACAGGCACGGTAAAGCGTAATAAAGCTGGTTTTCCATATAGATGCTTAAAGTACAATTATTGTACAGTAAATGTACAGTGGAAGTAAACGATACTTGCATTTGCAGGCATGCCGCTCCCTCTCAATCCCATTTTGAAGTCGCTGCATTCATTACTATGGAGATTAAACGCATAAAGTAGAGCACACCTGAGAGCTGAAGCCCGCAGGAGACCTGTGGCATGGCTGCAGTTCGTATCCTGACATTACAGCACTGTTTGAGTTCTCTCTTTTGCAAACGTGCGTCCTGCATTTACGGATTTTCACGGGTGTGACCAGAACACTGGACTCACAAATGAACAGCACAGCGCGCAGCACTCTACCTGAACATACAGTAAACACGGCCAAAGAAAGTCCTTCAACTCACGTGTCATTTCAATGACGTTCCAGTTTATAATTGCCACCATTAACCTTTAAAAGACATTTTAAAAAGTGCCGAGTGCATTTAGGGGCAGTTGAGAAATTCCACTCTGGGTATACTGACAGAGCTGCAGTCACATGACCGCGCACAGGCACCTGCGCATCGGATCAGCTGGTTGTGCCTGAAAGCCACAGAGAGGAAGACCCACACACACAGCTGAACAGGCACTGCACAGATTGAACCTCACAGAGCTTATGAGCCAGTGCAAAGAGAATGTGATCTGACTAGATAGACAAGAACAGCCCAGTCTAATCAATCCCGACCCCTCTCCACCTATACCTCCCTCCCACTGCACCTCCTCCTCCCAGATAGGCAGGTAACAGGCCTTGTGTATAGGTGGAGAATTCAGAGCAGCACACCTGTACCTGCACGTACTCATATTTGCCTGCAGGTACATGATCCTCTGGATTTCTCTCGTAAGGAAGATAAGGAACTTGTTCCACTTGCAGCTGAGTGGCCCATCCTATAAAGGCAGTGCTCCAGTGTGTGGATGGGCCCCACAGTCTGAATCCTGTTAAGGCACTGCTGCAGTGTGTGGATGGGCCCCACGGTCTGCATCCTGTTAAGGCACTGCTCCAGTGTGTGGATGGGCCTCACAGTCTGCATCCTGTTAAGGCACTGTTCCAGTGTGTGGATGGGCCCCACGGTCTGCATCCTGTTAAGGCACTGCTCCAGTGAGTGGATGGGCCCCACAGTCTGAATCCTGTTAAGGCACTGCTGCAGTGTGTGGATGGGCCCCACGGTCTGCATCCTGTTAAGGCACTGCTCCAGTGTGTGGATGGGCCTCACAGTCTGCATCCTGTTAAGGCACTGTTCCAGTGTGTGGATGGGCCCCACGGTCTGCATCCTGTTAAGGCACTGCTCCAGTGTGTGGATGGGCCTCACAGTCTGCATCCTGTTAAGGCACTGCTCCAGTGTGTGGATGGGCCCCACAGTCTGCATCCTGTTAAGGCCCTGCTCCAGTGTGTGGATGGGCCCCACGGTCTGCATCCTGTTAAGGCACTGCTCCAGTGTGTGGATGGGCCCCACAGTCTGCATCCTGTTAAGGCACTGCTCCAGTGTGTGGATGGGCCCCACGGTCTGCATCCTGTTAAGGCACTGCTCCAGTGTGTGGATGGGCCTCACAGTCTGCATCCTGTTAAGGCACTGCTCCAGTGTGTGGATGGGCCCCACAGTCTGCATCCTGTTAAGGTACTGTTCCAGTGTGTGGATGGGCCCCACAGTCTGCATCCTGCTAAGACACTGCTCCAGTGTGTGGATGGGCCTCACAGTCTGCATCCTGTTATGGCACTGCTCCAGTGTGTGGATGAGCCCCACAGTCTGCATCCTGTTAAGGCACTGCTCCAGTGTGTGGATGGGCCCCATGGTCTGCATCCTGTTAAGGCACTGCTCCAGTGTGTGGATGGGCCCCACAGTCTGCATCCTGTTAAGGCACAGTTCCAGTGTGTGGATAGGCCCCACAGTCTGCATCCTGTTAAGGCCCTGCTCCAGTGTGTTTATGGGCCCCACAGTCTGCATCCTGTTAAGGCACTGCTCCAGTGTGTGGATGGGCCCCACAATCTGCATCCTGTTAAGGCGCTGTTCCAGTGTGTGGATGGGCCCCACAGTCTGCATCCTGTTAAGGCACTGTTCCAGTGTGTTTATGGGCCCCACAGTCGACATCCTGTTAAGGCACTGTTCCAGTGTGTGGATGGGCCCCATAGTCTGCATCCTGTTAAGGCACTGTTCCAGTGTGTGGATGGGCCCCACAGTCGACATCCTGTTAAGGCACTGTTCCAGTGTGTGGATGGGCCCCACGGTCTGCATCCTGTTAAGGCACTGTTCCAGTGTGTGGATGTGCCCCACGGTCTGCATCCTGTTAAGGTCCCTAAAATCTGCATACTGCAGAAGAACATTGCATTGCAGTATCAGACACACTTGGCCTCAGCACTAACAACCACTACAACAAATATGTTGAAGCTCAAAACCAACAGCTCTGCAGGAAAAGGCTATCGAGTTCCGAACCCCATCAGACTCGTCTCTGCCGTCCTTTCACTGAGAGAAAAGGGGAGGGAGGGAGAGAGGAACAGGACTGAGTCACTCACAGGGAGGGAACTGGACTGGAGCGGACATGTAGATGGAGCCAGAGACAGAGAGAGAGAAAGAGGGGAAGACAGACAGAGGGAGAGGGAGGGAAGGAGGGAGGCGGGGCAACTGTCTAGACCAGACCTGGAAGACACTGGCTTCTCTTGGGCGTTTTTTGTTTTCTCGTTTCTCCCCTCAGTTCCTGCACTCATTATATTTAATGAGGCCGTTTTTCTGGCAATGCTGCCTAGATCGCTTTAGTCACTCTTTTCAAGAGAAGGGCCATCATTGTGTGAGTGTGAGTGTGTGTGTGTTTGTGTATGCCTGTGCGAGTGTGACTGTGTGTGTGTGTGTGTTTGTGTTTGTGTGTGTGTGTGTGTGTGCGCGCGAGTGTGTCTGTGCGAGTGTGATTGAGAGAATATGTGTGTGTCTGTGTGTGTGTCTGTACAAGTGTGTGTGTGTGTTTGTGCCTGTGCAAGTGTGATTGAGCGAATGTGTGTTTGTGAGTGTGTCTGTGCGAGTGTGTGTGTGTGTGTGTGTGTGCCTGTGTGTGCATGTGTATGTGAGTGTGTCTGTGCGAGTGTGTGTGTGTCTGTGTGCCTGTGTGTGCGTGTGTGTGAGTGTGTCTGTGCGAGTGTGTGTGTGTGTGTGTGTGTAAGAGTGAAAGTTCCTTCCACACATCTCTTGTTGAAACCCTTTTTAATCTGTTTGCTTCTGATTGTATATGATGATATCAGTTCAGACATGAAACAGCTCAAATCACAGAGCCAATCCCTAATGACCATGGGCCACTGTCTGATAAACTGCAATATTACACACTGACTTGGTGTTCATTGTTTGTGTCATTTCCTGTTCTGAGATAACACGCTCCATAGCCAGGGGCTGTAGCAGGGGAAGCCCAGCATTCCCTCTGGACTGAAGATGCAGGAGTGTTTTCCTGGCCACTACGGAGATGACACGCCGGCCAACTTTAGCCAGGACCAGCCACGCACATTACCTCACTCATGTGCCATACGTGGGTCCCATGGAAACCATGCACTGTCAGGATTGCTTGATTCGCTATGTGACACAACTACAGGCCACGAAAGAAAAACGCCCAGCTGCGTTTTCTGCACATGCTCAGTGCAACTCCTTTCTGACTGAATGCTGAATGTAAACTTATGTCTGGAGGGATGCCAGCCACAGATTCTTTAGATAAACCAGATACTAAGCTCTGTGCTCTTAACACTGGAGGGGCTGCCACAGATACCATATACACAACAGATACTCAGCTCTGTCCTCTTAACACTGAAAGCTCAGCCAGATACACCACATACTCAATTCTGTAGCTTATATTGTTAAGAGTACACAGCTGAGTATCTGGTGGATCTAAAGAATCTGTGGCACCTTTCCTCCAAATGTGTTTCCCCTTATTCCACCACTGCAAGAGCATCAGGAAAGTAACCCAGCACAGACACAGCTGAAGCACAGCACTCTGATCCTCTATAAAGTAACCCAGCACAGACGCAGCTGAAGCACAGCACTCTGATCCTCTATAAAGTAACCCAGCACAGACACAGCTGAAGCACAGCACCCTGATCCTCTATAAAGTAACCCAGCACAGACGCAGCTGAAGCACAGCACCCTGATCCTCTATAAAGTAACCCAGCACAGACGCAGCTGAAGCACAGCACCCCGATCCTCTATAAAGTAACCCAGCACAGACGCAGCTGAAGCACAGCACCCTGATCCTCTATAAAGTAACCCAGCACAGACACAGCTGAAGCACAGCACCCCGATCCTCTATAAAGTAACCCAGTACAGACGCAGCTGAAGCACAGCACCCTGATCCTCTATAAAGTAACCCAGCACAGACACAGCTGAAGCACAGCACTCTGATCCTCTATAAAGGAACCCAGCACAGACACAGCTGAAGCACAGCACCCCGATCCTCTATAAAGGAACCCAGCACAGACACAGCTGAAGCACAGCACCCCGATCCTCTATAAAGTAACCCACCACAGACACAGCTGAAGCACAGCACCCCGATCCTCTATAAAGGAACCCAGCACAGACACAGCTGAAGCACAGCACCCTGATCCTCTATAAAGGAACCCAGCACAGACACAGCTGAAGCACAGCACTCTGATCCTCTATAAAGGAACCCAGCACAGACGCAGCTGAAGCACAGCACTCTGATCCTCTATAAAGGAACCCAGCACAGACACAGCTGAAGCACAGCACTCTGATCCTCTATAAAGTAACCCAGCACAGACACAGATGAAGCACAGCACCCCGATCCTCTATAAAGTAACCCAGCACAGACGCAGCTGAAGCACAGCACCCTGATCCTCTATAAAGTAACCCAGCACAGACACAGCTGAAGCACAGCACCCCGATCCTCTATAAAGGAACCCAGCACAGACACAGATGAAGCACAGCACCCCGATCCTCTATAAAGTAACCCAGCACAGACGCAGCTGAAGCACAGCACTCTGATCCTCTATAAAGGAACCCAGCACAGACACAGCTGAAGCACAGCACTCTGATCCTCTATAAAGGAACCCAGCACAGACGCAGCTGAAGCACAGCACTCTGATCCTCCATCCGCAGAAACCCCACCCCCAGGGAGCGCGTTATCTCTCACCTTCTGCTCCTCTAAAAACCTATCAGTATCCATACAAGCTTTAACAATCGCTTTATACAGATATCTAACAGGAAAGGAAATTAGGTTTACAAGCGTTACAGAAAGAGTGTGTATCTGAAAAGGAAAGCCCGCTGGGACGTCGAGCTCGTTTGGATTTATTAACTGCACAGCAACTCAACATCCCTGGTAAAACACATAAAAAAGGTGCTTGTCATTATAATAAAATCATTTTTACATAAATGCTGGCTGTCATAAACGGGCTATTCCCTGGGTTTTATTTCCTGACAGACTCATAGTGAATTTTTGCCCCAGGTGATCAGTCAGTGAAAGTGACCGCCATGAGCCCCAGCTGTTCACGGGAGCCCAGACCAACCCCATCCCTCCCCTCCCCGGCCCTGAAGCACTGCAGGGGCTGCTGCTGTTTCATTTCACCTTCAGATGCTGCCGATAACTTTTCTCCACTAGTGAAAAAGCTGTCGCAATCACATGTTCTCTGGGCCAATCACACTAGGCCTTCAGTACTGTGTGCAGCCTGTAGGGTGTGAAACAGTCACTGGCCCTCTCCTGCAGTACTGTGTGGCCTGTAGGGTGTGAAATAGCCACTGGCCCTCTCCTGCAGTAGTGTGTGTGGCCTGTAGGGTGTGAAATAGTCACTGGCCCTCTCCTGCAGTACTGTGTGGCCTGTAGGGTGTGAAATAGTCACTGGCCCTCTCCTGCAGTAGTGTGTGTGGCCTGTAGGGTGTGAAATAGTCACTGGCCCTCTCCTGCAGTAGTGTGTGTGGCCTGTAGGGTGTGAAATAGTCACTGGCCCTCTCCTGCAGTAGTGTGTGGCCTGTAGGGTGTGAAATAGTCACTGGCCCTCTCCTGCAGTAGTGTGTGGCCTGTAGGGTGTGAAATAGCCACTGGTTCTCTCCTGTAGGACTGTGTGTGGCCTGTAGGGTGTGAAATAGCCACTGGTTCTCTCCTGTAGGACTGTGTGTGGTCTGTAGGGTATAAAATAGTCACTGGCTCTCCTGTAGTACCGCGTGTGATTTGAATATTCACTGGGAGTCTCCACATTAGAGAGAAGAAAGAAAAATATTTTGAATAATTGAATAAATAATAGAAAGCAATCAATACCCATGTCTGCATTCAGCGGCCCAACCCAGTTTTATCCCTCAAAAGCATCAATCTCTCAGCTGTCATATAAACCTGCTCCCCTCCAGCCCGACCCTTCCCATTGCCCCCCTCCTCTCTGAGGGCTGAGCGACGCCGTTCGGCTGCTTTGGTTGTGCCACAGTCTGGGGCTGTAGATTATGTCTAATTAAGCAGCTTAGCGCGGCTTTAGCTCCCCTACAAAACAGGGAGAGTGTTATCTATCATCCAGCTGAAATGATTTCCCCCCACCCCGCTCTCCTTTCTTCCCCTGGTGAAGCCACATAAATTTGTGTTTTTTTTTCTGGCTTCTTTGTGTGTGGAGGATTAGCGTGACACGGGCGCTGCTGACAGCAGCTTAAGCCGCGTTTGAAAGTTGTGAAGGGAGGGTTTCACGTTGGCTTGGGAGGAACCTGGTCTGCCAGTGGAAACAAATGTGATGATATACACCATAGATATACTGCCACGATGAAGCTACGTACCATAGATATACTGCCACGATGAAGCTACGTACCATAGATATACTGCCACGATGAAGCTACGTACCATAGATATACTGCCACGATGAAGCTACGTACCATAGATACACTGCCACGATGAAGCTACGTACCATAGATACACTGCCACGATGAAGCTACGTACCATAGATATACTGCCACGATGAAGCTACGTACCATAGATATACTGCCACGATGAAGCTACGTACCATAGATATACTGACACGATGAAGCTACATACCATAGATACACTGACACGATTAAGGTGCATACCATAGATATACTGCCACGATGAAGCTACGTACCATAGATACACTGCCACGATGAAGGTGCATACCATAGATATACTGCCACGATGAAGCTACGTACCATAGATATACTGCCACGTACCATAGATATACTGCCACGTACCATAGATATACTGCCACGATGAAGCTACGTACCATAGATATACTGCCACGATGAAGCTACGTACCATAGATACACTGCCACGATGAAGCTACGTACCATAGATACACTGCCACGATGAAGCTACGTTCCATAGATATACTGCCATGATGAAGCTACGTACCATAGATATACTGCCACGATGAAGCTACGTACCATAGATACACTGACACGATGAAGCTACGTACCATAGATATACTGCCACGATGAAGCTACGTACCATAGATACACTGCCACGATGAAGCTACGTACCATAGATACACTGCCACGATGAAGCTACGTACCATAGATACACTGCCACGATGAAGCTACGTACCATAGATATACTGCCACGATGAAGGTGCATACAATAGATATACTGCCACGATGAAGCTACGTACCATAGATATACTGCCACGATGAAGCTACATACCATAGATATACTGCCACGATGAAGCTACATACCATAGATATACTGCCACGATGAAGCTACGTACCATAGATATACTGCCACGCTGAAGCTACGTACCATACATATACTGCCACGATGAAGCTACGTACCATAGATATACTGACACGATGAAGGTGCATACCATAGATATACTGCCACGATGAAGCTACGTACCATAGATATACTGCCACGATGAAGCTACATACCATAGATATACTGCCACGATGAAGCTACATACCATAGATATACTGACACGATGAAGCTACGTACCATAGATATACTGCCACGATGAAGGTGCGTACCATAGATACACTGCCACGATGAAGCTACGTACCATAGATATACTGCCACGATGAAGGTGCGTACCATAGATATACTGCCACGATGAAGGTGCGTACCATAGATACACTGCCACGATGAAGCTACGTACCATAGATACACTGCCACGCTGAAAGTATACACCGGCTTCGTGATGGTATGTGTGGATGCTATATAGGCTGTACAATAAGAGAGGATCAGTGCTGTTCCTTTTTACCTGATCTAATCACAGAGACATCCAGGCACTCAGCGCTGTGTTTTAGATGGGCAGAGAGGTGGCTGTGCCATTTAGGACAGCGGAAGAGTAAGAATGCAGCTGACTCAGGGCTAAACGCGGTTAACACGGCCTCCACCGCCTCTCCGAGACTCGCTCATGAAAACAGGACGTCCTGTTTTTGTTAGTGAGGACATTAGCAGTGAGCACAAAAACAGTATTTCCACAAAACGGCAATTCAAAACTAACATGCCAAGTTTTTTTCTGCTGATTCTGATGGTGTTAATTTCCCTGGGGTCAGAGAGAGGTTGGTCTGGCCTGAAATCTACAAGCGTGAGATACATGACCACAGAAACATCCCCAAAAGCACTCAAACAACTCCTGAGGGAGGTCAAAACCAGGCAAATGAGAATCAGAAGATCCCTCTGCAGCCCCATCTCCAAGATGCTGGCTGCTAAACTCTCACATCTGTGCAGTCCTGATGAAAATCAGCCATATTTCATCGTACAATACTAATTTAATCAATACAAACCATAACAGTCCAATGCTTTGAAAACAAACAAACCAAAGTACCAAGTCTTTTCTGGTGAGTAATTTGAATATTTTGTGTTTATTTTCCTGGGTCACACTCCTAAACATGATTTTATGACAAAATTGACCTGGGGGGGGGGGGGGGGCCTTGGGCCTCTAAACAGCCTAGAACTACAGTCCCCATAATCCTTTGCTTCATGCTGGAAGGCATGCTTCCTGCAAAATTCTCTCCAAGGACAAAAAGGCACACAGCACTGAAAGCTGAAATCAGGCAGGAGACGACAGAGGAGCCTCTAAACTCCAGTTCTGCTGTATAGGATGAGATCACAGTGGCGCATTTACTCGTGTGATCCAAATCAATCCAGTCAAACACAAGCTAGCCCTCTTCTCTCTGTGGGCCGCAGTTATAATGTGGAATGCTCTGGCCCTAGCAGCACACTTGTAGAGATTTCTGCCCATTTCCACAAAGCTCTGAGAGGAAGCCCTGAGTTTTTCTGGCTGGAGATGTTCACTCTTCACTCACTGCATGGGCAGTCTGCACATTCAGGCTGGAGATGTTCACTCTTCACTCACTGCATGGGCAGTCTGCACATTCTGGCTGGAGATGTTCACTCTTCACTCACTGCATGGGCAGTCTGCACATTCTGGCTGGAGATGTTCACTCTTCACTCACTGCATGGGCAGTCTGCACATTCTGGCTGGAGATGTTCACTCTTCACTCACTGCATGGGCAGTCTGCACATTCTGGCTGGAGATGTTCACTCTTCACTCACTGCATGGGCAGTCTGCACATTCTGGCTGGAGATGTTCACTCTTCACTCACTGCATGGGCAGTCTGCACATTCTGGCTGGAGATGTTCACTCTTCACTCACTGCATGGGCAGTCTGCACATTCTGGCTGGAGATGTTCACTCTTCACTCACTGCATGGGCAGTCTGCACATTCTGGCTGGAGATGTTCACTCTTCACTCACTGCATGGGCAGTCTGCACATTCTGGCTGGAGATGTTCACTCTTCACTCACTGCATGGGCAGTCTGCACATTCTGGCTGGAGATGTTCACTCTTCACTCACTGCATGGGCAGTCTGCACATTCTGGCTGGAGATGTTCACTCTTCACTCACTGCATGGGCAGTCTGCACATTCTGGCTGGAGATGTTCACTCTTCACTCACTGTATGGGCAGTCTGAACATTCTGGCTGGAGATGTTCACTCTTCACTCACTGTATGGGCAGTCTGAACATTCTGGCTGGAGATGTTCACTCTTCACTCACTGTATGGGCAGTCTGCACATTCTGGCTGGAGATGTTCACTCTTCACTCACTGCATGGGCAGTCTGCACATTCTGGCTGGAGGCAAATTAAGCAGGACATCTAAATGCCAAGATACACAACACACCCTTCCCCTTCTGCCATGTTCTTCCTATTACACACTCTCTTAAACACACACACACACACACACACTTTCTCTCTCTTACACACATACACACATGCACACACACTCTCTCTCACACACACACACACACACACACACACACACACACTTTCTCTCTCTTACACACATACACACATGCACACACACTCTCTCACACACACACTCACACTCACACACACACACACTCACACTCACACCCCCATTGTCTCTTTCTCTACCTCTCACTCACTCACTGCATCAATCCTCCAGTTCTTCTCTCTCTCCATCTCCCTGTCCATCTTCCTCCCAACCTCTCAGTCTCCTTCTCCTGCTTCCCACCACGCCTCTCCTCTCCATCCTTCCTTTCTCCGCTCTCTCGCTCTCCCTCTGTCACAGCCATGCCCTCTGCTCTGCATGACACTGCTCCCCACGCCTGCTACAGCACCCACCCACAGGACACTGCTCCCCACCCCTGCTACAGCACCCACCCACAGACACTGCTCCCCACGCCTGCTACAGCACCCACCCACAGGACACTGCTCCCCACCCCTGCTACAGCACCCACCCGCAGGACACTGCTCCCAACGCCTGCTACAGCACCCACCCACAGGACACTGCTCCCCACCCCTGCTACAGCACCCACCCGCAGGACACTGCTCCCCACGCCTGCTACAGCACCCATCCACAGGCCACTGCTCCCCACCCCTGCTACAGCACCCACCCACAGACACTGCTCCCCACGCCTGCTACAGCACCCACCCACAGGACACTGCTCCCCACCCCTGCTACAGCACCCACCCGCAGGACACTGCTCCCCACGCCTGCTACAGCACCCACCCACAGGCCACTGCTCCCCACGCCTGCTACAGCACCCACCCACAGGCCACTGCTCCCCACCCACAGGACACTGCTCCCCACCCACAGGCCACTGCTCCCCCCGCCTGCTACAGCACCCACCCACAGGACACTGCTCCCCACGCCTGCTACAGCACCCACCCACAGACACTGCTCCCCACGCCTGCTACAGCACCCACCCACAGGACACTGCTCCCCACCCCTGCTACAGCACCCACCCACAGACACTGCTCCCCACGCCTGCTACAGCACCCACCCACAGGACACTGCTCCCCACGCCTGCTACAGCACCCACCCACAGACACTGCTCCCCACGCCTGCTACAGCACCCACCCACAGGACACTGCTCCCCACGCCTGCTACAGCACCCACCCACAGGACACTGCTCCCCACCCCTGCTTCTGCCTGTCCCAAACCCCAAACCCCCGAAAGCACAGGGATTCCCCCATGAGGACCCCATGTTCTTTACAGAGCCCTTGGAGGACACTTCAGCAGCTGGACCAAGAGAGAAAAAAAACCCCAAATTAGCGAACGCCGCCTCCCCCAGATCAGCTGGGCGGCTCAGGAGAGTTCCTGCATCTGCCGCAGGCCCAGATGCGGAGCCGCGCCACGGCGGGCTTTTCCATTCAGTTACACAAACTCACAGCTGCCTCCTCCTGCCCACCGCACAGGGGAACTCCCCACGGCACGGTGCACAGAAGCCCCGGTAATGACAGGAGATGACTGCAGACGGCCGAGAGGGCGCTCCCTGACTCTGAGCGCTCTCAGAAACAGCAGGCCGCCGCACTCAAAACAAAGACTCCGTCATCTCACATCAGCCACAGGAAACAAATATGCGCTACATGTTTGGAAAATAAAGACACGAGGGTGGCTGTGCTGAGGAACCGTTAGGGGACTGAGAGCGGAGGCTGCCAGTTCAGATCCGAGGCGGGGCAGTGCCACTGTGCCCTTGAGCAATGGAACTTAACCTGAAACTATGCACAGATGCACCACATGTAAAAATGTCACTCTGGACCTTAAAGGCCAGATTGTAGAAGGAAATGCATGAAGGTAAACTGCCAGGGCTGCTGAGTAAGCAGTGCTGGTGGACAGCTTTCCTTTTATTTGAAAAGCAATGAAAACAACATATGTACAGATCTTACTGACTTCCCAACTCATACTCTTATATTCTGCCATTTCTCTTCATGTCTGGCCAAGCACACTGCTCGACATCCTGACAGACAGCATTCCACTTCTGGTTACCTGCGAAATGAGCGCCTTCACCTCCTCCACCTCGGGGCGACCGAACCCAAACCCTGGAGAATGTCAAAGGCAGGCAGAGCCAGATTCTAGAGGAGGTGATGCGACAAACCCATTTCACCCCATGGGAGAGCTTCAGAACCACAGCTTCTACAAATTAACCAATCAGATTTCTCCTCTGAGTTCAGGCCTGACCATGTAATGGATTTTGGGGAAAGGTGTGGACCCAGTAATGCCAGGAGACACAGAGGCAGATTCTACGACCTTCACACACTCGCCTGCGCGCCCACACACAGACACACGACCAGTGACTCAGGTCTAGTTAGCTGGAGCCCCGGGGCGGCCGACCTTACAGCCCAAATCAGGATTAACTGGTTCCACCACCTGTCTGGCGTGAAGAACGCACTGAATAATCATTTTCCTGTTCACACCAAACCTGCATGTTTTTAAACACCCGAACGCAGACTGTGAGTCTGTCACACAGCCCAGGCTCTTTTCCCAGTTTATATTTGTGTTCAGGTTAGGCGGAGCTGTCATTGTTTATCTGAACAGCAGCCACTCAGCATGTGTGCCATCTGCTCCCCTGTGACCTTTAACCCCCTTTCACTGCACAGGCCACTGCTGCAGTCTTCACAGGGGTGCCTTTTCACCGTTTCACCTATCAGAACTGTAAGGCTGCCTGTTCTGATCCAGTGGTGTTTGTGCTCTCTGTCCTGGGATGAAACCTGTCAGCATGGGGCACAGATAAAGACACTCAATCACTCTTAACGCTGCTGCTGCGAGCTCCGATTCACCATGCTTCAGGGAATGATTCATTCTATCCTGCTCAAAAGCAGCTTAGCTGAATCCAGTGTATGTGGTCTCATATGGATGATGTCATCACACTCACTGAAAGGTGTGGGTCAGTGGGGTCGGTCACATGCACGGGCAGAGGCAATGTGTTTCCCATATTAACACTGACCAGCACACAAATGCGGTTTTCCATTTCTCCTGAGACAGATTACATTGGGAATAAAGTTATTGTTTTTCATTCCTCCTCATCGGCTCAGCTGACTTATTCGATTCCATCAGAGGTCTCCTTGCCCTCCTCCTCTCCATCCTGCAGGTGTGTGTGTGTGCGAGTGTG
>JAFBMS010000255.1:290951-320951 GCA_019788955.1 Albula glossodonta
CACACACACACACACACACACACATATACACACACACACACACACACTCACATATTCACACACACACACACACAGTCACACTCACACACACACACTCACATATTCACACACACACACACACACATACACACAGTCACACTCACACACACACACAAAAGCACACACACACACACACACACACACACACACACAGTCACACTCACATATTCACACACACACCTTCTTTGCACCATTCAAAGTGATGGGGAGGAAACGCTGCTTTCTGAGGTTAGCCCTCAGTCTGGTGCAGTGCGCAGGTGCAATGAGAGGGTGCCGTGAGAGGGTGGTGCGGTGCGCAGGTGCAGTGAGAGGGTGCAGTGCACGGGTGGTGCAGTGCGCAGGTGCAGTGAGAGGGTGGTGCAGTGCGCGAGTGCAGTGAGAGGTTGCAGTGCGCAGGTGCAGTGAGAGGGTGCAGTGCACGGGTGGTGCAGTGAGAGGGTGCAGTGAGAGGGTGGTGCAGTGCACAGGTGCAGTGAGAGGGTGCAGTGAGAGGGTGGTGCAGTGCGAGGGTGGTGCAGTGCACAGGTGCAGTGCGAGGGTGGTGCAGTGCACAGGTGCAGTGAGAGGGTGGTGCAGTGCGCTGATGGTGCAGTGAGAGGGTGCAGTGAGAGGGTAAGGCTTTTATCAGGGTTTGAGGAAAGGGGCACATGTGGGCCTACACTTGGAGCAGACACAGTGTGGAGCAGGGTCTATTTCTACTGCAACTCAGCAGAGTCAGGCCTCAAAACATCCCATAATCTCAGCCACTGATAAGGGTGCCTTTCTGAAGGTGGGTCAGGAGAAGCTTGGTGAACCCTGTCTTACAGCATGTCAGGGTTCATCCCCTCTGCAGAACCCAGCCGTACCTCCACAGCAGCCCTGACACACAGACCAGGCCCCTGACAGACAGTTAATGATGCTTTCACAATATGTAATATGTCACACATACAGTCTAATGGATTAGTGTTGCACAATTCTGCTTTATAAAATAATTAAAGGATAACGGAGTGTGTTGACCCACATTCTCTCCAGCCCAACTTAATTATGATGTCAGACAAATTAAAATGATTAAGGACCAAATGGTGGGAGGGAGAATAACCAGCTGTCAACGGAGTCTGTACACAGAGCATGCTCATGTACTTCACATCAGCCTTAGGTTTTGACCTGCGTTTCCCTGCAGTCCTAAAATCTAACTTACGCACAGCAACTGAGAACAGAGGTTACAGTGTAGTGTAATGGTTAGGGAGCTGGGCTTGTAGCTCAGAGGTTACAGTGTAGTGTAATGGTTAGGGAGCTGGGCTTGTAGCTCAGAGGTTACAGTGTAGTGTAATGGTTAGGGAGCTGGGCTTGTAGCTCAGAGGTTACAGTGTAGTATAATGGTTAGGGAGCTGGGCTTGTAGCTCAAAGGTTACAGTGTAGTGTAATGGTTAGGGAGCTGGGCTTGTAGTTCAGAGGTTACAGTGTAGTATAATGGTTAGGGAGCTGGGCTTGTAGCTCAAAGGTTACAGTGTAGTGTAATGGTTAGGGAGCTGGGCTTGTAGCTCAGAGGTTACAGTGTAGTATAATGGTTAGGGAGCTGGGCTTGTAGCTCAAAGGTTACAGTGTAGTGTAATGGTTAGGGAGCTGGGCTTGTAGCTCAGAGGTTACAGTGTAGTATAATGGTTAGGGAGCTGGGCTTGTAGCTCAGAGGTTACAGTGTAGTATAATGGTTAGGGAGCTGGGCTTGTAGCTCAGAGGTTACAGTGTAGTGTAATGGTTAGGGAGCTGGGCTTGTAGCTCAGAGGTTACAGTGTAGTGTAATGGTTAGGGAGCTGGGCTTGTAGCTCAGAGGTTACAGTGTAGTATAATGGTTAGGGAGCTGGGCTTGTAGCTCAGAGGTTACAGTGTAGTGTAATGGTTAGGGAGCTGGGCTTGTAGCTCAGAGGTTACAGTATAGTGTAATGGTTAGGGAGCTGGGCTTGCAGCTCAGAGGTTACAGTGTAGTATAATGGTTAGGGAGCTGGGCTTGTAGCTCAGAGGTTACAGTGTAGTATAATGGTTAGGGAGCTGGGCTTGTAGCTCAGAGGTTACAGTGTCGTATAACGGTTAGGGAGTGATTCTGAATTGAAGTATGAATGCTATGCTTTGTAATTGGTCTTGGCGAAGGAATCCAGGTCTGGTTATGGCCTTGTGAAAATGGCCTTCTTAAAATGTAGACTTCAGCACAACTCTTCATCTTTCCCTCTCTCTACCTTATCTAACGGTATTTCCAGTGCACCCATGACTGAAGCTGGCACTGCTTCCACTCTCTGCGTCTCCAGCTGGGCTTCAGGGTTTAAATGTGCCTTGCCCTGAAAGAAAACATTTCCATGTGAGAGCTTCAGCCAATAGGAATACACTACTGCTCAAGGTCACTACTGTGTCTGAACACATCAAACTCAGGGAAAGATTAGTATTGGCCTTTACACAAATCCTGTCTTGTAAAGCGAATTTCTCAATATTCCCTTTTTGCCCCTTCAGATTGCTGCTGAATTGAACGGACGCAATAGCTTCTGAAAAGGTGAAATTTTACCAGGTGAAAAAGCAAATCCCTCCTCTGTTGTGTCAAATCGCAGCACAGTCAGTCCCCTAGCCTGCGTTTCACACTGACCCTGGAGCCATCCATCTGTGAAAACCGGCTTTCTGAGTCTCTAATCTGCAGCAATATTGCAGAAGTCTAAAGAGTTAAAGTATTTTATATAAAATGTTTGACTCAGGTTTGGCACTGAACAGACTCACAGGGAGAGGGCAGTCACACAGACAGACTCACAGGGAGAGGGCAGTCACACAGACAGACTCACAAGGACACACAAGTCGCATACTTCTGCACATGCGATACAGACTGCTGGTGACATTTTCAAGACTGTTTGAGTGAACTTCAAAATCGTTCACACTTTCATGAGTGGATGAATGCACAATAAAACTGACTGTGTTTAAAACACCTTGATGGGGATGAAAATCTTGACATCACAGCCGTTTAGCAGATGCTCTTACCCAGAGTGACTCACAGTGCAAACTGATACCATCTATTTGATCAGGACACCCTGTCACACACTCCATGAGGGTACAGGTGGACAGTGACCTGGAAAATTATGAAGCAATGCAATGAAAGAAAACATTTTCCAGTATTAAAATACCATGTGCACCAAATACCCAACCAAAATGCAGATGTCACCTGTGTTGCAATAATATCTGCTACACTACTTTGGAGTTTACATTTCTCACACTGGTCTATTTCTGTTCAGCTACTGCTATGCACACACTGAACAGAACTTGGTGTGTGTAGATTGGGTCGGCAGAGTTCACGGCTCTCAACCGCTTTGGAGACAAAGGCATGCATGGGACAGTCACATGTGCAAGAGAACCCAAGGACAGTGCTGAGACACAAGAGAACTCTAAGGATGGTGTTCTGCGACAACACAGGCCAAATCTATGGGCAGTGTACTACTGCAACACAAGCTAACTCTACAGGCAGTGTACTACTGCAACATAAGCTAACTGTACGGGCAGTGTACTACTGCAACATAAGCTAACTCTACAGGCAGTGTACTACTGCAACATAAGCTAACTGTACGGGCAGTGTACTACTGCAACACAAGCTAACTCTACGGGCAGTGTACTACTGCAACACAAGCTAACTCTACGGGCAGTGTACTACTGCAACACAAGCTAACTCTACGGGCAGTGTATTACTGCAACACAAGCTAACTCTACGGGCAGTGTATTACTGCAACACAAGCTAACTCTACGGGCAGTGTACTACTGCAACACAAGCTAACTCTACGGGCAGTGTATTACTGCAACACAAGCTAACTCTACGGGCAGTGTATTACTGCAACACAAGCTAACTCTACGAGCAGTGTACTACTGCAACACAAGCTAACTCTACGAGCAGTGTACTACTGCAACACAAGCTAACTCTACGGGCAGTGTATTACTGCAACATAAGCTAACTCTACAGGCAGTGTATTACTGCAACACAAGCTAACTCTACGGGCAGTGTACTACTGCAACACAAGCTAACTCTACGGGCAGTGTACTACTGCAACATAAGCTAACTCTATGGGCAGTGTACTACTGCAACATAAGCTAACTCTACGGGCAGTGTATTACTGCAACACAAGCTAACTCTACGGGCAGTGTACTACTGCAACACAAGCTAACTCTATGGGCAGTGTATTACTGCAACACAAGCTAACTCTATGGGCAGTGTACTACTGCAACACAAGCTAACTCTATGGGCAGTGTATTACTGCAACACAAGCTAACTCTACGGGCAGTGTACTACTGCAACACAAGCTAACTCTACGGGCAGTGTACTACTGCAACACAAGCTAACTCTACGGGCAGTGTACTACTGCAACACAAGCTAACTCTACGGGCAGTGTACTACTGCAACACAAGCTAACTCTACGGGCAGTGTATTACTGCAACACAAGCTAACTCTACGGGCAGTGTACTACTGCAACATAAAATAACTCTACAGGCAGTGTATTACTGCAACACAAGCTAACTCTACGGGCAGTGTACTACTGCAAAACAAGCTAACTCTACGGGCAGTGTACTACTGCAACATTAGCTAACTCTATGGGCAGTGTATTACTGCAACATTAGCTAACTCTATGGGCAGTGTACTACTGCAACACAAGCTAACTCTACGGGCAGTGTACTCCTGCAACACAAGCTAACTCTACGGGCAGTGTACTACTGCAACACAAGCTAACTCTATGGGCAGTGTACTACTGCAACACAAGCTAACTCTACGGGCAGTGTATTACTGCAACACAAGCTAACTCTACGGGCAGTGTACTACTGCAACATAAAATAACTCTACAGGCAGTGTATTACTGCAACACAAGCTAACTCTATGGGCAGTGTACTACTGCAACACAAGCTAACTCTATGGGCAGTGTACTACTGCAACACAAGCTAACTCTACGAGCAGTGTACTACTGCAACACAAGCTAACTCTACGGGCAGTGTATTACTGCAACATAAGCTAACTCTACAGGCAGTGTATTACTGCAACACAAGCTAACTCTACGGGCAGTGTACTACTGCAACACAAGCTAACTCTACGGGCAGTGTACTACTGCAACACAAGCTAACTCTATGGGCAGTGTACTACTGCAACACAAGCTAACTCTACGGGCAGTGTACTACTGCAACACAAGCTAACTCTATGGGCAGTGTATTACTGCAACACAAGCTAACTCTATGGGCAGTGTACTACTGCAACACAAGCTAACTCTATGGGCAGTGTACTACTGCAACATAAGCTAACTCTACGGGCAGTGTACTACTGCAACACAAGCTAACTCTACGGGCAGTGTACTACTGCAACACAAGCTAACTCTATGGGCAGTGTATTACTGCAACACAAGCTAACTCTATGGGCAGTGTACTACTGCAACACAAGCTAACTCTATGGGCAGTGTATTACTGCAACACAAGCTAACTCTACGGGCAGTGTACTCCTGCAACACAAGCTAACTCTACGGGCAGTGTACTACTGCAACACAAGCTAACTCTATGGGCAGTGTACTACTGCAACACAAGCTAACTCTACGGGCAGTGTATTACTGCAACACAAGCTAACTCTACGGGCAGTGTACTACTGCAACATAAAATAACTCTACAGGCAGTGTATTACTGCAACACAAGCTAACTCTACGGGCAGTGTACTACTGCAAAACAAGCTAACTCTACGGGCAGTGTACTACTGCAACATTCGCTAACTCTATGGGCAGTGTATTACTGCAACATTAGCTAACTCTATGGGCAGTGTACTACTGCAACACAAGCTAACTCTACGGGCAGTGTATTACTGCAACACAAGCTAACTCTACGGGCAGTGTACTACTGCAACACAAGCTAACTCTACGGGCAGTGTACTACTGCAACACAAGCTAACTCTATGGGCAGTGTACTACTGCAACACAAGCTAACTCTACGGGCAGTGTATTACTGCAACACAAGCTAACTCTACGGGCAGTGTACTACTGCAACATAAAATAACTCTACAGGCAGTGTATTACTGCAACACAAGCTAACTCTACGGGCAGTGTACTACTGCAAAACAAGCTAACTCTACGGGCAGTGTACTACTGCAACATTCGCTAACTCTATGGGCAGTGTATTACTGCAACATTAGCTAACTCTATGGGCAGTGTACTACTGCAACACAAGCTAACTCTATGGGCAGTGTATTACTGCAACAGTAGTCACATGTGCAAGAGAACCCAAGGACAGTGCTGAGACACAAGAGAACTCTAAGGATGGTGTTCTGCGACAACACAGGCCAAATCTAAGAGCAGTGTACTCCTGCAACACAAGCTAACTCTATGGGCAGTGTACTCCTGCAACACAAGCTAACTCTATGGGCAGTGTACTACTGCAACACAAGCTAACTCTATGGGCAGTGTACTACTGCAACACAAGCTAACTCTACGGGCAGTGTACTACTGCAACACAAGCTAACTCTACGGGCAGTGTACTACTGCAACATAAGCTAACTCTACAGGCAGTGTACTACTGCAACATAAGCTAACTCTACGGGCAGTGTACTACTGCAACACAAGCTAACTCTATGGGCAGTGTACTACTGCAACACAAGCTAACTCTACGGGCAGTGTACTACTGCAACACAAGCTAACTCTATGGGCAGTGTGTTACTGCAACACAAGCTAACTCTATGGGCAGTGTATTACTGCAACACAAGCTAACTCTACGGGCAGTGTGTTACTGCAACACAAGCTAACTCTATGGGCAGTGTACTCCTGCAACACAAGCTAACTCTATGGGCAGTGTACTACTGCAACACAAGCTAACTCTACGGGCAGTGTATTACTGCAACACAAGCTAACTCTACGGGCAGTGTACTACTGCAACACAAGCTAACTCTACGGGCAGTGTATTACTGCAACACAAGCTAACTCTATGGGCAGTGTACTACTGCAACACAAGCTAACTCTATGGGCAGTGTACTACTGCAACACAAGCTAACTCTATGGGCAGTGTACTACTGCAACACAAGCTAACTCTATGGGCAGTGTACTACTGCAACACAAGCTAACTCTATGGGCAGTGTATTACTGCAACACAAGCTAACTCTATGGGCAGTGTACTACTGCAACACAAGCTAACTCTATGGGCAGTGTACTACTGCAACACAAGCTAACTCTATGGGCAGTGTACTCCTGCAACACAAGCTAACTCTATGGGCAGTGTACTACTGCAACACAAGCTAACTCTACAGGCAGTGTATTACTGCAACACAAGCTAACTCTATGGGCAGTGTACTACTGCAACACAAGCTAACTCTACGGGCAGTGTACTACTGCAACACAAGCTAACTCTACGGGCAGTGTACCACTGCAACACAAGCTAACTCTACGGGCAGTGTACTACTGCAACACAAGCTAACTCTATGGGCAGTGTGTTACTGCAACATAAGCTAACTCTACAGGCAGTGTACTACTGCAACATAAGCTAACTCTACGGGCAGTGTATTACTGCAACACAAGCTAACTCTACGGGCAGTGTACTACTGCAACACAAGCTAACTCTACGGGCAGTGTATTACTGCAACACAAGCTAACTCTATGGGCAGTGTACTATTGCAACACAAGCTAACTCTATGGGCAGTGTACTACTGCAACACAAGCTAACTCTATGGGCAGTGTATTACTGCAACATTCGCTAACTCTATGGGCAGTGTATTACTGCAACACAAGCTAACTCTATGGGCAGTGTACTACTGCAACACAAGCTAACTCTACGGGCAGTGTACTACTGCAACACAAGCTAACTCTATGGGCAGTGTACTACTGCAACATAAGCTAACTCTACGGGCAGTGTACTACTGCAACACAAGCTAACTCTATGGGCAGTGTACTACTGCAACACAAGCTAACTCTATGGGCAGTGTACTACTGCAACATAAGCTAACTCTATGGGCAGTGTACTACTGCAACATAAGCTAACTCTACGGGCAGTGTACTACTGCAACACAAGCTAACTCTACGGGCAGTGTATTACTGCAACACAAGCTAACTCTACGGGCAGTGTACTACTGCAACACAAGCTAACTCTACGGGCAGTGTATTACTGCAACACAAGCTAACTCTATGGGCAGTGTATTACTGCAACACAAGCTAACTCTACAGGCAGTGTACTACTGCAACACAAGCTAACTCTATGGGCAGTGTACTACTGCAACATAAGCTAACTCTATGGGCAGTGTACTACTGCAACACAAGCTAACTCTACGGGCAGTGTACTACTGCAACACAAGCTAACTCTATGGGCAGTGTACTACTGCAACACAAGCTAACTCTATGGGCAGTGTACTACTGCAACACAAGCTAACTCTATGGGCAGTGTACTACTGCAACATAAGCTAACTCTATGGGCAGTGTACTACTGCAACACAAGCTAACTCTACGGGCAGTGTACTACTGCAACACAAGCTAACTCTATGGGCAGTGTACTACTGCAACACAAGCTAACTCTATGGGCAGTGTACTACTGCAACACAAGCTAACTCTATGGGCAGTGTACTACTGCAACACAAGCTAACTCTACGGGCAGTGTACTACTGCAACACAAGCTAACTCTACAGGCAGTGTACTACTGCAACACAAGCTAACTCTATGGGCAGTGTGTTACTGCAACACAAGCTAACTCTATGGGCAGTGTATTACTGCAACACAAGCTAACTCTACGGGCAGTGTGTTACTGCAACACAAGCTAACTCTATGGGCAGTGTACTCCTGCAACACAAGCTAACTCTATGGGCAGTGTACTACTGCAACACAAGCTAACTCTATGGGCAGTGTATTACTGCAACACAAGCTAACTCTACGGGCAGTGTACTACTGCAACACAAGCTAACTCTACGGGCAGTGTATTACTGCAACACAAGCTAACTCTATGGGCAGTGTACTACTGCAACACAAGCTAACTCTATGGGCAGTGTACTACTGCAACACAAGCTAACTCTATGGGCAGTGTATTACTGCAACACAAGCTAACTCTATGGGCAGTGTACTACTGCAACACAAGCTAACTCTATGGGCAGTGTACTACTGCAACACAAGCTAACTCTATGGGCAGTGTACTCCTGCAACACAAGCTAACTCTATGGGCAGTGTACTACTGCAACACAAGCTAACTCTATGGGCAGTGTATTACTGCAACACAAGCTAACTCTATGGGCAGTGTACTACTGCAACACAAGCTAACTCTACAGGCAGTGTATTACTGCAACACAAGCTAACTCTATGGGCAGTGTACTACTGCAACACAAGCTAACTCTACAGGCAGTGTATTACTGCAACACAAGCTAACTCTATGGGCAGTGTACTACTGCAACACAAGCTAACTCTACAGGCAGTGTACTACTGCAACACAAGCTAACTCTACAGGCAGTGTATTACTGCAACACAAGCTAACTCTACGGGCAGTGTATTACTGCAACACAAGCTAACTCTACGGGCAGTGTACTACTGCAACACAAGCTAACTCTACGGGCAGTGTATTACTGCAACACAAGCTAACTCTATGGGCAGTGTACTACTGCAACACAAGCTAACTCTATGGGCAGTGTACTACTGCAACACAAGCTAACTCTATGGGCAGTGTACTACTGCAACACAAGCTAACTCTACGGGCAGTGTACTACTGCAACACAAGCTAACTCTACAGGCAGTGTATTACTGCAACACAAGCTAACTCTATGGGCAGTGTACTACTGCAACACAAGCTAACTCTACGGGCAGTGTACTACTGCAACATAAGCTAACTCTACAGGCAGTGTACTACTGCAACACAAGCTAACTCTACGGGCAGTGTATTACTGCAACACAAGCTAACTCTACGGGCAGTGTACTACTGCAACACAAGCTAACTCTACGGGCAGTGTATTACTGCAACACAAGCTAACTCTACGGGCAGTGTACTACTGCAACATAAAATAACTCTACAGGCAGTGTATTACTGCAACACAAGCTAACTCTACGGGCAGTGTACTACTGCAACACAAGCTAACTCTACGGGCAGTGTACTACTGCAACACAAGCTAACTCTACAGGCAGTGTATTACTGCAACACAAGCTAACTCTATGGGCAGTGTACTACTGCAACACAAGCTAACTCTACGGGCAGTGTACTAATGCAACACAAGCTAACTCTATGGGCAGTGTACTACTGCAACACAAGCTAACTCTATGGGCAGTGTACTACTGCAACACAAGCTAACTCTACGGGCAGTGTATTACTGCAACACAAGCTAACTCTATGGGCAGTGTACTACTGCAACACAAGCTAACTCTACGGGCAGTGTACTACTGCAACACAAGCTAACTCTACGGGCAGTGTATTACTGCAACACAAGCTAACTCTACGGGCAGTGTACTACTGCAACACAAGCTAACTCTACGGGCAGTGTACTACTGCAACACAAGCTAACTCTACGGGCAGTGTATTACTGCAACACAAGCTAACTCTACGGGCAGTGTACTACTGCAACACAAGCTAACTCTACGGGCAGTGTACTAATGCAACACAAGCTATCTCTACGGGCAGTGTATTACTGCAACACAAGCTATCTCTACGGGCAGTGTATTACTGCAACACAAGCTATCTCTACGGGCAGTGTACTACTGCAACACAAGCTAACTCTATGGGCAGTGTATTACTGCAACACAAGCTAACTCTACAGGCAGTGTATTACTGCAACACAAGCTAACTCTATGGGCAGTGTATTACTGCAACACAAGCTAACTCTACGGGCAGTGTATTACTGCAACATAAGCTAACTGTACGGGCAGTGTATTACTGCAACACAAGCTAACTCTATGGGCAGTGTATTACTGCAACACAAGCTAACTCTACAGGCAGTGTATTACTGCAACACAAGCTAACTCTACGGGCAGTGTACTACTGCAACACAAGCTAACTCTACGGGCAGTGTACTACTGCAACATAAGCTAACTCTACAGGCAGTGTACTACTGCAACACAAGCTAACTCTACGGGCAGTGTATTACTGCAACACAAGCTAACTCTACGGGCAGTGTACTACTGCAACACAAGCTAACTCTACGGGCAGTGTATTACTGCAACACAAGCTAACTCTACGGGCAGTGTACTACTGCAACATAAAATAACTCTACAGGCAGTGTACTACTGCAACACAAGCTAACTCTACAGGCAGTGTACTACTGCAACACAAGCTAACTCTACGGGCAGTGTTCTGATCCAATACAAGTAAATTCATTTCAGGGTGTAAAAAGTATTCCTTTCCCGCTCTGTGCCAACAACACTTGAACAGCAGCAGGAGGCCAGTGGTGCTGATCTGTGATCACTGATGCACTTCATACACAGTGTAATTGCATATGAGCAGAAATGATCCTGAGTGGCACTAATCAAACTTTTCTGGTTTAAATCCCATCTTGAATGGGATGTATTGAGTACAGCAATCTATGACTAAGGGGAGTGTCCAGTTCACAGAAAGTTCAGGAAATAAATCTCACTAAAAATACAGACAAACAGTGATGCCTTTATCTGATTATCAATCTTCTTTTTGGAATTTATGATGCAAAAGTGAAAACAAGGTCATTTCTCCCGTCAGGCATCCCTTGCATGGGCTCTGTCCGATTTTACTCACAGAAACACACTGCAGCGCCGTGCCAAAGCACGACACACGCCCCGATGGACGTGCCACGATTTACGCGCTGAATGTGACATCATCTAGGCTGCTGCTACAGTGTTTGTTTTTGGTTGGAACCAGACCCCCTGCAGTGTCTCTCTTTTGAGCCCATATGCTCCTGTCACACGTTATCCATATTTGTCGCGTACAAGAATGCCATCGCGCTCTCTCTCGTGCACACGCACGCGCGTACACGCACACCAGAAATATTGAGTGCAGCATAAATTATTTAATATAACCTGAATGTTTCTTCACTGTCGCCCTGAGTACAGAGCTTCCCTGAACATCATGACCAAGTGCCAACTTCACCTCCATTAGAGGAAAAAGTATGAAGGACTACAAAAGTACAGATACTTTCAGAATGCTCTCTGAAGAATGATCAGAAAGGCATGCGATGACCCTCCTGATTTGCACTGCTGTTATTAGCACACAGACGAACAACTAGGGCCTTGCATCTCCACTGTGATGTTTGTAATCTAAAGCATTTCACAAAATCAAAAACAACTTGATCATTCTGTTTTTATGCTGTCCTTTCTTACATTCTGCGATCTGTTTGAACCATTCTCAATTACTCAGAACGTTTTGCCCTGATGTCATATCACTGCTTAATTCATTCTCAAGCCATAGTTTAAATCTACCAAATAATTATGAGCAATTAGTTTTAGAAAATATGTAAAATCATTAGTGTACTGTAATTTGCCTTCGTTGATGACCCCTGGTAATGATGTTGTTGTAGCTTAGAGCTGGACTGCGCCAGGCGGCTCTTATCGGTTTGTACATTTCATACCGACGTTGGTTCTTATTTATATAATTAGGGCAATCATTTATCTAGTCTGACATTTTATCTACATTTCTTGATAAGCTCTAGAATGAGCCAAAACACAATCGTTTGCGGTGAAAGGCAACCACAAAATATCCCTTTAAAATGTGAAGACATGCTGCAGGGCACTGTCCTGGTTAGGCCCAGGATTTTCCAAATGATAAAATGGTACAAAGACACGACGACAAAACACAAAAGAAAGACAGTGAGGCCTCATTCATCTTTCTCAGTTGCCTTGGATTTGATGCAGTTCTGTCAGCGTGACCTTTAGTTTAAGAAAAAGGCAAGTTCTGCATTCCCAACCGAACATCTCCCATTTCTGCAGTCACAATCAAGGTAAACTGACTGTTCATCTGTCTGACTTCTCCGGCCAAAACGGACAGCTTGATATTGACCAATACTGCACTGGAGAACAACAGATTTATGTTATGGCGAAGACATTCTTAAATCGTTCAAAACTTGATCCTTTGTACCGATAGTTATACTTTCTAAAATAAAAACTAGCCAAACAGGTCTTCACTTGCTGGCCTAAGTAAAAGCCTGTACACATGCATCGACATTGGAAGAGCAGATTTTAATCAAATACGCAAGGTTCATGCTCAACTGAAGCATTTAGGCCTACATCACCAGTAGCACATCAGCAGTTCAGCACAACTGAAACCGACAGCCGACTCGCCCAAACTCCGGAAGCCTGGTTAGGATAAAGGCGTTATGGTATATGTAGGACATGGGCTAAGGCTATAGAGTAGACACTACAGCTACTCAAACGTTGAATGTTTATTCAATAGCAGTGAAAGTTTTAACGCTCGTAAATTTTATACACACACACAACTTAAATCAAAGGGGAGAAACCTAAAGATCATCTAATTAAATAATTCCCTTCCACGTTATAGAGGTCTCAATGTTGACGTTGCTCACAGCCAGCAATTCAAAAACATTAATATATGCGAGGACAGCGACATTAAAAATGTGCTGAAACTTCACTGTCGCACCCTGTAAAATTACCACCGTACTGCGGAGTGCTGTGTGTATAAATTATTACGACATGCCTTGGATTAGAAAAGATAGCCTTAGCTGCAACTTCACCGGGTTTCGTAAGGAATTAAATGCCAGTGACGAATACAACGCATGGCTACATGGGTACAAAGGTCGGCTTCATTCCATATTTCTTCAAGCTGGCAAATATGACAGTTTAACGAGCAGGCCTATTATTGTCATATCACACATCTGACATTTCTCGGTGGCGCTCTGTGAGCTATAGGCGTGCTGCCCGTTGGCTTTGCTTTCCAGTATTGCAGTTGGCCCGGTTTCAGCCACCGGGTTTCTAATGAGAAGCAACTTCCTTCAATTTATCTAAAGCAGGGTTTGCAGCGCTCCTTGCACTAACTATCGTAACCTTCAGTTTAGGTTAATCCCTGGGTGTGAGAAAGGAACGCAGGGAGATGGTCAAATACTTCCTGCTCTCTTTTTTTCCAGATCCTGGGAGTGCGAGATGGGGGTGGTCAGCTAGGCTAATTAAATACTTAGCCTGCTGGTGCATTACAGAGAGGCGTATTGTTTCAGATATGACCAGGCATCAATTGACACACTTCAGAATTAGTTAACTAGCCGCCACTGTGGTCTAGTCGTGACAAGTGACAAATACAACCTCACGTTTTTGAGTTTTCACATGGAATGTTCCTTTGAGCATCGTTTAAAAGAATGACGGAACAATGTGGCAAGATGTAGCTACAGCATCCGATCTGCTTGAAATGCACAATTATTCATGTTGTGGTCTAAATATAAATGTGCTATAGACGGGCCTGGCCCGCCGTCTTTCCTCATTCCTCATTCCTCCTCTTAAGACAAAACGTCGCAAGCCGCTGCCCAGGGCAGTGGGGCACTGAATGGTTTTAAACAAGCATTTACCGCAGCCTAAACAACGTGTAAAATACCCATCAAGCACTCAGCGTTAGCCTGAGTATTCGCTGCCTCATCGCAGTCTATGTCTATGTCGAAATGATGCAAACAGAATCAATAAAGTGTAATATTTAAACGTTTATAAAACAAATGACATATGTTACTAGGTTATCTAATTTATCTTGGCCCAACTAAGATATGTGGGCAATGAAACAGGGAAGACATGCCCGGATCTTAAATACACATGACAGGATCCAATTATCTGTGATAGCAATGCGTTTAAAACAAAAAATAACCAGAGGCTCTGGTTGATTACAAGACGAGAAACACCCTCAGCCACAACAGGCCTCTAGAACACAGAATCAAACTGCAGTCAGGAGCCTGTTCGGCTGCACATTTTCCTGCCTGTCCGATACTCACTTTCTATCACACGGTTTAATGTATCAATTGAACATGAGAGACACACAATTTACGGTGGTCAGAAATCACAAGATACCAACGGTTTGCACGGCCGATGCACCGGCAAGCTGGAACGGGTTCCTTCTGTTGCATTTGAGGCTAAAATGAGAGCAAAGCGCGTTTGTTACATACCATCGCGCTTCTCTTCTCAGCCCCGCTTCCTTCTTCTTTCTTGCTGCTTTTCTCCCTGGCTTGTGCAGGCAACAATCCCAGCCGGCTCAGTAAATAAATTAATAGAGACTGGGAAAATACCCCTCTCACAGACACACCAAACCCTTATTTCCTTGTTTCTTTGCTGACAGATTTTCTTCAAGTATTCATTTCATTATCACGGAGTTTACAGTCCATCTGGTGTTTCTCTTCTTTGAGACCAAACTACGCTGAAAAAATCCTTCGGATACTCAATGCCCCGTCCACTATCTTTTCCGTAAGAAAGAGGGGGCGTTAAATCTTGTTTCAATGTCTTCCTCTAGGCTCACCACGTTGTTTTGACCAATAATTATTTCCTTTGTTGTAACCACAAGATGCAGACTTGATCATGTATATTCACAGGATTTGCTGCAATTTGCGGTGCACTGATTGCTCGCTTAACAACGCGAAACCCCAGTACTTTGTTCTCTAATGTGCGTTATACGGAGGCTGCGTGTGAGAAAGTGTGTTTTTTCAGCTTCCCTATAATGGCGGCCCTTTTCCCGAACCCAAGAAAAAAAGGGGAGCTTAGCCGAGACCGCGACGGCGGAGACTCGCCCAGTGGCGTGTAGACACAACTGCACCACTCATGTAATGTGGATGCTGACATAATTCACACGTAGCAACCAAAACTAGCAACTTTACGCTTGGTGAACATACGTGTGAAATGTACCATAAATTGTATGTTTTTTTTCCATTCATTTAGTAGTATTTTTAACTATTTTTTACAATCTAAGCTAAGATGGTGTTGAATAGATAGTTTTCTTTTAATTTCACTCATTAACCAACTTGTGTCAGTGGACGCATTTTTTTTTCTGATGTATCAGTATTGTAAAACAAAATATAGATTTTCCTACAATTTCCTACTCATCAAAAGGGCGTGACACCTACAGTATTACCAGACATGTGGGTGATGTCACACATTGATTTTCTCTAATCAATCCATACACGGGTCCCATGGAAAAATACTCTCGTATATTCAGTATCATACATTAACTTCCTAAATCAGTTTTCAGTCTCATAAAGTACAAGGAATGTTTGTGGCCCCCTTCACTGATCCAAACTTAAAACAACAACAACTGGTGTTAAAGCAGCTAAACACAGGACACACGCCTCTGGTTTTCTTTCTTTTTGACCTTTAAGTCAAAGCATTTTTCTGTGACAGATAATGAGGTAACACTTTTAGAAAAGGACACTTTCTTGTGCTCAGTTCTCCAGCTGAATAGTGTGATTGTCACGAGAAACATGAGGAAACCATATTGCATGATGTCTGTCTGCGTTAGGAAATGAATGAATGTGCAGAGAACAGCAATAATAATATCTCTTTAATCAGATATTAGTTTCCTGTGTGTTTTCCGTTTTTTTCGCCATTTTAATGAAAAACGGTAATTCAGACAAACACTGCACATTTTATTTGTTAACATGTATGTTTATTTCAGAATTAACCTAAAAGACTTACGATGAAATGAAAAGGCATTGCACATACACAAAGTTGCATGCTGTTGGCTATTCAATATTTATTTTACGAAACCGCCTATGACGGCTGTGTACACTACATTTCCCACAATGCTCAGAAATCTCAGCCTTGATATCCTGCACAGTGGAAATCGGCCCCGCAAAACTGTATCGTCAAAACAACCCACAGGAGTACGTTAAGGGTTTTTTCGTAACCGATCGCTATCATCGCCCGCTTTGTCTCTCCCGTTCAACAAGATATAACATGGTAAGATACTATTGTATTTATTTCAATGCACAAAATGTTGTTTGCAGCTGTACAGCTGTAGCTTTTACTTTGTCTCCTGCTTCGCTAACGCCTTCTGTGCTGCATCCTTTGGGACACCGGTCTTGAGTAGTCTCCGTATTGGTCCAATAAGATGTATTATTGGGTGCGCCAACGGGTATGAGTTCACTGTGTGCTCCTCTAGATTATTTCAATATGAGGTGATATTTACTGCGCATGATAATCAGTGATGTTCGTGAAAAAACAGCATGTTTCTGCCCCTTTTGCGACGTTATAAACAACATCCATCTTACTGTCTGGAGCAGCTCTGGATAAGAGCTCCTGCATGCCAAATTATAAAACAAAAAGAAGTCATTCCTTATCAACTCACTGGCTGCACATGCACTGGCTATGCTAGGGATGAACCAATGTAACATTAGGCGCACACAATTTTCTTTAAATTAGCGAATCAAATAAATGTATGTTAAAGTGCCGGGGAAATTCTGTTTACAGAACTTATTTTTGAAAATACCATAGAAGACGACATATCAGCTAAACGTTTAACGTGTTTTTTATACAGAATTTTTATTGCATATTAAATCACAGTAGCTGTTCCTTAAATATATTAAGCAAACGAATACATTGCAGCATTGCTAATTGCTGAGGTCATCATAAACACAAACATTTAATTTTAAAAGGCAGGTGCACAGATTTCTGGAAAATTATTCGTATTCTGATTTTTTTATTTTCTATGGGAAGTACAAAGTCATTTACATGTTTTTATTCACGCCATATCATCGACTTTCTACACAATGGTAGTTTGGAAATGCATAAAAATGTAATACACCTTATGGTAGCATTTTAAATTTTGTTAGGAACTGAAAGGTAATGGCAGGAGCAGGTGACAGCTGAGAGCTGAACCCTTGAGTCCTGAGTAGCACCAGTCTCATGTCTGATCTGGGGAAGTGTGCAGGCTTTGTTTCACAGTCTTTATCCTCCTCTTTGTGTGCTTGTGAGTTAAACTGTGCATTCCAGGGAGTGGAGTCAGGTTTTGCTGTGTGGGTATGACTGAAGTGCTGTAGCCACTCTCCCTCTGTTTGAGCCCCAGCCAGCCAGGTCACATGATTGCCTGCGCACTGTGCGCAGCTGGGAGGTCTGGGGCAGTTTAACACAGCGATCACATGGTTTCTGAGGCCAAGGTAGGGAGGGGGACTGGCTGCCAGGTCCCCCTCCCAGACTGGGGCTGTGGGTGTGTGTAGCCTGATGCTGTGTCATGTCCTGCTAAACTCTGCCTGCTCCTGCTGCCTACCTGCTCCTGGTCTCATTTCTGCTCCCACTCTCAGCCCTGCTCCTGCCCATATGCTTGTTTCCACTTTCATACCTGCTCCTGCCCTCAGCCCTGCTCCTGCCCATATGCCTGTTTCCACTTTCATACCTGCTCCTGCCCTCAGCCCTGCTCCTGCCCGTATTTCTGTTTCCACTTTCATACCTGCTCCCACTCTCAGCCCTGCTCCTGCCCATATGCCTGTTTCCACTTTCATACCTGCTCCTGCCCTCAGCCCTGCTCCTGGCCGTATTCCTGTTTCCACTTTCATACCTGCTCCCACTCTCGGCCCTGCTCCTGCCCATATGCCTGTTTCCACTTTCATACCTGCTCCCACTCTTAGCCCTGCTCCTGCCCATATTCCTGTTTCCACTTTCATACCTGCTCCCACTCTCAGCCCTGCTCCTGCCCATATGCCTGTTTCCACTTTCATACCTGCTCCTGCCCTCAGCCCTGCTCCTGGCCGTATGCCTGTTTCCACTTTCATACCTGCTCCTGCTCTCAGCCCTGCTCCTACCCTATTCCTGTTTCCACTCTCATGCCTGCTCCCACTGCCTGCATGCTCCTGCTCTCAGCCCTGCTCCTGCCCTATTTCTGTTTCCACTCTCATGCCTGCTCCCACTGCCTGCATGCTCCTGCTCTCAGCCCTGCTCCTGCCCTATTCCTGTTTCCACTCTCATGCCTGCTCCCACTGCCTGCATGCTCCTGCTCTCAGCCCTGCTCCTGCCCTATTCCTGTTTCCACTCTCATGCCTGCTCCCACTGCCTGCATGCTCCTGCTCTCAGCCCTGCTCCTGCCCTATTCCTGTTTCCACTCTCATGCCTGCTCCCACTGCCTGCATGCTCCTGCTCTCAGCCCTGCTCCTGCCCTATTCCTGTTTCCACTCTCATGCCTGCTCCCGCTGCCTGCATGCTCCTGCTCTCAGCCCTGCTCCTGCCCTATTCCTGTTTCCACTCTCATGCCTGCTCCCGCTGCCTGCATGCTCCTGCTCTCATTCGCTGTGAGCTCATCCGCCTCTGTCTGTTAGTGCAGATAAAGCAGCTCAGAGCACAGACAGTCATGCCGCTCAGTTCAGAGCTTTGGCCACTGAGCTTGTCTGATTGCTTTGGAAACGCAGGCTCACCAGCATTCAGTTTTTGCCTTATTATTTATTTCTCCATCATCACGTGTTTGTGACTTTCCTTTTTACTGTACCTTTCCTTGTTTCTTGGGAAACACCCAGCAGTCCGGCTGATTTGGGACGCTATGGATTTCAGCTTGCGGAAGACCTGGGTAAAATACTGACCTGTGTTTGAAGTAGTTTGACCCTGCAGACAAGAGTAATGCCTGCAGACGTGAGATCTGTTAAAGAGAAGCAGGGAGACGATGTTTCTCACAGGGATCCCCAATGTTTCTCACTGGGGTCCCATGCACGGTGTCGTTACGGCTCTCTGTTTCTCTCTCAGATCCGTTTCATCCTGATTCAGAACCGAGCGGGAAAGACCCGGCTCGCTAAGTGGTACATGCAGTTTGACGATGACGAGAAGCAGAAGCTGATTGAGGAAGTCCATGCTGTGGTGACGGTGCGAGACGCCAAGCACACCAACTTTGTGGAGGTACGCCGTATGGCACACGGCCCGGCACACTCTGCCTCTGCACACGTGGAACAGAAACACTTCACTCACATAGGATGAGCATCTGAACCAAATAATATTTTACATTTTTACTTTAAGCAGATTCCCTCCTTCACTGTAACTGATGAAAGTTCTGGTGTGCATGGCGTAGCTCATTGCGGTACAGTGGCGGTATTCAGTAAAGTGCATTAGCTTATTGCTCTCTTACAGGGTTTTGTTTGGTAGGGATTGTGTCATAAATGCACAGAGTGACTCTGTTAAGGCTGTGCTGAGGTTCTCAGTGTCTGTCTGTCTTCAGTTCCGGAGCTTTAAGATCATCTACAGACGCTACGCAGGGCTGTACTTCTGCATCTGTGTGGACGTGACGGACAACAACCTGGCCTACCTGGAGGCCATTCACAACTTTGTGGAGGTGAGTGGAGCACATGCACACCTTTCTGCAGTTTGAGCATGGGTGCGCCCTAAAACCTTCCCCTCCTCCCTCTCCTTCACTCCCCCACCATTCCTCCTACCCAGAGGTATGTGGCGGAAAGGAGAGGAGGAGCGAGTGGAGGAGAGGAGAGCGGGAGAAGAGCAGAACACTGGGACGGGTTATAGGAGAGAGGGAGAAGAGCAGAACACTGGGACAGGTTATAGGAGAGAGGGAGAAGAGCAGAACACTGGGACGGGTTATAGGAGAGAGGGAGAAGAGCAGAACACTGGGACAGGTTATAGGAGAGAGGGAGAAGAGCAGAACACTGGGACAGGTTATAGGAGAGAGGGAGAAGAGCAGAACACTGGGACAGGTTATAGGAGAGAGGGAGAAGAGCAGAACACTGGGACAGGTTATAGGAGAGCAGGAGAAGAGCAGAACACTGGGACAGGTTATAGGAGAGAGGGAGAAGAGCAGAACACTGGGACAGGTTATAGGAGAGAGGGAGAAGAGCAGAACACTGGGACGGGTTATAGGAGAGAGGGAGAAGAGCAGAACACTGGGACAGGTTATAGGAGAGAGGGAGAAGAGCAGAACACTGGGACAGGTTATAGGAGAGAGGGAGAAGAGCAGAACACTGGGACAGGTTATAGGAGAGAGGGAGAAGAGCAGAACACTGGGACAGGTTATAGGAGAGAGGGAGAAGAGCAGAACACTGGGACGGGTTATAGGAGAGAGGGAGAAGAGCAGAACACTGGGACAGGTTATGGGAGAGAGGGAGAAGAGCAGAACACTGGGACAGGTTATAGGAGAGAGGGAGAAGAGCAGAACACTGGGACAGGTTATAGGAGAGAGGGAGAAGAGCAGAACACTGGGACAGGTTATAGGAGAGAGGGAGAAGAGCAGAACACTGGGACAGGTTATAGGAGAGCAGGAGAAGAGCAGAACACTGGGACAGGTTATAGGAGAGAGGGAGAAGAGCAGAACACTGGGATGGGTTATTTGCTTCTGCTTCATCAAGTCCAGTGTCTCCTGTTAATGAGTTGTTCTGTCCCAGCTTTGACAGATGCATACTCAGCTCGTGCTTGTCTGCTGTTTTACACCAGTCCATTTTATGCTGTGAAATATGAATTTCAGGTACGCCTACATTACCTCCACCTGCTGTGCTGTTTGGAGTCACGTTTTACAACACAAGCTCAGTTTTACAGAGTTAATTACCGTTACAGATTAATCACTGCTTTTCACAGGTACACGTTTAAAAAGCAAACTGAATTGCTTGTTCATTAATGTCATTTAGCCAGTTACTGCATACTGTTTTAGCTCTTATATTTTAATGTCGATAAATTCCTTGTCATGTTTTTGAACTTTCTGGTGGCATCGTGTTTTGTGTGATGGACTTTTAATCTGACTGAGTGTGAGCATGATGATCTCACCCAGAAATGAGGAGCATTTTCTAACGGGGGGGCGCTCTAAGCAGAGTCTCCTCCAACATTGGGTCAAGGGAGTGAAGGGAGACGCAAAGGGCACGGAGGAGACGAGGTGGTACAGGAGGAAAGGAAGATAGGACTCACCCCAAGAAAAATGTAATGCCGAGGTCCACCCAACCATAGATCAAAATATTACATCTTTCTAATCATATGTCATAAAAGTGGATCTGTCCAATTATGTGTGAAAATACTGGGCAGAAGCTGTGAGGAACAGCTGAAAATACTGGGCAGAAGCTGTGAGGAACAGCTGAAAATACTGGGCAGAAGCTGTGAGGAACAGCTGAAAATACTGGGCAGAAGCTGTGAGGAACAGCTGAAAATACTGGGCAGAAACTGTGAGGAACAGCTGAAAATACTGGGCAGAAACTGTGAGGAACAGCTAAAGTCATGTCAAGCTCAAATATAAATGAGCGAATAAAGAAGCTGAAAAAGACAGAGCAGAGATTGGCTGAGTGTGGTGTTTTGTGCGCTGTTCTGCAGCAGAATATAAATAAGACCACAGAGTAACCAAAGAGCACTGCTGCTCTTCTCCTCCCAGTCTGCTCACTTTCCCATTCCAAAAACTGCTCAACTGAACCAGACAAAACCTCAAAAATCGGGCATCCTCGTGATCTCACCGTCTGTCACAACGAGACACATATTATGCAATCAGCAAATGTTTGACTTTTTTGTGTATGCAAATATGTAGAAAGAGTCCAGACAAAACAGTTCAGTGACTCTAGGGTCCTAGTCTGAGACGAGCAGCATGTTTCTGCAGAGGGTAAGTCACAGAGTCACACAAGTGTATTAAAGGGTTTGAGTGAGTTTGGATTAGTGTGTGTGTGTGTGTGTGTGTGTGTGACAGTCCTGATACCGTGTTGTTAATTTGATGCCAACATAATGCAAGTGATAGATGCATTGCATTTTAGTCATTTATCAGACACTTTTAATTATATTTAATTCAATTATTTAAATAATTATTTAAAACTCACTTTTAAATAATAAGTGACTTGTGAAGGACTATTTTTCAAGCAGTTGGATTGAAGAAAACTAAACTATTTATACAGACAAACACATTTTAACACATTTTAGTTTTCAGTTGTACACCTGGGTGGTTTTCTCAAACTGTTAGGTTACCTTGGAGCAAAATGCAAATATTTTACTCAGAGCAGTTCTTTTACTCTAGAGAGAGTTTGAGTCAGAGGCCCATTCATGGTGTATCTGTTGTTTAGTATATGAGCTTGGGTTTAAGGTGTATGACTGTTAACACAATACTTGTGTACATTTCTCTTTCTTTAGGTTCTGAATGAGTATTTCCACAATGTTTGTGAACTGGACCTGGTGTTCAACTTCTACAAGGTAAGGCCTTCTCTCTCCTCTGTTAAAACACTGACCTCTGGTGGTCAGAAAGTGGAACTATATGCACAGTCACAAAAGAATAAGATAGATGCAATAAGATGCAGTGTTTCCTGCATTGTTTGCTGTAGGGCAGGGCCACAGCAAGAGCTTCTCAATGCATGATTAAAACAGTCTATCATGCTGATTGCTGCTTTGAGTTCGGGCTTCGCATGGCCGGGTTTTATCGGCAGAGTGGGCAGCAGCGGTGCGATTAGATGGAGATGACTCTGCCAGGCTGTTTCTGTGTTAAACACAGGAGATACACACTCACACACCCACACACACACACACTCACACCAGAGCCCCAAATACACACACATACACACACACACACTCACACACCCACACACTCACACACTCACACACTCACACACCCACACACACTCACACCAGAGCCCCAAATACACACACACACTCACACACACACACACACACAGACACACACTCACACACCCACACACTCATACCAGAGCAGATCACCAAACACTCTCAGTGTCAGTACAGGTGTGGTACCTGCAGCAGGTAACAGTCTGTGTGTGTGTGTGTGGGCGTGTGTGTGTGTGTGTGCGCGTACGTGTGTGTGGGGGGGGGCGTGTGTGGGTGTGTGTGTGTGTGTCTCTCTCTCTCTCTCTCTCTCAGGTGTACACGGTGGTGGATGAAATGTTCCTGGCGGGGGAGATTCGGGAGACCAGCCAGACCAAGGTACTGAAGCAGCTCCTCATGCTGCAGTCCCTGGACTAGCACTGCACAGGACACACTGATCTCAGATCAGCAGCCCTTAGTTTGCTCCTGACCACAGCACAGTCTGTGTGTGAGGGTAAAACAGATCTGGGGTCAGTGCTTGGGCACAGGCTGGAGCACAGACGGGTTTACACTTTCCTATCACTGTGATGCAAGCTGCTCCCAGTTCAAATGTTCAAATGAAGAGAAATTCAGAAGAAAACCTCTTTAGACAGCAGCAAACCCGTGGTGCTGTTCATAATTGTATCAGTAATATTGTATTACCTGATTGATCAGGAAATATTGACGAACAGAATCAAAATGTCTTACTTACATTTGGCCTCATTGTAGAAAATGATGCTCAGCTAACAGCCGAGTTCAGAAGCTCTGAATTCCATTGGCTGAGATACCGAGGGTCTGAAAAGATCAATATTTCCTAATGAATCAAGAAAAATCCCTGTTAATGACCTTTTAATGCTTGTGAACATTTATATTTGTGTATGTTTGCGTGTGAACTTCTCCCTTGAGAATTTCGGCTGTGAAAAGTAGCTTTTCACACAGTCAACTGTATTACAAGTAATATTAGTATGTGTGCTGTAATTTCTGCTTGCCATGATACATACACTCCTAGTGCACTAAACCTCCTTATTAAAATGTCTAACAGTCCCATATCTGTATCACGCAGTGTGTTTCACATCTCTGATGTACACACCATGTGCCTCTTCACCCAATAGCACAGTGTTGTGATGGAGTGAGGCCCAGTCCTTTCCATGGTTTTGACAATGTAGCTGTGTAACACTGTACCTACGTAACATGGCAGTGATCTAAAGATGCAGTGCTGTAACACTGTACCTGCGTAACATGGCAGTGCTGTAACACTGTACCTGCGTAACATGGCAGTGATCTAAAGATGCAGTGCTGTAACACTGTACCTATGTAACATGGCAGTGATCTAAAGATGCAGTGCTGTAACACTGTACCTGTGTAACATGGCAGTGCTGTAACACTGTACCTGCGTAACATGGCAGTGCTGTAACACTGTACCTGTGTAACATGGCAGTGATCTAAAGATGCAGTGCTGTAACACTGTACCTGTGTAACATGGCAGTGATCTAAAGATGCAGTGCTGTTACACTGTACCTGTGTAACATGGCAGTGATCTAAAGATGCAGTGCTGTAACACTGTACCTGTGTAACATGGCAGTGATTTAAAATGCAGTGCTGTAACACTGTACCTGTGTAACATGGCAGTGATTTAAAATGCAGTGCTGTAACACTGTACCTGTGTAACAAGGCAGTGATCTAAAGATGCAGTGCTGTAACACTGTACCTGTGTAACATGGCAGTGAAGATGCAGTGCTGTTACACTGTACCTGTGTAACATGGCAGTGATCTAAAGATGCAAGGCTGCATTTCCTCTCACTGCCGTGCGTCTTTAGAATAACAAACCTGTATCTGTCAGTGCCTGTGTGGGGTCTCTCTCACGCCGCTGAAGCAGCACAGGGCTCTGAGCGTGGCTGTACTTCACTCAGCGCTGAAACACACCGTGCCTCCTGCACAGCTGCCACATCGCTGATGTCTGATAATGCTGTGGCAAGCAAACATGACACTACAGGAGCAGCGTTTGTGTTTGTGTGCACTCCACCCTGTCCAGTCTCGTGTCACGTGACAAACTGAAAACAGCGCAGACTCTGACCTGTCTGATCAGGCCTGCGCAGCGTGGGGCTTTAGAGACACAGCAGACTTTTGTGATTTTATACGACACTGATACATTTCTCCTCTTTCCCTGTTTACATGTAAATAAATGACAAAATAAACATACCACAGTACGTTACCAAAGCTTCTGCTGTATGAGTGTTTTTGTGCGTCACATAAACCTTCAGAATGGTGTGAGTGTTAGACATAGCAAAGCGTCTGTGCCATCCTCGCCTCTGCTGTTACCTTCCATTAAAAACACCAATCTTCATTGTTTCCTTATGATTTTGGATACACTCTAATAAACGTAAGTAAAAATAATATGCTTTGAGTGATCATTCAGCTTTCACAAGTTTTCCAAAACCCACTTTCTGCTCTCATAGTGTACTTCATATCAGCTTTACTTTGCAAACCAAGCTGGTAATATATTTAAAAATCTTTATAACACAGACCAAACTTTTTCAAAGCTTTTTTATTTATATACCAACTTTATGGTTTGTCTAATTGTGTAGTAGCTGAATTCAAGTATTATTATATATTTATATTATATATATATTTTTTTATATACTAGTTATTTTCACTCGGCTTTAGCTGATGGTCCAAAAAGCCAAGACACAGCAACACCTGACATAAAAAACAAAATAAAATGGACACATATCTTTCATAATATTTTGAGGTCTTCGATTAGATTTTTATTTTGTTACAATATTTGGAGAAAACCAAAGACACAGAATTGGTTTTGTCAGTAATAATACTACAGCGTATTATCAGTAGGTCTTACTGGCCGACAGGAGAGAAAGTCTCACAACACAGTCTGCAGAGAGATGATGTAACACACAGTTTTACTACCCTGCTTCATTTAAATGCTGCATTATAGCAACTTTCAAACTGTTACAGTTTTCAGTTTTAGACAGGTTTATGTAAAAACAGACTTTGGTTTTAATCAATTATGGTTGCAAACTAAAATTATACCATCAGAAATGACTAGATTAATTCCACTTTTCAAGGAAAAGTTAAAGGGAAAAGAAAACGATGCCTAATTTTGGCACATTGCCATCTAGTGGCCACTTCAGCAGGCTGCAGACTGGCTTCCTCCACCAAGGCCACACACAGTCACATCTGAGAGGCATCCTGGATTTTACAATGTAACAGCATACAGTTACTAACACAACGCTAAAACGCCATCATTCCTCTTTCTGGCCCAAAGACAGGTTTATTCTGGATTCTAATGACAGAAAAACTGTAAATACCAAAGTCCTGAAACTGCACATTCTCGTGTCCCGGTTAGAGTGCTGTCTCACTGACCTCTCTCCTGCCCGCGCCTGTTGTGCTTAAGTTCCTGTCCAGATGCTGGTGGGTCAGGGAAAGTGAATACAGTAACTGCCCAGGTCAGGTGACTCAGACCTGTGGTAGGTCTACAGGTGCACTGCTGGGGACCAATGCAGAAACAGGAGGCCAGGGGACAAGAGCCAGTTAGATAAAGCAGTTGGTTATTAAATGCTGAGTGACAATGGAAACAAGCAGACCCTGTCTCTCTCCAGCACCAGGGCTGGGGACCCCAGCAGACCCTCACACACACACACACACACACAGATCCGCGCACGCACGCACAAACACACACACAAACACACAGATCCGTGCACGCGCGCACAAACACACACACAGATCCGCGCACGCACGCACAAACACACACAGATCCGCACACACGCACACACAGATCCGCACGCACAAACACACACACACACACACACACACAGATCCGCGCACACACACACACACACAGGCTGGAGGGACCTTTAAAGACCTGGGTCTGCTCTTTCATCATGTGACTCATTGCTATAGAAACAGTCATGTGACATGTACATCACTGCTGTGATAGGGACTGCGTGGCCCTCAGTCACAGGTTTACTCTGCACTCGCTCGTCTGGCCTCACAGGATCGGTCTGACATGGGTTAAGAGTGCCCCCTATTGCTCAGAGTGCAGAGTCATACAATTAAACACAGATACAAACAGCAAGTCACAATAAGCCACACGAAATATAAAAAAGCAATAAACAATAAAACTTTATCCTCAGTCCTTCATTTTTAAAATTCACAAGCATTCTCCTCTCCCCTCCCTCCGAACAAACTTAAACCATATTTACAGCGTAGTTTTGATTTGGATATTCAGTACCATAACGATGAAGGATTTACAGCATGGTTTTGATTTGGATATTCATATATATTCATATATTCAGTACCATAACGATGAAGGAATCCTGTGCATTACCAAACCAGTACAGTCTGCTCTTCTACAGGAACATTCTGGACTCTCCCTGTGACGTGGGAAAGGGGTCTTATGGACTACATTCACACGGTCACCGTGTTATAGTGCGAACCGCAAAACCCACACACCCTCAGAGGAGTTTCCCCCCGGTTAAAGCTCTCACAGGCCGGCACCACAAACCAAACACCACACAGATCTCTGGGAGAATGAGTGCAACACACACCCTCTCCACTCAACATGTACACTGATATATATATATAATATATGTTTTTCCATTTAGAATGTCCTTACATACATGGTTTTTCTGACACTGTCAATCTCAACAGTAACAGTACAGGTATTCATTTTCAGAGTCTCCTTTTTAGATTCAGTAATTAAAACATGAAATAAGAGTGCACTTAGAGAAGACATACAAATAAAAACATTTAGTGTGAAACATGGCGACACAGCGTTTGGGGCGCGCACAGTCACAGGGTTAAGATGCTGAGAGACACAGCGACGCAGCGTTTCGCCCTCCTCGCTTCCCACTTGAGCTATCAGACAATCTTCAGACCAGAGGCAGGTGAGCGGCCAATCAAAAGGGCCCAAACCTAGTCAGCTTATGAAAGGGGTGAAAGTTAAAATGGCGTTTCGCCAAACTCCATGTTCTCTCCTCATACAGCGTAAAGTGTGACTCCTCTGCCTGGCTGAGAGACGGCCATCATACAGCCATCGGTTTGAGCTGATCTGAGTTCAGCATCACCCTGCTCCAGCAACACTGCTGAAAGGGCCTTAATGTGTCAGTGCTGATCTGGAGCACCTGGAAAAGGCTAAAGTTAAAGCCTATACACAATACCCAGAGAGGAGTTAGAGGATATGTGTCTCTTTTTCTCTCCACATCTTTTTATGTTCACTGCAGATGTCACCACCCACCATGCTGTCCACAAACCGAACGCTCTCTCTGCTCTGAACACGCTGCTAAATTACAACACTCTGGGCTCCTGACAAAAGCAAAAAGCACTACAGAAAAATACTGATGAACCAAGCCTGAGAGAAAGCCAAAAGCACACCTTCCAAACAAACTGCAGAGAGGCACGAGAGCAGCTTCTACCTGTCTGTACGCTGTTTTCTGTTCCTTCATGTTTCTGACGGGTGCTTGAAACAATACCTGAAAAAGTCAACCCAATCTGCCATTCTTAACACTCAAATGTCAACCAATCAGAAGGAGTCTGAGAAACCACCAGCAGAAAATGGTAGGATGCCAGTCACATGACATCAGCAGACTTGTCTGAGGATGAGTGTGGATGCAGTGATCTTCACTGTGTTTGCAAGGGGTGAGACTCTCCAGAAACCCCTGGAACATTCTCTCCAGCAGAGGTACTGACCCGCCTCCGACTTCTTCTCTTTAGAGCCACAGAGATCAGTTCTGATCACAGGTGTTAGTCACGCCCCAAACGCATGGAGGCACCCAACACCAGGGAACACACATCTGCAGCAGTACACTGGCTTCACTGCATGGGGTGGAGCCCAACGGCTGACACCAGATCAGTTTACAGTGTCTGTACAAACTGGGCAGGGCTGGGGCAGAGTTTAGGTTGGCTGATCCCAGATCAGTGTTGTGGGAGGGTACTTTGATGGCTGTGTTTCTCTGCTGAAGCGCAGGATCAGAGGGGTAACTGGGCTCCGTTCTGGATGTGGCAGCGGAGGAACGGGACGGGCAGGCGGAGGGGGGTCGGCGGTGGAGGAACGGGACAGGCAGGCGGAGGGGGGTCGGTGGGCGGAGGAATGGGACAGGCAGGCGAAGGGGGGTCGGCGGGCGGAGGAACGGGACGGGCAGGCGGAGGGGGGTCGGCGGGCGGAGGAACGGGACGGGCAGGCGGAGGGGGGTCAGCGAGCGGAGGAATGGGACAGGCAGGCGGAGGGGGGTCGGCGGGCGGAGGAACGGGACGGGCAGGCGGAGGGGGGTCGGCGGGCGGAGGAATGGGACAGGCAGGCGGAGGGGGGTCGGTGGGCGGAGGGGGCTTGGCAAGCGGAGGGGGGTCGGCGGGCGGAGGAATGGGACAGGCAGGTGGAGGGGGGTCGGGCAGGCGGACGGGGATCCTTCAGGTGGCCAGAGAGAGAGAAGGAAGGCCCCTTGGCTGCCCCCCACAGAACCCCACACTGGGGGCCACAGGCTGAGGAATGTGTGTGAAGCAGGACCAGCAGGGAGCAACACTGTGAGTGTGTGTGTCTGTATGTGTCTGTGTGGTGTGTGTGTGTGTGTGTGTGTGTGTGTGTGTGTGTGTGTGTGTG
>JAFBMS010000255.1:323451-340379 GCA_019788955.1 Albula glossodonta
GCCAGTGCCTGCACCACTGTCTGCTTCCCTCAGGACAGGGAACTGAGAGCTTAATGGAGAGACATGCCAAATGCCAGCAAATCAAAATGGCAGCTGACAAGAAAATAAACCACTTATCAGGAACGGAAATGTTGGGGAGGGGGGCACTGTCAGGAGAGGCAGGGAGGCTGGCAGTGCGGGGCAGGTGACCTGATTACTCTGAAGGCTGGAGTGCAAAGTGACGGCGCCTCCTTTACTGGGACTAACACCGCCCTCACCACAGCAAACCTGTCTGTGAAAGGGCTGAGTCTGCGCTCACGCTCAAGGTGTCCACAGGTAAAGGGGATGGGGGAGGTCTGGGGTATGACAGTTCTCCGCCTCCACGACCTCTCAGTGTCCTGGGGTGTTTCCATCTGTGCGTATGTCTGAGGGTGTTTCGATCTGTGCGTATGTCTGAGGGTGTTTCCATTTGTGCGTATGTCTGAGGGTGTTTCTAATGTGCGTATGTCTGAGGGTGTTTTTATCAGTGCGTATGTCTGAGGGTGTTTGATCAGTGCGTATGTCTGAGGGTGTTTCGATCTGTGCATATGTCTGAGGGTGTTTCGATCAGTGCGTATGTCTGAGGGTGTTTTTATCAGTGCGTATGTCTGAGGGTGTTTTTATCAGTGCGTATGTCTGAGGGTGTTTGATCAGTGCGTATGTCTAAGTGTGTGCTGTGGGTGTTTCTGGGCAGGGGGGGTGAGGTACCATTCTCCTGGGCGAAGCGGGACGCCTCTAGGAAGGTGACCTCTCGGTCGGCGTCCAGGTCCTTCTTGTTCCCGCATAGGATGATGACGATGTTAGGGCTAGCCAGCGTCCGTGCATCCGTCAGCCAGTTGGTCAAGGCGTTGTAGGTCTCTCGGCTGGAGGGACAGACACATGGATTCTCTCACTCCTTATTCATTATGGTCTCTCCGAGAATGGCTGGGAAGTGGGGGAGGGGAGTGTGTGCTCTCTTACCTAGTGATGTCATAGTGGGGGAGGGGAGTGTGTGCACTCTTACCTAGTGAAGTCATAGTGGGGGAGGGGAGTGTGTGCACCCTTACCTTGTGATGTCATAGTGGGGGAGGGGAGTGTGTGCACCCTTACCTTGTGATGTCATAGTGGGGGAGGGGAGTGTGTGCACTCTTACCTTGTGATGTCATAGTGGGGGAGGGGAGTGTGTGCACCCTTACCTTGTGATGTCATAGTGGGGGAGGTGAGTGTGTGCACTCTTACCTTGTGATGTCATAGTGGGAGAGGGGAGTGTGTGCACTCTTACCTTGTGATGTCATAGTGGGAGAGGTGAGTGTGTGCACTCTTACCTAGTGATGTCACAGTGGGGGAGGGGAGTGTGTGCACCCTTACCTTGTGATGTCATAGTGGGGGAGGGGAGTGTGTGCACTCTTACCTTGTGATGTCATAGTGGGGGAGGGGAGTGTGTGCACTCTTACCTTGTGATGTCATAGTGGGGGAGGGGAGTGTGTGCACTCTTACCTTGTGATGTCATAGTGGGAGAGGTGAGTGTGTACACTCTTACCTAGTGATGTCATAGTGGGAGAGGGGAGTGTGTGCACTCTTACCTTGTGATGTCATAGTGGGGGAGGGGAGTGTGTGCACTCTTACCTAGTGATGTCAAAGTGGGGGAGGGGAGTGTGTGCACCCTTACCTTGTGATGTCATAATGGGGGAGGGGAGTGTGCGCACCCTTACCTTGTGATGTCATAATGGGGGAGGGGAGTGTGCACACTCTTACCTTGTGATGTCATAGACCAGCAGGGCTCCTGCTGCACCGCGATAGTAACTCCGAGTCACGGACCTGGAGGGGGCCAGGAGGACAGTCCATAAGGCCCCGCCCATAAGGCCCCGCCCTTAAAACCAATATTCCACAGCAGGGTTGCCAAACTGTGCCCTGGGGTACCCCTGTGTGCACTAGGTTTCATTTCAATTCCCTGCCAATCAAATCTCCTGATAATAGTTGTTTAAAATGCGTTAAAACCAAGTTCCATAATTCTGTGCTTTACATATCAACTCAGAGCTCGTTTGGCTCACCAGTTTCACTGTCCTTGCAGAAACACACAAATTACAGAACTTCACTGATTTCAGCTGCAAGTCAATCAATTAATCAATCACACATGCACCCTCTTTCAAAAGGAATAATTTGCTACAGCTCATTATGGAAAATGAACAAATCAGCTGGAACTGATCTGACTGATTTACAGTGCTGAAAAGGACAGGAACATTAATTATCCATAACGGGCTGATCTGTTTCTGATTTAATGAGGCATTAGGAGGGCGGGTCATCATCAGGAGACACTGTGTAATTAAAAACCATTAACACTCTATTTTACTTAAGCAACTGCAGTTGTGGTTGGAGTAAAACTCAGCATATACAATGTGGTCCCCAGGACAGGGCTATGGAGCCCCCCTCTGTAGTTATACGTACATGACCACTCACCCCAGCCAATCACAGCTGCCGCAGCCACCTACACTACTCATACAGCCATGTGCATGGAATATACATTTCAACATGCAAGTTAAAGCTCAGGATATAAGCAACAATCACCATTTACATAATAATTCAGAAAAAATCCTTTTTCCTTTTTCCATGTAATAAATTATGGCCTTAATTATTGAATCATGAGCAGAGTGTGGAGAATGTCCCTCCTTGGCACAGCGTTTCGGACCCTGGCTTAAACTGGCTAATCCATCCTCAGACTGGCCTATGGCCTTTAGGCTTCTCTGTAAAGTATGCACTCTGCCTTTCTCAGCCAATGAGAGGAGGCGTTTCAGTTCTATCGGCCTATCAGACATGAATTGACTCACCTGAATCGCTCCTGCCCAGCTGTGTCCCAGATCTGCAGTTTGACCGTCTTCCCCCCGACGTTGACGACACGGGACCCAAACTCCACCCCGATGGTGTGGTTAGAGTCCTGCTTGACTGAGGGGACAGAGTCCATCAATATGCTTCTCATTTCGCTCCTGTTTTCACCCTGTCTGCGTATGTGTGTGTGTGTGTGTGTGTGTGTGTGTGTGTGTGTGTGTGTGTGTATATCCATGTCTGTGTCTACGGCTCCATAGTGGAAATGTGTGTAGCTGCACTGTGCACCGGTGAAAATGAGCAGCCGCACTGTGAGAGTGAGGGTGAGCGTCATGGCGTGGCGTCTGCTTACACTTGGTCTCGATGAACTGGTGCAGTAGGCAGGATTTTCCCGTCCCAGCGCTCCCGATGATCAGGAACTTAAAGAGGAAATCTGAGAGCAGAGAAGGGGAGGAATCAACACACAGCTCAGCTCAGTCTGCGGCCTGTACGGCAACACACAGCTCAGCTCAGTCTGCGGCCTGTACAGTAACACACAGCTCAGCTCAGTCTGCGACCTGTATGGCAACACACAGCTCAGCTCGGTCTGCGGCCTGTACGGCAACACACAGCTCAGCTCAGTCTGCGGCCTGTACAGTAACACACAACTCAGCTCAGTCTGCGGCCTGTACGGCAACACACAGCTCAGCTCAGTCTGCGGCCTGTATGGCAACACACAGCTCAGCTCAGTCTGCGGCCTGTACAGTAACACACAACTCAGCTCAGTCTGCGACCTGTACGGCAACACACAGCTCAGCTCAGCCTGCGGCCTGTATGGCAACACACAGCTCAGCTCGGTCTGCGGCCTGTACAGTAACACACAGCTCAGCTCAGTCTGCGGCCTGTACAGCAACACACAGCTCAGCTCAGTCTGCGGCCTGTATGGCAACACACAGCTCAGCTCAGCCTGCGGCCTGTACGGCAACACACAGCTCAGCTCGGTCTGCGGCCTGTACAGTAACACACAGCTCAGCTCAGTCTGCGGCCTGTACGGCAACATACAGGTAAAACAAACCTTCCCGTTCTGACTGAAGGATCTCATTTTCCCTTTTGTTTTACATCTTCGTTTAATCTGGAAAGTGCTTTGAGTAGCACATATGAAAAGCAGGAAATAATTACACAAACTACCACTGCCACTGTTACTGCTATTATAAAGACCATCACAATTTTTAAGTAAATGTCACAACTGAAACTACTGACATACAGTTCTTTTTGGTGACTGTTGTCCACATGGAAAACCCTGTGAAGCACAGAGCTCCTCTCTCCTGGGTGTGACACTGACTGTGCCCTCTAACACAGCAGACTTTCAGTCATCTTATTGACCCTGCTGCACAGCATGTGTGGAACTGAAAGCACACAGTACGCTGCAAAGCATGTGTGGATCTGAAAGCGCACAGCACGCTGCACAGCATGTGTGGATCTGAAAGCACACAGTATGCTGCACAGCATGTGTGGATCTGAAATCACACAGCACGCTGCACAGCACACTGCACAGAATGTGCAGATCTGAAAGCGCACAGCACAGGGAGCTCCGCTGGTGATGACAATGGGAGGTCAGCATCAGAAAGCGCTGTTCATCTAACATGGGCTGTGCTCTAACTGTGCTACCAGGCTGCGTGTGACTGGCTGTGCTCTAACTGTGCTACCAGGCACTGTGTGTGACTGTCTGTGCTCTAACTGTGCTACCAGGCGCTGTGTGTGACTGTCTGTGCTCTAACTGTGCTACCAGGTGCTGTGTGTGACTGTCTGTGCTCTAACTGTGCTACCAGGCTGTGTGTGACTGCCTGTGCTGTTATTGAGCTGTGCTGTCCTGTTATTAGTGGTACCGTGCTGTGTAGCCGGGCTGTGCTGTAGTCTGAGCATTGAAAGGTTTCACAGATTCTACAGACCCAGCTCTGTTTTCCTGCCATCCAACTTTCACCAGCTGAAACAAAGATTCTAATTTGTTGCATCTTCTGAAAATTCATGGAGGTGCGTGAGGAAACCATTCTGGCTGTGAATGTTCTGATCTGTAAAACAGCAGCACAAACTGCTGTTGCAGTGTGGAAGCCCTGATAGCACAATGGCAGCAAGGCAGTGAGCACAGAGGGAGCCCAGGAGTGTAGTATCTGGTGGGTCTATAGTGTCTGGGGCTGGGGCCAGCAGTGTGACAGAGAGCCAGGGTGGAGGCCCAGAACAGCTGCTCCAGGGCTGGGCTGAATCTGCGCCAATCTGCTCCACCCGCCAGCGAAACTCAGAGCTCAGGCATGCTCACTGAGTCACAGAGCAGCCTAAGGGATCATGCCGGCCCTCCACGCACCGGCTCTCCATGCACCGGCCCTCCACGCACCGGCCCTCCACGCACCGACTGACAGTCCCGGCATCCGGCATCCGGCATCATTAAGCCAGGACCATTTCCACCTCATCTCCGCTTTTTATCGAACAACACATGAAGCATTTTTCCATAAACACCAGACACAACTTGGACATTAACAAACTGTGAGCCAGCGGGATACAGCACTCAGCGCACAAACAGCCCGCCCCACAACTCAGCTCAGCGCACAAACAGCCCGCCCCACAGCTCAGCTCAGGGGGGGGCGAGGAGGAAGGATCTCTCCCGGGAAAACGAGGAAAATAACGACCCGACAGACTGTGGTGTGAGCAGTAAGAAACACCCTCAGTCTTTACCGTGTCTCACGTCCAGGATTTTGAGAAAGACATTGCTGCATGAACGCGTGTCTCAGAGTGGGCTCAGCCGGGCCACAGTGGGCTCACCTTCAGATCTGCATTGTGTTTTAGTGCAAACAACGTCATTCACACAAACACACCATTACCACTCAGCAAGCTAGCCAACAGCATTCCTGTGGTGTGAGTTTCTCTGGGAGTCACAGGGTGCTGGGAGTGAGGCTGAGCACCCCCATGCTGGCAGGCTGAGCGGCGAGTCTCCTGTACCTCCGGCACTCCCCCCCCCCCCCCCCCCCCCCCACTGACCCAGAGTCAGTCTCTCTCCATCAGCTTTAACATCCCAGGGTCAGCCCCACTGACCCAGAGTCAGCCCCACTGACCCAGAGTCAGTCTCTCTCCATCAGCTTTAACATCCCAGGGTCAGCCCCACTGACCCAGAGTCAGCCCCACTGACCCAGAGTCAGTCTCTCTCCATCAGCTTTAACATCCCAGAGTCAGTCCCACTGACCCAGAGTCAGCCCCACTGACCCAGAGTCAGTCTCTCTCCATTAGCTTTAACATCCCAGAGTCAGTCCCACTGACCCAGAGTCAGCCCCACTGACCCAGAGTCAGTCTCTCTCCATCAGCTTTAACATCCCAGAGTCAGTCCCACTGACCCAGAGTCAGTCTCTCTCCATCAGCTTTAACATCCCAGAGTCAGTCCCACTGACCCAGAGTCAGTCTCTCTCCATCAGCTTTAACATCCCAGAGTCAGTCCCACTGACCCAGAGTCAGTCTCTCTCCATCAGCTTTAACATCCCAGAGTCAGTCCCACTGACCCAGAGTCAGTCTCTCTCCATCAGCTTTAACATCCCAGAGTCAGTCCCACTGACCCAGAGTCAGCCCCACTGACCCAGAGTCAGTCTCTCTCCATCAGCTTTAACATCCCAGAGTCAGTCCCACTGACCCAGAGTCAGCCCCACTGACTCAGAGTCAGTCTCTCTCCATCAGCTTTAACATCCCAGAGTCAGTCCCACTGACCCAGAGTCAGTCTCTCTCCATCAGCTTTAACATCCCAGAGTCAGTCCCACTGACCCAGAGTCAGCCCCACTGACCCAGAGTCAGTCTCTCTCCATCAGCTTTAACATCCCAGAGTCAGCCCCACTGACCCAGAGTCAGTCTCTCTCCATCAGCTTTAACATCCCAGAGTCAGTCCCACTGACCCAGAGTCAGCCCCACTGACCCAGAGTCAGTCTCTCTCCATCAGCTTTAACATCCCAGAGTCAGTCCCACTGACCCAGAGTCAGCCCCACTGACCCAGAGTCAGTCTCTCTCCATCAGCTTTAACATCCCAGAGTCAGCCCCACTGACCCAGAGTCAGTCTCTCTCCATCAGCTTTAACATCCCGGAGTCAGCCCCACTGACCCAGAGTCAGTCTCTCTCCATCAGCTTTAACATCCCAGAGTCAGTCCCACTGACCCAGAGTCAGTCTCTCTCCATCAGCTTTAACATCCCAGAGTCAGTCCCACTGACCCAGAGTCAGCCCCACTGACCCAGAGTCAGTCTCTCTCCATCAGCTTTAACATCCCAGGGTCAGCCCCACTGACCCAGAGTCAGCCCCACTGACCCAGAGTCAGTCTCTCTCCATCAGCTTTAACATCCCAGAGTCAGTCCCACTGACCCAGAGTCAGCCCCACTGACCCAGAGTCAGTCTCTCTCCATCAGCTTTAACATCCCAGAGTCAGTCCCACTGACCCAGAGTCAGCCCCACTGACTCAGAGTCAGTCTCTCTCCATCAGCTTTAACATCCCAGAGTCAGTCCCACTGACCCAGAGTCAGTCTCTCTCCATCAGCTTTAACATCCCAGAGTCAGTCCCACTGACCCAGAGTCAGCCCCACTGACCCAGAGTCAGTCTCTCTCCATCAGCTTTAACATCCCAGAGTCAGCCCCACTGACCCAGAGTCAGTCTCTCTCCATCAGCTTTAACATCCCAGAGTCAGCCCCACTGACCCAGAGTCAGCCCCACTGACCCAGAGTCAGTCTCTCTCCATCAGCTTTAACATCCCAGAGTCAGCTCCAATGACCCAGAGTCAGTCTCTCTCCATTAGCTTTAACATCCCAGAGTCAGTCCCACTGACCCAGAGTCAGCCCCACTGACCCAGAGTCAGTCTCTCTCCATCAGCTTTAACATCCCAGAGTCAGCCCCACTGACCCAGAGTCAGTCTCTCTCCATCAGCTTTAACATCCCAGAGTCAGTCCCCCCTGCCCCACGGACCCCCCAAACACAGTTCACACTTTCACTGCAGCTGAGAGATGCCTGCACCTGGAGCTCAGATGCTGCCACTTACTTTCAAGCATAAGATGCCAAACTTGGGAATCCTGTTTCACTCAAATCTGTCTTATGAATCAAGCAATGCAATGGTGATGGATGCATTTATTGACCGACAACAGATCTGAGTTGTAGGAAACTCCCCCAGTGAAATGGGGGAACATAATGGCTTCTCTAAGTACCTAACCAGAGTAAGTTACAAGGTCAGTAACGCCAGCAGTTATGACTGGAACAAAAAAAGCAAATGTGTTGACGATCTTGGAAAGTCCTGTGCTCACATGGTACACAGCAGGGAAATGACTGCCAATGTATTGGAATTTTTCAGCTCTATAACAACCTTCAAAAAAAGCCCAGGCAAGAGTAGTCCGTTGAACTGGCACACTGGTGAGTCTTGTTCAGTACTAGAGTTTATCTGATTTCCTGCATACTGTAATGACGAAGCACCTATGTAGTGAAACATGAGGTCATGAAAGACTTCAATGCAGGCTGCAGTTCCAAGCGCAACTACAGTGAACTCACAGTTAAATAAACCGGAACAACTGCGGTAACTGGTCGAAATCTGTGAAGTCCCCAGGAAACAACGGTTGAGAAAATTGAGTGAAATTTTGGGGAAGGGCGCAGCAACGCTACACAAAACAGCTGTTTGAGAAGCGGAGTGCCCAGCCATCCTACCGAGTCACCCACACCCAGTCCACCGCACTAAATCCTCAGCGACTTTCTACAACTAAGTGCCCGGTAACCCTTCCGTTCAGCTCCACAGCGGGCGGCCACTTTATTATTTTTAGTTAACCAACTACGCACAGCCAGCCAGGCAGTCATCGAAAGAGGAAGCAGCGATACTCGCTCTCACATCCAGCAATGAAGCCAAGTTCAACTTTTCTAGGCATCAATCGCAGCGTTGGATAAATGGCTACATACAGTTAGCTGCTGATAGCTGGTGTGTGAGTGTTTGTTGGCTGTGTAGACGCACATCTACCCAGCTGGTATAAGCTAGCTGTACCACGACTACATATATTGCTAGTGTTATGTCTAATTAGCTAGCTGATTATTTACAGTGATAACGTGTTTCTGTATTGTTTCGGCCATGTCCGTAAATACCGCCAACACAAGATCAGGTATTTCACATTAACGGAACGTCACACAGCCAGTTAACGTTAGATACGCGTCCTAAAACGGCATGCAGTCACTGATGCTTTGGGCTAGCGATGTAAAGCGTTCGCTACGAGCTAGCCATCAGGCAACATACAACACAGTCACCACCCCAGAACATACCGTACGTTTCAGACATGACTGTCCGTTTCTCAGACGACTTGGGTGTCAAAAGCAACCGCCCTCTTGAGATGGCAATGAACAGATATAAAACTAAGCAATTTATCTAAAATGACCTTTTAGCTATTGTATCACCTAACGTCTAATTAGCCAGCTGGCTAGCTAGCCGAATTCACTCATAAAGCCGTCTGCCACACCGCTTCCTACACATCAACAGCAGCGCGACTTAAACGTGTTACGACAGTGAGAGTGCGTCATTACGTCAGCTGTTTTCATTTCCATGCGACTTTCAGCTTTACATGCTGGAAAGTGAGGAGTCAACTAGATTGAAAAATAATACCTGCGACATCACGGGGCTACTCAACAAGAACGGCCATGCTTAACAGATTATGAGCGGAAGATTAATTAAGCATTTAGTGGTCTACACTCATTTAAACCAATTAGTTAATCGATAAGATAATATAATGGACTAGCCAGGGTTGAATTATTTTGAATTGTATGTTTTCGCTAATGTAATTTGTATGATGCAGGGTGTAATGATGGTAACATAACCAGACCTTTACCATACTTGTATGATGTGTTTATAGTCTGTAAAGTTACGGACTGGGCGTATTGCACATCATGTAAATGTAGGTGAAACTGCATTTGAAAAAATGTCTTATTTTGAATGTATTTTGGGGCACACCGCACCAAAAAGAGTAGCTATATTGCATTAGAAAATTGCTGCACAAGGGGAACGTATACACGTGTAATAATATTATTTTACCAGAAGGGGGCAGATGTGTCTAAATGTTAAAAACACCTTGTTAGTGACCGCCAGAATGAATATTTAACTATTGCATGCATCTAGCGTGGAAACAGGTACGGAATACATAGCACACATCACGAGGACTGTGCCCTTAAATTGTACAAACAACTGTAATAAAGTAAACGCTTGTAGTTTTGAGCACCTAAGTACGATAGTTCTCAGCCGTGTTAAATACAACAAACTTTGAGTGTGATATGTGAGAGTCTTTTTTTTTAATTTTTTTTATTTTTTTATTTGGTTGCATGTTTTGGTCTGTATAAATCACTCTGTGATGGTACAGCAGCATGTGTAAAATTCACTTCCGGAACACAGATTAATTCCCCCTTTAGCTATTCTTCGGAGACTGAGGACTGAGGAGTGAAAAGTCACACTGTTGGTGAAGATGGTGCAAACTGAACCAGTCTGCCACCTGATTTTTTCCCCTGAGAATGCTTCTCTGTTTGCTGGACTGAAGGTCCCATTATAAATCCTTAACAAAACATCCGCACTGCTCAAACACAAAGGGAGGTACACTTCCTCCCAGGTACTCACCCTTTAATCTCTGTGGAGGATTCTTGAAAGGGTGGAAAGGTAGAAAAGAAAGGAGACATGGGTGACTATGGAGGTGGGCTCTGTGATTGATAGTGTAATGGCTTTGGGGCCCTCACTAAGATCGGGAGGAGTCAGACTGGAGCCCCATAGGAGAGTCTGCCAATGTGTGGGACAGCCTTGAAAGTCTTTCAGAACCAAAAGAGTGTGACAACTCAGCTCTAACAAACATTTGCTGAATTTGTCAGGACACTCTTTCCAATATAGCTAATGCTGTCCTGCTCTCTACTTGCCTGTTGTGTCACACACATGCTCAAGTACTGGCACAGACACACATAGGGACACATGAATACAGGCATATTAATACACATACACACTCACATGCACACACACACAAACACACACATACATACACGCATACACACACAGACCTCTCACGCAAGGAACTTGTGCTAAATATTTTAGGACACATTAAAGTTATCATACAGCAGCACAAACACTCTCCCAAACGTGACAAAAGCAGCAGGTGGTGAAGAACGTCTACCTGAGGAGGTCTGTTTCAGCCAATCAGCTCCGCTGCATTCATGCCTTCTTAAAACCCTTCTGTGCTCATGACCTCCTCATGACCCCCGCACACTCCCATCACTGCAGAGTGCAGGAGTGATCTCTGTTATGACATCACACAACCCAATAACCAATACTGATGATGCACTTTTGAATATAGTTCCCTCCAACACTGCTGAAGTGGTGTGAGGGTGAACAGGCCCCTGGTGTGCATCACAGTAAAAAAACAAATATGTTGTCAGAAAACATGTTGCTGTTGCAGATCTACACTTTAATCAATAGCATAGAGAGATGTCTGTCAGTTCATTTCGAACGAATCCAAATGTACACACTCATGCCTGCATGTGCATCACACACTCTCATACACACATGTGTTGATGTTGTTTGTGGGGGTTAAATTGGGGCTTAGGCATGTATCACATTAAATGAATTCTGTGTGAATCTGGTGACATGTGCTCCATGTGTGGACAGGGTAAGATATGCGGTAGTCGCAGCTGATACTGAGGACGACGTTAGAAAACCTTTCACTCTCACACTTGATGTCTGTAACCTCAATAACCCAAAAGGATCTTGTGGCATGTGTTTTATGCACGTGTGAATGTGTGCGTGTGTATGCATGTGCTTATGTGTACTTCAGTCTCACCTGCTAGCTAGGTATCCAGAAAGTACTGATTGATAGTTTTAGGTGGCTATAAATCCTGGTTCCAGCACTTGTCTGTATGCTGCTGGAGTCCACTGCTTTGCCAGTGTAAGCGCTGCAGTGAGGGCAGCTAGCATCGCAGATATAGAGTTACAATGAGGCTAGCTAGCATCGCAGTGAGAGTTCTAATGAGGCTAGCTAGTAATACAATTATATAGAGTTCAAATGAGGCCTGCTAACCCTGCAATAAAAGTGCCAATGGAAATGGCGAGTATAGCAGTTAATGAGTACCAGGGAGGCAGCCTAATGCCACAGTGGTCTTGAGACTATCTAGCTTTGAAACAGTTCTCTGTAGCTGCCAAATCATACGTGCAATTTGAAAACTAAAAAAATCTGAAGCCATAAACATCTGCAACATCAAATGCTGTTTTTTTTTTCAGATGTGATCTAAATGTGTAAAATGTCATCTTTTCCAAAGGTGTGATGTAATGCAGTCAGGGTATTTGCTAAAGATCTGATCCATAAATGAGATCTAAAAGAGATTGTAAAGATGAGCGATGCCCACTTTATTGCTCTTTATTGATTAATCTTTTCCTTTTGTAATATTTGAAGAAGTTTTTGAGAAATATTTTTGTTCAACCAACCTCAAGTGGAGTTGTTACTAAAACAGAAAGTCACAGATAAAAATGTAGAGCAAAAGTGATTAAGACTGTAAAGACATACGCAGAGCGCTTACAAAGAAAGCGGCTCTCATGAACCTCTGCTTAAAGAGTCTCCAGCTCTGCCTCCTGTTTGCATACCTCCAGCTCATTCCTTCTGCTGTCTCTCCCCTCAGCAACACGGGAAAATACCAAAGGCAATCAGCTGTCACCTGCCTTTTGTCTGCAGAATTGAAGTATTTTAGTTTCTGCCCTTTTCATTTTCAGAGCAAGCCAAAGGAAAAAACGCAGGCCAAGAGGACACGGTTGCATCATACTCAGCGTAAGGCTGGGTGGATTCGCACGTCTCTCCGGCAGGAAAAATGTGCCTCCAGGCACAAATCCACAAAGCCTCCATCTGTAGGTCTGCTGATCCTGGATCAGCTCTGCCTTTCACCTCATAATGCGGAAGGTAGGGTACGGACAGGGGAAACCTGAAATATGATCAGTTTTCTCTTCTATCTCTGGATAGGGGCACCATGAATATGATCCTGAGACAGCCTGTGCTTGAACACAGGCCTTGGTGTCATCAGGTCTGTGCGCCCTTGCTGGTTAGTGCACATGGGGGCATGAGCCGGCCTTAGGGGCTGTGCTCCCTTCTGCTTCTGGGGTTTCTGAGCTCAGGGAGGGGGCACAACGAGACTCTGTCCTCCCTTTAGCAGCACGGCCGGGGGGGGGGGGGCTCCGCTCCAGCGCACAGGACAAAACAGCACTTCACATCTGCTTCCTAACCGTGGCTGTGGAACCTCCGCCGGGGGAATAGGGGAGTGGAGTTGGGGGGGGGGGGTGGGGGTTACATAAGAAATGCGCCTCCACATAAGTCCCTGTGTGTTTGAATCTAATCTAAAAACCTGCTGCCCATAAGGGTGTAAACCCTTTGTGCTGGGTGCTGGGTGAAGCACCTCATTAGGATCTCAGAGTATCTGCTGGGCCCATGGAGCCTGTGCTGATACCCCCCCCACCCCCCCCCCCCCCCGGGGCTGGGACTTCCAAATCTGCTCCCAACCCTAACCCTAACCCTAACCCCTAACCTTAACCCCAGCCCAGATCACACTTAACAGCAAAGACCTGCATCAGTCAGATCACATGAGCATGGCCAACATACAACTGGGGGTGGGGATTTACATGTTTTTTAGCTCTTATGTCACTTCCTGTAGTTCAATAATGCTGTTGCACTATGATCAAAGTCTCACGTGCACAAACACACACACACACACACGACCATATACAAACACCTACCCTCACATGTACACACACACGCAAAACACATAGACATATACTCACAAACACTCATATATGCACATCTATACACTCTCCTCTCTGCCTCTCTCACACACAGATGTGTGTTGATTACATGCAGGGTTTTTGTGACTGTTGTTTTGACTTTGTCATTAAAATACAAGCTTTGCTGTTGAGTCAGATAGTCAGAACTGGATCAGACAGTGGAAAAAATGAAGCAGAGGTAAACAAAAGATGATGTCCTTCTAATGCAAATTAAAGTTATTCATTTAAGTTATTCTTGTGCAAATGAAGCCAACAATTGTGAGTGTGCACAGACACTGAAGGGTGTGACAAGGAAATGTGACAATACAGAGACAGTGGATTTTTACTGAAGATCTTTGTGTCGTACATTACATTCATGCAAAAATCCAGAGTCCTGTATAACTTTTGGTCCTCACAGTAACACAATTGTCTTGTTTAAAGTATTTAAAGTAAACTGAGAAAGGAATCGAGAGAGAATGACAATGAGAAGGAGCTAGGAATCTTGAAGTTCACATTTGCTACTGAAGTAAAAATTTTAATCATGGCTATCATGTCATATTCTTGGTGATTTACACACACAAGCAGGAGGATCAAACAAAAGTGGAGCAACACAGAGGACAGAACTGAGTGTGCTCAGAGAGGGAAGATAAGGAGACCGTGGAGGGGGTAAGGGACAGAAAACAGCATGATAAAACCCAGATGAAAGGAAATGATAGTAGAGAGAGTGAGAGAGAGAGTGAGGGGGGAAATGACAGATAAGGAAGATGAAAAAGAGGACTAGATCTCTCTCAGGACCACAACGTTATCAGTGAGTTTGGCAGAACAAGCATAGCCTTGGATCTCAGGTACGGGGGCCAAGCTGAGGCCAGCGAATGGAGAGTCTGACACCATGACGACATCATTATCTGCTCCTTCCCATGAGCCTGTGCTGCTCTCAACACATCACAGACCACAGGACAGACAGTGAGTGTATGTATTGTTGGTCCCTGTTTTCACCAATACACGTAAAAACACAACTGGACACGGAACAGACCAGACAGGGTATTCTGCTTAAAGACCTTGCCATCACCAGTAGACATAAAAACACAACTGGACCGGAAACTTCAGACAGAATAACCAAGATCAAATGGTGTATCGTGCATATTAAAACACTTGAGCATTCAAGCAATTAAAGACCTGTAGAAAAGGAGCATATAAATACAGGTGGCATTAACGTGTTAAAATGGATACATTTTAGAAATAACTTATATCCCAGTTAGCATTATTCTTTGTTAAAACATCTGTAAATGTCATCTACCTGATGAATAAATAATTTTATTTAATTTAAATAATCTTACCACTATATCAATAAATGAATACATTTTTGATGAAAAAGCAGCAGTTCAAAGCCACTCAAATGACTCAGCGTGTGGGACAGTATTAGCCCCATGCTAATTCAGGGCAGTGTTCTTACTGCTGTAGCATATTAGCCTGTATTGTGTTGGCTGAGCTTATCTGAGCCACACTGAGGAATATATTTTACATTACAAATCAAACAAATTGCTTGCTATATAAATATGAATGCTCTCAATTCAGTAAACACACTGACATTGTATAAAGAAACTGAATTTCATGTGTTTTTGGTTTGTTTAAGTGGAGGAGTCAGCCAGATTGAATACTCAATAAACCATTTCATACGTTATACACAGAAAACAGTTCACCGCAGGTTATACCCAAGATATGATCTGTTATGTAATAAAAATTATGTAACATACTGGAATGTAACAAAATGTATTAACAATATATATTGCCATGGGTTTTTTATGGTATTAATAAGGTGCATATAATCACTATGTTTTTTTTATTCATACCAAAATGTTATCTAATACCATTGAAACTTCTCTCTTCTTACAAAGCCAAAAAATCTGTCCTTCTGTCTGCTCCACGGAATCTCTCAACTCTCTCAGCTGCACTTTAAAACTATTCCCTTATCTTTCCCAGAAGCAGTCTGGGCTACCTGCATGCAGAGTCCATGGTGTCTGGGCGAGGACTAAGGAGACTGTGCCACTGTTAAGCGCATTCCAGATGTGGGTGAGTAAACCTGCAGAAAATTATATAACATGTCTGTGCGCCCCCCTCCCGTCTTCCCCCTCTGCCCCCATTGGGGAGAAACAGGAGAGTAAGCCACCTCACACGTCTTTCATAAGTTAATGACTCTTTTAATTATGCACAATTACTGCAGAATTCTTTTAATTATGCACCAAAAGCAGAATTCTTTTAATTACACACTAATTCCAGAGCCCCTCTCATTACGCACTCATTACAGTGCAATCACAAAAACTGTCCCAGGCAAAACGGGCAGTGGATGACTTAGATTTATATTACTTAGTTTTATTGTAGAATTCAAGATATCAAAAATAATCCAAGTATTAAAAGCTAAAATAAGGTCAGACTCGTCAAGGCTAACAGTGGTTTGGTCGTACCATTATAGCAAACAAAAAGGCGACAGTAATGTGTCACACTGACACCGGAACACATCTGTAATTCAGTAGGACTGTCAGCCGCGCTCTTCTAATTACTCACTCGTTCCTGAACTCTTATAATTATGTGATCCTTCCTAACGTCTTCAAAGGGCTTTTCTGATCCTGCATGCTTGGCGGGACACCAGTCATTTTTCCCTTCAATCGCTGCTTTCGCCTCCTGCAGGGTGTCTGAGCGAACACGTGTCTGTCACCAGTGATTACAGACATGTCTTAGCTGCTCCCCACCCATCATGTCCAAAACATTATTGCAATGTCTTAAACAACAGTAGGCTCATACCTTCATAATTAAAATCTTGATACAGTATCTGCAGTGTTATGTCTGTATAAACAAGCAATGAGGTCACTGTTGCTGCATATCTAGCGCATGTCAGACTTTTTTCTGTTTTTGAAGGCGTGTATGTGGTCTGACACACAGTGACCTGACACTGCTGTGCTGCAGTGGTACGTTTTAGTGCACAGTTCCCTGTTTGCTGTTTTAAAGTCCCTGAAGGATGCCAGGCTGTGCTTCAGACAGAGCTCACGTGTGCATGGAGCGTTTGGGCTGTGTGGGGCGAGGGGGGGGCAGGAGTGTGTGGGGTGGGGGGGGGCAGGAGTGTGTGGGGTGAGGGGGGCAGGAGTGTGTGAGGTGAGGGGGGGCAGGAGTGTGTGGGGTTAGGGGGGGGCAGGAGTGTGTAGGGTGAGGGAGGGCAGGAGTGTGTGGGTGAGGGGGGCAGCAGGAGTGTGTGGGGTGAGGGGCAGGAGTGTGTGGGGTGGGGGGGCAGGAGTGTGTGGGGTGAGGGGGGGCAGGAGTGTGTAGGGTGAGGGAAG
>JAFBMS010000255.1:340479-372276 GCA_019788955.1 Albula glossodonta
ACTGGGACAGGTTATAGGAGAGAGGGAGAAAGCAGAACACTGGGACAGGTTATAGGAGAGAGGGAGAAGAGCAGAACACTGGGACAGGTTATAGGAGAGAGGGAGAAGAGCAGAAACTGGGACAGGTTATAGGAGAGCAGGAGAAGAGCAGAACACTGGGACAGGTTATAGGAGAGAGGGAGAAGAGCAGAACACTGGGACAGGTTATAGGAGAGGGAGAAGAGCAGACACTGGGACGGGTTATAGGAGAGAGGGAGAAAGCAGAACACGGGACGGTTATAGGAGAGAGGGAGAAGAGCAGAACACTGGGACAGGTTTAGGAGAGAGGGAGAAGAGCAGAACACTGGGACAGGTTATAGGGAGAGGGAGAAGAGCAGAACACTGGGACAGGTTATAGGAGAGAGGGAGAAGAGCAGAACACTGGGACGGGTTATAGGAGAGAGGGAGAAGAGCAGAACACTGGGACAGGTTATGGAGAGAGGGAGAAGAGCAGAACACTGGGACAGGTTATAGGAGAGAGGGAGAAGAGCAGAACACTGGGACAGGTTATAGGAGAGAGGGAGAAGAGCAGAACACTGGGACAGGTTATAGGAGAGAGGAGAAGAGCAGAACACTGGACAGGTTATAGGAGAGCAGGAGAAGAGCAGAACACTGGGACAGGTTATAGGAGAGAGGGAGAAGAGCAGAACACTGGGATGGGTTATTTGCTTCTGCTTCATCAAGTCCAGTGTCTCCTGTTAATGAGTTGTTCTGTCCCAGCTTTGACAGATGCATACTCAGCTCGTGCTTGTCTGCTGTTTTAACACCAGTCCCATTTTATGCTGTGAAATATGAATTTCAGGTACGCCTACATTACCTCCACCTGCTGTGCTGTTTGGAGTCACGTTTTACAACACAAGCTCAGTTTTACAGAGTTAATTACCGTTACAGATTAATCACTGCTTTTCACAGGTACACGTTTAAAAAGCAAACTGAATTGCTTGTTCATTAATGTCATTTAGCCAGTTACTGCATACTGTTTTAGCTCTTATATTTTAATGTCGATAAATTCCTTGTCATGTTTTGAACTTTCTGGTGGCATCGTGTTTTGTGTGATGGACTTTTAATCTGACTGAGTGTGAGCATGATGATCTCACCCAGAAATGAGGAGCATTTTCTAACGGGGGGGGGGGCGCTCTAAGCAGAGTCTCCTCCAACATTGGTCAAGGGAGTGAAGGGAGACGCAAAGGGCACGGAGGAGACGAGGTGGTACAGGAGGAAAGGAAGATAGGACTCACCCCAAGAAAATGTAATGCCGAGGTCCACCCAACCATAGATCAAAATATTACATCTTTCTAATCATATGTCATAAAAGTGGATCTGTCCAATTATGTGTGAAAATACTGGGCAGAAGCTGTGAGGAACAGCTGAAAATACTGGGCAGAAGCTGTGAGGAACAGCTGAAAATACTGGGCAGAAGCTGTGAGGAACAGCTGAAAATACTGGGCAGAAGCTGTGAGGAACAGCTGAAAATACTGGGCAGAAACTGTGAGGAACAGCTGAAAATACTGGGCAGAAACTGTGAGGAACAGCTAAAGTCATGTCAAGCTCAAATATAAATGAGCGAATAAAGAAGCTGAAAAAGACAGAGCAGAGATTGGCTGAGTGTGGTGTTTTGTGCGCTGTTCTGCAGCAGAATATAAATAAGACCACAGAGTAACCAAAGAGCACTGCTGCTCTTCTCCTCCCAGTCTGCTCACTTTCCCATTCCAAAAACTGCTCAACTGAACCAGACAAAACCTCAAAAATCGGGCATCCTCGTGATCTCACCGTCTGTCACAACGAGACACATATTATGCAATCAGCAAATGTTTGACTTTTTTGTGTATGCAAATATGTAGAAAGAGTCCAGACAAAACAGTTCAGTGACTCTAGGGTCCTAGTCTGAGACGAGCAGCATGTTTCTGCAGAGGGTAAGTCACAGAGTCACACAAGTGTATTAAAGGGTTTGAGTGAGTTTGGATTAGTGTGTGTGTGTGTGTGTGTGTGTGTGACAGTCCTGATACCGTGTTGTTAATTTGATGCCAACATAATGCAAGTGATAGATGCATTGCATTTTAGTCATTTATCAGACACTTTTAATTATATTTAATTCAATTATTTAAATAATTATTTAAAACTCACTTTTAAATAATAAGTGACTTGTGAAGGACTATTTTTCAAGCAGTTGGATTGAAGAAAACTAAACTATTTATACAGACAAACACATTTTAACACATTTTAGTTTTCAGTTGTACACCTGGGTGGTTTTCTCAAACTGTTAGGTTACCTTGGAGCAAAATGCAAATATTTTACTCAGAGCAGTTCTTTTACTCTAGAGAGAGTTTGAGTCAGAGGCCCATTCATGGTGTATCTGTTGTTTAGTATATGAGCTTGGGTTTAAGGTGTATGACTGTTAACACAATACTTGTGTACATTTCTCTTTCTTTAGGTTCTGAATGAGTATTTCCACAATGTTTGTGAACTGGACCTGGTGTTCAACTTCTACAAGGTAAGGCCTTCTCTCTCCTCTGTTAAAACACTGACCTCTGGTGGTCAGAAAGTGGAACTATATGCACAGTCACAAAAGAATAAGATAGATGCAATAAGATGCAGTGTTTCCTGCATTGTTTGCTGTAGGGCAGGGCCACAGCAAGAGCTTCTCAATGCATGATTAAAACAGTCTATCATGCTGATTGCTGCTTTGAGTTCGGGCTTCGCATGGCCGGGTTTTATCGGCAGAGTGGGCAGCAGCGGTGCGATTAGATGGAGATGACTCTGCCAGGCTGTTTCTGTGTTAAACACAGGAGATACACACTCACACACCCACACACACACACACTCACACCAGAGCCCCAAATACACACACATACACACACACACACTCACACACCCACACACTCACACACTCACACACTCACACACCCACACACACTCACACCAGAGCCCCAAATACACACACACACTCACACACACATACAAACACACCCACCCACTCACACACCCACACACTCATACCAGAGCAGATCACCAAACACTCTCAGTGTCAGTACAGGTGTGGTACCTGCAGCAGGTAACAGTCTGTGTGTGTGTGTGTGGGCGTGTGTGTGTGTGTGTGCGCGTACGTGTGTGTGGGGGGGGGCGTGTGTGGGTGTGTGTGTGTGTGTCTCTCTCTCTCTCTCTCTCTCAGGTGTACACGGTGGTGGATGAAATGTTCCTGGCGGGGGAGATTCGGGAGACCAGCCAGACCAAGGTACTGAAGCAGCTCCTCATGCTGCAGTCCCTGGACTAGCACTGCACAGGACACACTGATCTCAGATCAGCAGCCCTTAGTTTGCTCCTGACCACAGCACAGTCTGTGTGTGAGGGTAAAACAGATCTGGGGTCAGTGCTTGGGCACAGGCTGGAGCACAGACGGGTTTACACTTTCCTATCACTGTGATGCAAGCTGCTCCCAGTTCAAATGTTCAAATGAAGAGAAATTCAGAAGAAAACCTCTTTAGACAGCAGCAAACCCGTGGTGCTGTTCATAATTGTATCAGTAATATTGTATTACCTGATTGATCAGGAAATATTGACGAACAGAATCAAAATGTCTTACTTACATTTGGCCTCATTGTAGAAAATGATGCTCAGCTAACAGCCGAGTTCAGAAGCTCTGAATTCCATTGGCTGAGATACCGAGGGTCTGAAAAGATCAATATTTCCTAATGAATCAAGAAAAATCCCTGTTAATGACCTTTTAATGCTTGTGAACATTTATATTTGTGTATGTTTGCGTGTGAACTTCTCCCTTGAGAATTTCGGCTGTGAAAAGTAGCTTTTCACACAGTCAACTGTATTACAAGTAATATTAGTATGTGTGCTGTAATTTCTGCTTGCCATGATACATACACTCCTAGTGCACTAAACCTCCTTATTAAAATGTCTAACAGTCCCATATCTGTATCACGCAGTGTGTTTCACATCTCTGATGTACACACCATGTGCCTCTTCACCCAATAGCACAGTGTTGTGATGGAGTGAGGCCCAGTCCTTTCCATGGTTTTGACAATGTAGCTGTGTAACACTGTACCTACGTAACATGGCAGTGATCTAAAGATGCAGTGCTGTAACACTGTACCTGCGTAACATGGCAGTGCTGTAACACTGTACCTGCGTAACATGGCAGTGATCTAAAGATGCAGTGCTGTAACACTGTACCTATGTAACATGGCAGTGATCTAAAGATGCAGTGCTGTAACACTGTACCTGTGTAACATGGCAGTGCTGTAACACTGTACCTGCGTAACATGGCAGTGCTGTAACACTGTACCTTTGTAACATGGCAGTGATCTAAAGATGCAGTGCTGTAACACTGTACCTGTGTAACATGGCAGTGATCTAAAGATGCAGTGCTGTTACACTGTACCTGTGTAACATGGCAGTGATCTAAAGATGCAGTGCTGTAACACTGTACCTGTGTAACATGGCAGTGATTTAAAATGCAGTGCTGTAACACTGTACCTGTGTAACATGGCAGTGATTTAAAATGCAGTGCTGTAACACTGTACCTGTGTAACAAGGCAGTGATCTAAAGATGCAGTGCTGTAACACTGTACCTGTGTAACATGGCAGTGAAGATGCAGTGCTGTTACACTGTACCTGTGTAACATGGCAGTGATCTAAAGATGCAAGGCTGCATTTCCTCTCACTGCCGTGCGTCTTTAGAATAACAAACCTGTATCTGTCAGTGCCTGTGTGGGGTCTCTCTCACGCCGCTGAAGCAGCACAGGGCTCTGAGCGTGGCTGTACTTCACTCAGCGCTGAAACACACCGTGCCTCCTGCACAGCTGCCACATCGCTGATGTCTGATAATGCTGTGGCAAGCAAACATGACACTACAGGAGCAGCGTTTGTGTTTGTGTGCACTCCACCCTGTCCAGTCTCGTGTCACGTGACAAACTGAAAACAGCGCAGACTCTGACCTGTCTGATCAGGCCTGCGCAGCGTGGGGCTTTAGAGACACAGCAGACTTTTGTGATTTTATACGACACTGATACATTTCTCCTCTTTCCCTGTTTACATGTAAATAAATGACAAAATAAACATACCACAGTACGTTACCAAAGCTTCTGCTGTATGAGTGTTTTTGTGCGTCACATAAACCTTCAGAATGGTGTGAGTGTTAGACATAGCAAAGCGTCTGTGCCATCCTCGCCTCTGCTGTTACCTTCCATTAAAAACACCAATCTTCATTGTTTCCTTATGATTTTGGATACACTCTAATAAACGTAAGTAAAAATAATATGCTTTGAGTGATCATTCAGCTTTCACAAGTTTTCCAAAACCCACTTTCTGCTCTCATAGTGTACTTCATATCAGCTTTACTTTGCAAACCAAGCTGGTAATATATTTAAAAATCTTTATAACACAGACCAAACTTTTTCAAAGCTTTTTTATTTATATACCAACTTTATGGTTTGTCTAATTGTGTAGTAGCTGAATTCAAGTATTATTATATATTTATATTATATATATATTTTTTTATATACTAGTTATTTTCACTCGGCTTTAGCTGATGGTCCAAAAAGCCAAGACACAGCAACACCTGACATAAAAAACAAAATAAAATGGACACATATCTTTCATAATATTTTGAGGTCTTCGATTAGATTTTTATTTTGTTACAATATTTGGAGAAAACCAAAGACACAGAATTGGTTTTGTCAGTAATAATACTACAGCGTATTATCAGTAGGTCTTACTGGCCGACAGGAGAGAAAGTCTCACAACACAGTCTGCAGAGAGATGATGTAACACACAGTTTTACTACCCTGCTTCATTTAAATGCTGCATTATAGCAACTTTCAAACTGTTACAGTTTTCAGTTTTAGACAGGTTTATGTAAAAACAGACTTTGGTTTTAATCAATTATGGTTGCAAACTAAAATTATACCATCAGAAATGACTAGATTAATTCCACTTTTCAAGGAAAAGTTAAAGGGAAAAGAAAACGATGCCTAATTTTGGCACATTGCCATCTAGTGGCCACTTCAGCAGGCTGCAGACTGGCTTCCTCCACCAAGGCCACACACAGTCACATCTGAGAGGCATCCTGGATTTTACAATGTAACAGCATACAGTTACTAACACAACGCTAAAACGCCATCATTCCTCTTTCTGGCCCAAAGACAGGTTTATTCTGGATTCTAATGACAGAAAAACTGTAAATACCAAAGTCCTGAAACTGCACATTCTCGTGTCCCGGTTAGAGTGCTGTCTCACTGACCTCTCTCCTGCCCGCGCCTGTTGTGCTTAAGTTCCTGTCCAGATGCTGGTGGGTCAGGGAAAGTGAATACAGTAACTGCCCAGGTCAGGTGACTCAGACCTGTGGTAGGTCTACAGGTGCACTGCTGGGGACCAATGCAGAAACAGGAGGCCAGGGGACAAGAGCCAGTTAGATAAAGCAGTTGGTTATTAAATGCTGAGTGACAATGGAAACAAGCAGACCCTGTCTCTCTCCAGCACCAGGGCTGGGGACCCCAGCAGACCCTCACACACACACACACACACACAGATCCGCGCACGCACGCACAAACACACACACAAACACACAGATCCGTGCACGCGCGCACAAACACACACACAGATCCGCGCACGCACGCACAAACACACACAGATCCGCACACACGCACACACAGATCCGCACGCACAAACACACACACACACACACACACACAGATCCGCGCACACACACACACACACAGGCTGGAGGGACCTTTAAAGACCTGGGTCTGCTCTTTCATCATGTGACTCATTGCTATAGAAACAGTCATGTGACATGTACATCACTGCTGTGATAGGGACTGCGTGGCCCTCAGTCACAGGTTTACTCTGCACTCGCTCGTCTGGCCTCACAGGATCGGTCTGACATGGGTTAAGAGTGCCCCCTATTGCTCAGAGTGCAGAGTCATACAATTAAACACAGATACAAACAGCAAGTCACAATAAGCCACACGAAATATAAAAAAGCAATAAACAATAAAACTTTATCCTCAGTCCTTCATTTTTAAAATTCACAAGCATTCTCCTCTCCCCTCCCTCCGAACAAACTTAAACCATATTTACAGCGTAGTTTTGATTTGGATATTCAGTACCATAACGATGAAGGATTTACAGCATGGTTTTGATTTGGATATTCATATATATTCATATATTCAGTACCATAACGATGAAGGAATCCTGTGCATTACCAAACCAGTACAGTCTGCTCTTCTACAGGAACATTCTGGACTCTCCCTGTGACGTGGGAAAGGGGTCTTATGGACTACATTCACACGGTCACCGTGTTATAGTGCGAACCGCAAAACCCACACACCCTCAGAGGAGTTTCCCCCCGGTTAAAGCTCTCACAGGCCGGCACCACAAACCAAACACCACACAGATCTCTGGGAGAATGAGTGCAACACACACCCTCTCCACTCAACATGTACACTGATATATATATATAATATATGTTTTTCCATTTAGAATGTCCTTACATACATGGTTTTTCTGACACTGTCAATCTCAACAGTAACAGTACAGGTATTCATTTTCAGAGTCTCCTTTTTAGATTCAGTAATTAAAACATGAAATAAGAGTGCACTTAGAGAAGACATACAAATAAAAACATTTAGTGTGAAACATGGCGACACAGCGTTTGGGGCGCGCACAGTCACAGGGTTAAGATGCTGAGAGACACAGCGACGCAGCGTTTCGCCCTCCTCGCTTCCCACTTGAGCTATCAGACAATCTTCAGACCAGAGGCAGGTGAGCGGCCAATCAAAAGGGCCCAAACCTAGTCAGCTTATGAAAGGGGTGAAAGTTAAAATGGCGTTTCGCCAAACTCCATGTTCTCTCCTCATACAGCGTAAAGTGTGACTCCTCTGCCTGGCTGAGAGACGGCCATCATACAGCCATCGGTTTGAGCTGATCTGAGTTCAGCATCACCCTGCTCCAGCAACACTGCTGAAAGGGCCTTAATGTGTCAGTGCTGATCTGGAGCACCTGGAAAAGGCTAAAGTTAAAGCCTATACACAATACCCAGAGAGGAGTTAGAGGATATGTGTCTCTTTTTCTCTCCACATCTTTTTATGTTCACTGCAGATGTCACCACCCACCATGCTGTCCACAAACCGAACGCTCTCTCTGCTCTGAACACGCTGCTAAATTACAACACTCTGGGCTCCTGACAAAAGCAAAAAGCACTACAGAAAAATACTGATGAACCAAGCCTGAGAGAAAGCCAAAAGCACACCTTCCAAACAAACTGCAGAGAGGCACGAGAGCAGCTTCTACCTGTCTGTACGCTGTTTTCTGTTCCTTCATGTTTCTGACGGGTGCTTGAAACAATACCTGAAAAAGTCAACCCAATCTGCCATTCTTAACACTCAAATGTCAACCAATCAGAAGGAGTCTGAGAAACCACCAGCAGAAAATGGTAGGATGCCAGTCACATGACATCAGCAGACTTGTCTGAGGATGAGTGTGGATGCAGTGATCTTCACTGTGTTTGCAAGGGGTGAGACTCTCCAGAAACCCCTGGAACATTCTCTCCAGCAGAGGTACTGACCCGCCTCCGGCTTCTTCTCTTTAGAGCCACAGAGATCAGTTCTGATCACAGGTGTTAGTCACGCCCCAAACGCATGGAGGCACCCAACACCAGGGAACACACATCTGCAGCAGTACACTGGCTTCACTGCATGGGGTGGAGCCCAACGGCTGACACCAGATCAGTTTACAGTGTCTGTACAAACTGGGCAGGGCTGGGGCAGAGTTTAGGTTGGCTGATCCCAGATCAGTGTTGTGGGAGGGTACTTTGATGGCTGTGTTTCTCTGCTGAAGCGCAGGATCAGAGGGGTAACTGGGCTCCGTTCTGGATGTGGCAGCGGAGGAACGGGACGGGCAGGCGGAGGGGGGTCGGCGGGTGGAGGAACGGGACAGGCAGGCGGAGGGGGGTCGGTGGGCAGAGGAATGGGACAGGCAGGCGAAGGGGGGTCGGCGGGCGGAGGAACAGGACGGCAGGCGGAGGGGGGTCGGCGGGCGGAGGAACGGGACGGGCAGGCGGAGGGGGGTCAGCGAGCGGAGGAATGGGACAGGCAGGCGGAGGGGGGTCGGCGGGCGGAGGAACGGGACGGGCAGGCGGAGGGGGGTCGGCGGGCGGAGGAATGGGACAGGCAGGCGGAGGGGGGTCGGGGCGGAGGAACGGGACGGGCAGGCGGAGGGGGGTCAGCGAGCGGAGGGGGACAGGCAGGGCGGGGGGCGGAGGGACGGGGAGGCGGGACGGGCAGGCGGAGGGGGTCGGCGGGCGGAGGAATGGGACAGGCAGGCGGAGGGGGGTCGGTGGGCGGAGGGGCTTGGCAAGCGGAGGGGGGTCGGCGGGCGGAGGAATGGGACAGGCAGGTGGAGGGGGGTCGGGCAGGCGGACGGGGATCCTTCAGGTGGCCAGAGAGAGAGAAGGAAGGCCCCTTGGCTGCCCCCCACAGAACCCCACACTGGGGGCCACAGGCTGAGGAATGTGTGTGAAGCAGGACCAGCAGGGAGCAACACTGTGAGTGTGTGTGTGTGTGTGTGTGAGTGTGTGTGAGTGTGTGTGGGAGTGTGTGTGTGTGTGAGTGTGTGTGAGTGTGTGTGTATGAGTGTATGTGTGTGTGCATGTGTGTGTGTGTGTGTGTGTGTGAGTGTGTGTGTGAGTGTGTGTGTGAGTGTGTGTGTGAGTGTGTGTGTCTGTATGTGTCTGTGTGGTGTGTGTGTGTGTGTGTGTGTCTGTGTGTGTGTGTGTCGTTGGTGGGTGTGTGTGGGTGTGTGGGTGTGGGTGTGAGTGTGTTGGTGTGTGGTGTGTGTGTGTGTGTGGGTGTGTGGTGTGTGAGTGGTGTGTGTGGTGTGTGTGTGTGTGTGTGTGTGAGTGTGGGTGTGTGTGTGTGTGTGTGTGAGTGTGTGCGTGTTGTGTGTGTGTGTGTGTGTGTGTGTGTGTGTGTGTGTGTGTGTGTGTGTGTGTGTGTGTGTGAGTTGTGTGTGTGTGTGTGTGTGTGTGTGTGTGGGTGTGTGTGTGTGAGTGTGTGTGTGTGTGTGTGTGTGTGTGTGTGTGTGTGTGTGTGTGTGTGTGTGTGTGTGTGTGTGTGTGTGTGTGTGTGTGTGTGTGTGTGTGTGTGTGTGTGTGTGTATGTGTGAGTGTGTGTGTGTGTGTGTGTGTGTGTGAGTGTGCGTGTGTGAGTGTGTGTGTGGATTTGGGGGGGGGTAATAGAGCACCCTCTGCTGGCCTTGAGGTGACATGCTGCACTCCAGTGATGGTGCTCTCTCTCACATCTGATTGGTTGATCTCTTGTTAAAGTTAAGAGGTCACAGGCCACAGGCTGCAGGGGTCGGGGGTCACAGGCTGCAGGGGTCGGGGGCCACAGGCTACAGGGGTCGGGGGCCACAGGCTGCAGGGGTCGGGGGCCACAGGCTGCAGGGGTCGGGGGCCACAGGCTGCAGGGGTCGGGGGCCACAGTCTGGAGGGTCTGAGCAGAAAGTGCAGGAGGGAGGCTGGGGCTGGGGGACGGGGGACGGTTTGTGGGGGCAAGGGACCTGATCCACAACTGAGACAGAGAGAGAAAGAACAAAAGATTCATAAAACAAATATACACATTCCACATGTCCAGAATTTTAAAAAGTTTTTACACATACTAATGGTACAGACATATCACAACAGTTACTGAATGTAATATTTATCACAACAGATTGTATTTTGATTATTCATTTCTATATTTTCATTTGATTCACACCAATACCACTACCAACTCATCTGATTATGTTGTAATTGTGGGGGCGCTGTGCTCTAGCAGCTGCAGTGTGCAGTACTGACCTGTGGGGGCGCTGTGCTCTAGCAGCTGCAGTGTGCAGTACTGACCTGTGGGGGCGCTGTGCTCTAGCAGCTGCAGTGTGCAGTACTGACCTGTGGGGGCGCTGTGCTCTAGCAGCTGCAGTGTGCAGTACTGACCTGTGGGGGCGCTGTGCTCTAGCAGCTGCAGAGTGCAGTACTGACCTTTGGGGGGCGCTGTGCTCTAGCAGCTGCAGTGTGCAGTACTGACCTTTGGGGGGGCGCTGTGCTCTAGCAGCTGCAGTGGGCAGTACTGACCTTTGGGGGGCGCTGTGCTCTAGAAGCTGCAGTATAAAGTACTGACCTTTGGGGGCGCTGTGCTCTAGCAGCTGCAGTGTGCAGTACTGACCTGTGGGGGCGCTGTGCTCTAGCAGCTGCAGTGTGCAGTACTGACCTGTGGGGGCGCTGTGCTCTAGCAGCTGCAGTGTGCAGTACTGACCTGTGGGGGCGCTGTGCTCTAGCAGCTCCAGTGTGCAGTACTGACCTTTGGGGGCGCTGTGCTCTAGCAGCTGCAGTGTGCAGTACTGACCTGTGGGGGCGCTGTGCTCTAGCAGCTGCAGTGTGCAGTACTGACCTGTGGGGGCGCTGTGCTCTAGCAGCTGCAGTATAAAGTACTGACCTTTGGGGGTGCTGTGCTCTAGCAGCTGCAGGGCTGTCTGCTCTGTGGTGCAGAGCCGCGGGGCTGTCTGAGCTGCCTGAGAGACGCATCGCCGTACTGAATCCCTGACCCCATCCGCTCTGGGTCCAGCTCACCTACCGAGAGAGAAACACATCAGCGCTAACACACACACACACACACACACACACACACACACGTAGCACACACATGCACAAACACACAAACACGCATGAACAAACACATCCATGTATGACCAAACACACACAGCAGTGTGCTTACCGGACTCGATCTTGTTGAGGATGGTGCGGGCGCATTTGAGGAAGGCCTCCTCCACGTTCTCCCCCGTCAGAGCGCTGGTCTCCAGAAACATCAGCTCTGAACACAGATAACACAGTGAGCAACACAATGCCCAACACAGTGAGCAACACAGTGACCTGCACAGTGAGCAACACAGTGACCTGCACAGTGAGCAACACAATGACCTGCACAGTGAGCAACACAATGCCCAACACAGTGAGCAACACAGTGACCAGCACAGTGAGCAACACAATGCCCAACACAGTGAGCAACAGTGACCAGCACAGTGAGCAACACAATGCCCAACACAGTGAAAGCGAATAAAGCCACACATACAGCTGTGTGTACTGTATTTTCAGTGAAAACAGGGTGAAAAATTCTGTAAATTTAAGTAGAGCCAAGTTCCACTTCTGTGAACAATAAAGCTTGAAAAACCCCATAAGCCACAGAGAATGTGCTAGAACACTTCCACACTTCCACCTTCATGTCAAACTAAGCCAGTGCCTGCACCACTGTCTGCTTCCCTCAGGACAGGGAACTGAGAGCTTAATGGAGAGACATGCCAAATGCCAGCAAATCAAAATGGCAGCTGACAAGAAAATAAACCACTTATCAGGAACGGAAATGTTGGGGAGGGGGGCACTGTCAGGAGAGGCAGGGAGGCTGGCAGTGCGGGGCAGGTGACCTGATTACTCTGAAGGCTGGAGTGCAAAGTGACGGCGCCTCCTTTACTGGGACTAACACCGCCCTCACCACAGCAAACCTGTCTGTGAAAGGGCTGAGTCTGCGCTCACGCTCAAGGTGTCCACAGGTAAAGGGGATGGGGGAGGTCTGGGGTATGACAGTTCTCCGCCTCCACGACCTCTCAGTGTCCTGGGGTGTTTCCATCTGTGCGTATGTCTGAGGGTGTTTCGATCTGTGCGTATGTCTGAGGGTGTTTCCATTTGTGCGTATGTCTGAGGGTGTTTCTAATGTGCGTATGTCTGAGGGTGTTTTTATCAGTGCGTATGTCTGAGGGTGTTTGATCAGTGCGTATGTCTGAGGGTGTTTCGATCTGTGCATATGTCTGAGGGTGTTTCGATCAGTGCGTATGTCTGAGGGTGTTTTTATCAGTGCGTATGTCTGAGGGTGTTTTTATCAGTGCGTATGTCTGAGGGTGTTTGATCAGTGCGTATGTCTAAGTGTGTGCTGTGGGTGTTTCTGGGCAGGGGGGGTGAGGTACCATTCTCCTGGGCGAAGCGGGACGCCTCTAGGAAGGTGACCTCTCGGTCGGCGTCCAGGTCCTTCTTGTTCCCGCATAGGATGATGACGATGTTAGGGCTAGCCAGCGTCCGTGCATCCGTCAGCCAGTTGGTCAAGGCGTTGTAGGTCTCTCGGCTGGAGGGACAGACACATGGATTCTCTCACTCCTTATTCATTATGGTCTCTCCGAGAATGGCTGGGAAGTGGGGGAGGGGAGTGTGTGCTCTCTTACCTAGTGATGTCATAGTGGGGGAGGGGAGTGTGTGCACTCTTACCTAGTGATGTCATAGTGGGGGAGGGGAGTGTGTGCACTCTTACCTAGTGATGTCATAGTGGGGGAGGGGAGTGTGTGCACCCTTACCTTGTGATGTCATAGTGGGGGAGGGGAGTGTGTGCACCCTTACCTTGTGATGTCATAGTGGGGGAGGGGAGTGTGTGCACCCTTACCTTGTGATGTCATAGTGGGGAGGGGAGTGTGTGCACTCTTACCTTGTGATGTCATAGTGGGGGAGGGGAGTGTGTGCACCCTTACCTTGTGATGTCATAGTGGGGGAGGGGAGTGTGTGCACCCTTACCTTGTGATGTCATAGTGGGGGAGGGGAGTGTGTGCACTCTTACCTTGTGATGTCATAGTGGGAGAGGTGAGTGTGTGCACTCTTACCTAGTGATGTCACAGTGGGGGAGGGGAGTGTGTGCACCCTTACCTTGTGATGTCATAGTGGGGGAGGGGAGTGTGTGCACTCTTACCTTGTGATGTCATTGTGGGGGAGGGGAGTGTGTGCACTCTTACCTTGTGATGTCATAGTGGGGGAGGGGAGTGTGTGCACTCTTACCTTGTGATGTCATAGTGGGAGAGGTGAGTGTGTACACTCTTACCTAGTGATGTCATAGTGGGAGAGGGGAGTGTGTGCACTCTTACCTTGTGATGTCAAAGTGGGGGAGGGGAGTGTGTGCACTCTTACCTAGTGATGTCAAAGTGGGGGAGGGGAGTGTGTGCACCCTTACCTTGTGATGTCATAATGGGGGAGGGGAGTGTGCGCACCCTTACCTTGTGATGTCATAATGGGGGAGGGGAGTGTGCACACTCTTACCTTGTGATGTCATAGACCAGCAGGGCTCCTGCTGCACCGCGATAGTAACTCCGAGTCACGGACCTGGAGGGGGCCAGGAGGACAGTCCATAAGGCCCCGCCCATAAGGCCCCGCCCTTAAAACCAATATTCCACAGCAGGGTTGCCAAACTGTGCCCTGGGGTACCCCTGTGTGCACTAGGTTTCATTTCAATTCCCTGCCAATCAAATCTCCTGATAATAGTTGTTTAAAATGCGTTAAAACCAAGTTCCATAATTCTGTGCTTTACATATCAACTCAGAGCTCGTTTGGCTCACCAGTTTCACTGTCCTTGCAGAAACACACAAATTACAGAACTTCACTGATTTCAGCTGCAAGTCAATCAATTAATCAATCACACATGCACCCTCTTTCAAAAGGAATAATTTGCTACAGCTCATTATGGAAAATGAACAAATCAGCTGGAACTGATCTGACTGATTTACAGTGCTGAAAAGGACAGGAACATTAATTATCCATAACGGGCTGATCTGTTTCTGATTTAATGAGGCATTAGGAGGGCGGGTCATCATCAGGAGACACTGTGTAATTAAAAACCATTAACACTCTATTTTACTTAAGCAACTGCAGTTGTGGTTGGAGTAAAACTCAGCATATACAATGTGGTCCCCAGGACAGGGCTATGGAGCCCCCCTCTGTAGTTATACATACATGACCACTCACCCCAGCCAATCACAGCTGCCGCAGCCACCTACACTACTCATATAGCCATGTGCATGGAATATACATTTCAACATGCAAGTTAAAGCTCAGGATATAAGCAACAATCACCATTTACATAATAATTCAGAAAAAATCCTTTTTCCTTTTTCCATGTAATAAATTATGGCCTTAATTATTGAATCATGAGCAGAGTGTGGAGAATGTCCCTCCTTGGCACAGCGTTTCGGACCCTGGCTTAAACTGGCTAATCCATCCTCAGACTGGCCTATGGCCTTTAGGCTTCTCTGTAAAGTATGCACTCTGCCTTTCTCAGCCAATGAGAGGAGGCGTTTCAGTTCTATCGGCCTATCAGACATGAATTGACTCACCTGAATCGCTCCTGCCCAGCTGTGTCCCAGATCTGCAGTTTGACCGTCTTCCCCCCGACGTTGACGACACGGGACCCAAACTCCACCCCGATGGTGTGGTTAGAGTCCTGCTTGACTGAGGGGACAGAGTCCATCAATATGCTTCTCATTTCGCTCCTGTTTTCACCCTGTCTGCGTATGTGTGTGTGTGTGTGTGTGTGTGTGTGTGTGTATATCCATGTCTGTGTCTACGGCTCCATAGTGGAAATGTGTGTAGCTGCACTGTGCACCGGTGAAAATGAGCAGCCGCACTGTGAGAGTGAGGGTGAGCGTCATGGCGTGGCGTCTGCTTACACTTGGTCTCGATGAACTGGTGCAGTAGGCAGGATTTTCCCGTTCCAGCGCTCCCGATGATCAGGAACTTAAAGAGGAAATCTGAGAGCAGAGAAGGGGAGGAATCAACACACAGCTCAGCTCAGTCTGCGGCCTGTACGGCAACACACAGCTCAGCTCAGTCTGCGGCCTGTACAGTAACACACAGCTCAGCTCAGTCTGCGACCTGTATGGCAACACACAGCTCAGCTCGGTCTGCGGCCTGTACGGCAACACACAGCTCAGCTCAGTCTGCGGCCTGTACAGTAACACACAACTCAGCTCAGTCTGCGGCCTGTACGGCAACACACAGCTCAGCTCAGTCTGCGGCCTGTATGGCAACACACAGCTCAGCTCAGTCTGCGGCCTGTACAGTAACACACAACTCAGCTCAGTCTGCGACCTGTACGGCAACACACAGCTCAGCTCAGCCTGCGGCCTGTATGGCAACACACAGCTCAGCTCGGTCTGCGGCCTGTACAGTAACATACAGCTCAGCTCAGTCTGCGGCCTGTACAGCAACACACAGCTCAGCTCAGTCTGCGGCCTGTATGGCAACACACAGCTCAGCTCAGCCTGCGGCCTGTACGGCAACACACAGCTCAGCTCGGTCTGTGGCCTGTACAGTAACACACAGCTCAGCTCAGTCTGCGGCCTGTACGGCAACATACAGGTAAAACAAACCTTCCCGTTCTGACTGAAGGATCTCATTTTCCCTTTTGTTTTACATCTTCGTTTAATCTGGAAAGTGCTTTGAGTAGCACATATGAAAAGCAGGAAATAATTACACAAACTACCACTGCCACTGTTACTGCTATTATAAAGACCATCACAATTTTTAAGTAAATGTCACAACTGAAACTACTGACATACAGTTCTTTTTGGTGACTGTTGTCCACATGGAAAACCCTGTGAAGCACAGAGCTCCTCTCTCCTGGGTGTGACACTGACTGTGCCCTCTAACACAGCAGACTTTCAGTCATCTTATTGACCCTGCTGCACAGCATGTGTGGAACTGAAAGCACACAGTACGCTGCAAAGCATGTGTGGATCTGAAAGCGCACAGCACGCTGCACAGCATGTGTGGATCTGAAAGCACACAGTATGCTGCACAGCATGTGTGGATCTGAAATCACACAGCACGCTGCACAGCACACTGCACAGAATGTGCAGATCTGAAAGCGCACAGCACAGGGAGCTCCGCTGGTGATGACAATGGGAGGTCAGCATCAGAAAGCGCTGACCTGGTGGTCCTGTTCATCTAACATGGGCTGTGCTCTAACTGTGCTACCAGGCTGCGTGTGACTGGCTGTGCTCTAACTGTGCTACCAGGCACTGTGTGTGACTGTCTGTGCTCTAACTGTGCTACCAGGCGCTGTGTGTGACTGTCTGTGCTCTAACTGTGCTACCAGGCTGCGTGTGACTGGCTGTGCTCTAACTGTGCTACCAGGCACTGTGTGTGACTGTCTGTGCTCTAACTGTGCTACCAGGCGCTGTGTGTGACTGTCTGTGCTCTAACTGTGCTACCAGGCTGTGTGTGACTGTCTGTGCTCTAACTGTGCTACCAGGCGCTGTGTGTGACTGTCTGTGCTCTAACTGTGCTACCAGGTGCTGTGTGTGACTGTCTGTGCTCTAACTGTGCTACCAGGCTGTGTGTGACTGCCTGTGCTGTTATTGAGCTGTGCTGTCCTGTTATTAGTGGTACCGTGCTGTGTAGCCGGGCTGTGCTGTAGTCTGAGCATTGAAAGGTTTCACAGATTCTACAGACCCAGCTCTGTTTTCCTGCCATCCAACTTTCACCAGCTGAAACAAAGATTCTAATTTGTTGCATCTTCTGAAAATTCATGGAGGTGCGTGAGGAAACCATTCTGGCTGTGAATGTTCTGATCTGTAAAACAGCAGCACAAACTGCTGTTGCAGTGTGGAAGCCCTGATAGCACAATGGCAGAAAGGCAGTGAGCACAGAGGGAGCCCAGGAGTGTAGTATCTGGTGGGTCTATAGTGTCTGGGGCTGGGGCCAGCAGTGTGACAGAGAGCCAGGGTGGAGGCCCAGAACAGCTGCTCCAGGGCTGGGCTGAATCTGCGCCAATCTGCTCCACCCGCCAGCGAAACTCAGAGCTCAGGCATGCTCACTGAGTCACAGAGCAGCCTAAGGGATCATGCCGGCCCTCCACGCACCGGCTCTCCACGCACCGGCCCTCCATGCACCGACTGACAGTCCCGGCATCCGGCATCCGGCATCATTAAGCCAGGACCATTTCCACCTCATCTCCGCTTTTTATCGAACAACACATGAAGCATTTTTCCATAAACACCAGACACAACTTGGACATTAACAAACTGTGAGCCAGCGGGATACAGCACTCAGCGCACAAACAGCCCGCCCCACAGCTCAGCTCAGCGCACAAACAGCCCGCCCCACAGCTCAGCTCAGGGGGGGGCGAGGAGGAAGGATCTCTCCCGGGAAAACGAGGAAAATAACGACCCGACAGACTGTGGTGTGAGCAGTAAGAAACACCCTCAGTCTTTACCGTGTCTCACGTCCAGGATTTTGAGAAAGACATTGCTGCATGAACGCGTGTCTCAGAGTGGGCTCAGCCGGGCCACAGTGGGCTCATCTTCAGATCTGCATTGTGTTTTAGTGCAAACAACGTCATTCACACAAACACACCATTACCACTCAGCAAGCTAGCCAACAGCATTCCTGTGGTGTGAGTTTCTCTGGGAGTCACAGGGTGCTGGGAGTGAGGCTGAGCACCCCCATGCTGGCAGGCTGAGCGGCGAGTCTCCTGTACCTCCGGCACTCCGCCCCCCCCCCCCCCCCCCCCCCCCCCCCACTGACCCAGAGTCAGTCTCTCTCCATCAGCTTTAACATCCCAGTGTCAGCCCCACTGACCCAGAGTCAGTCTCTCTCCATCAGCTTTAACATCCCAGAGTCAGTCCCACTGACCCAGAGTCAGTCTCTCTCCATCAGCTTTAACATCCCAGAGTCAGTCCCACTGACCCAGAGTCAGTCTCTCTCCATCAGCTTTAACATCCCAGAGTCAGTCCCACTGACCCAGAGTCAGCCCCACTGACCCAGAGTCAGTCTCTCTCCATCAGCTTTAACATCCCAGAGTCAGTCCCACTGACCCAGAGTCAGCCCCACTGACCCAGAGTCAGTCTCTCTCCATCAGCTTTAACATCCCAGAGTCAGTCCCACTGACCCAGAGTCAGTCTCTCTCCATCAGCTTTAACATCCCAGAGTCAGTCCCACTGACCCAGAGTCAGCCCCACTGACCCAGAGTCAGTCTCTCTCCATCAGCTTTAACATCCCAGAGTCAGTCCCACTGACCCAGAGTCAGCCCCACTGACCCAGAGTCAGTCTCTCTCCATCAGCTTTAACATCCCAGAGTCAGTCCCACTGACCCAGAGTCAGCCCCACTGACCCAGAGTCAGTCTCTCTCCATCAGCTTTAACATCCCAGAGTCAGTCCCACTGACCCAGAGTCAGTCTCTCTCCATCAGCTTTAATATCCCAGAGTCAGTCCCACTGACCCAGAGTCAGTCTCTCTCCATCAGCTTTAACATCCCAGAGTCAGTCCCACTGACCCAGAGTCAGCCCCACTGACCCAGAGTCAGTCTCTCTCCATCAGCTTTAACATCCCAGAGTCAGCCCCACTGACCCAGAGTCAGTCTCTCTCCATCAGCTTTAACATCCCAGAGTCAGCCCCACTGACCCAGAGTCAGTCTCTCTCCATCAGCTTTAACATCCCAGAGTCAGTCCCACTGACCCAGAGTCAGTCTCTCTCCATCAGCTTTAACATCCCAGAGTCAGTCCCACTGACCCAGTGTCAGCCCCACTGACCCAGAGTCAGTCTCTCTCCATCAGCTTTAACATCCCAGTGTCAGCCCCACTGACCCAGAGTCAGTCTCTCTCCATCAGCTTTAACATCCCAGAGTCAGTCCCACTGACCCAGAGTCAGTCTCTCTCCATCAGCTTTAACATCCCAGAGTCAGTCCCACTGACCCAGAGTCAGTCTCTCTCCATCAGCTTTAACATCCCAGTGTCAGCCCCACTGACCCAGAGTCAGTCTCTCTCCATCAGCTTTAACATCCCAGAGTCAGCCCCACTGACCCAGAGTCAGTCTCTCTCCATCAGCTTTAACATCCCAGAGTCAGTCCCACTGACCCAGAGTCAGCCCCACTGACCCAGAGTCAGTCTCTCTCCATCAGCTTTAACATCCCAGAGTCAGCCCCACTGACCCAGAGTCAGTCTCTCTCCATCAGCTTTAACATCCCAGTGTCAGCCCCACTGACCCAGAGTCAGTCTCTCTCCATCAGCTTTAACATCCCAGAGTCAGTCCCACTGACCCAGAGTCAGCCCCACTGGCCCAGAGTCAGTCTCTCTCCATCAGCTTTAACATCCCAGAGTCAGCCCCACTGACCCAGAGTCAGTCTCTCTCCATCAGCTTTAACATCCCAGAGTCAGTCCCACTGACCCAGAGTCAGCCCCACTGACCCAGAGTCAGTCTCTCTCCATCAGCTTTAACATCCCAGAGTCAGCCCCACTGACCCAGAGTCAGTCTCTCTCCATCAGCTTTAACATCCCAGAGTCAGTCCCACTGACCCAGAGTCAGCCCCACTGACCCAGAGTCAGTCTCTCTCCATCAGCTTTAACATCCCAGAGTCAGTCCCACTGACCCAGAGTCAGTCTCTCTCCATCAGCTTTAACATCCCAGAGTCAGCCCCACTGACCCAGAGTCAGTCTCTCTCCATCAGCTTTAACATCCCAGTGTCAGCCCCACTGACCCAGAGTCAGTCTCTCTCCATCAGCTTTAACATCCCAGAGTCAGTCCCACTGACCCAGAGTCAGTCTCTCTCCATCAGCTTTAACATCCCAGAGTCAGTCCCACTGACCCAGAGTCAGTCTCTCTCCATCAGCTTTAACATCCCAGAGTCAGTCCCACTGACCCAGAGTCAGCCCCACTGACCCAGAGTCAGTCTCTCTCCATCAGCTTTAACATCCCAGAGTCAGCCCCACTGACCCAGAGTCAGTCTCTCTCCATCAGCTTTAACATCCCAGAGTCAGCCCCACTGACCCAGAGTCAGCCCCACTGACCCAGAGTCAGTCTCTCTCCATCAGCTTTAACATCCCAGAGTCAGCCCCACTGACCCAGAGTCAGTCTCTCTCCATCAGCTTTAACATCCCAGAGTCAGCCCCACTGACCCAGAGTCAGTCTCTCTCCATCAGCTTTAACATCCCAGAGTCAGTCCCACTGACCCAGAGTCAGCCCCACTGACCCAGAGTCAGTCTCTCTCCATCAGCTTTAACATCCCAGAGTCAGTCCCACTGACCCAGAGTCAGCCCCACTGACCCAGAGTCAGTCTCTCTCCATCAGCTTTAACATCCCAGAGTCAGTCCCACTGACCCAGAGTCAGTCCCACTGACCCAGAGTCAGTCTCTCTCCATCAGCTTTAACATCCCAGAGTCAGTCCCACTGACCCAGAGTCAGCCCCACTGACCCAGAGTCAGTCTCTCTCCATCAGCTTTAACATCCCAGAGTCAGTCCCACTGACCCAGAGTCAGTCTCTCTCCATCAGCTTTAACATCCCAGAGTCAGTCCCACTGACCCAGAGTCAGCCCCACTGACCCAGAGTCAGTCTCTCTCCATCAGCTTTAACATCCCAGAGTCAGTCCCACTGACCCAGAGTCAGTCTCTCTCCATCAGCTTTAACATCCCAGTGTCAGCCCCACTGACCCAGAGTCAGTCTCTCTCCATCAGCTTTAACATCCCAGAGTCAGTCCCACTGACCCAGAGTCAGCCCCACTGACCCAGAGTCAGTCTCTCTCCATCAGCTTTAACATCCCAGAGTCAGCCCCACTGACCCAGAGTCAGTCTCTCTCCATCAGCTTTAACATCCCAGTGTCAGCCCCACTGACCCAGAGTCAGCCCCACTGACCCAGAGTCAGTCTCTCTCCATCAGCTTTAACATCCCAGAGTCAGCCCCACTGACCCAGAGTCAGTCTCTCTCCATCAGCTTTAACATCCCAGAGTCAGCCCCACTGACCCAGAGTCAGTCTCTCTCCATCAGCTTTAACATCCCAGAGTCAGTCCCACTGACCCAGAGTCAGCCCCACTGACCCAGAGTCAGTCTCTCTCCATCAGCTTTAACATCCCAGAGTCAGTCCCACTGACCCAGAGTCAGCCCCACTGACCCAGAGTCAGTCTCTCTCCATCAGCTTTAACATCCCAGTGTCAGCCCCACTGACCCAGAGTCAGTCTCTCTCCATCAGCTTTAACATCCCAGAGTCAGCCCCACTGACCCAGAGTCAGTCTCTCTCCATCAGCTTTAACATCCCAGAGTCAGCCCCACTGACCCAGAGTCAGTCTCTCTCCATTAGCTTTAACATCCCAGAGTCAGCTCCAATGACCCAGAGTCAGTCTCTCTCCATCAGCTTTAACATCCCAGAGTCAGTCCCACTGACCCAGAGTCAGCCCCACTGACCCAGAGTCAGTCTCTCTCCATCAGCTTTAACATCCCAGAGTCAGTCCCACTGACCCAGAGTCAGTCTCTCTCCATCAGCTTTAACATCCCAGAGTCAGTCCCACTGACCCAGAGTCAGTCTCTCTCCATCAGCTTTAACATCCCAGAGTCAGTCCCACTGACCCAGAGTCAGTCTCTCTCCATCAGCTTTAACATCCCAGAGTCAGTCCCCCCTGCCCCACGGACCCCCCAAACACAGTTCACACTTTCAATGCAGCTGAGAGATGCCTGCACCTGGAGCTCAGATGCTGCCACTTACTTTCAAGCATAAGATGCCAAACTTGGGAATCCTGTTTCACTCAAATCTGTCTTATGAATCAAGCAATGCAATGGTGATGGATGCATTTATTGACCGACAACAGATCTGAGTTGTAGGAAACTCCCCCAGTGAAATGGGGGAACATAATGGCTTCTCTAAGTACCTAACCAGAGTAAGTTACAAGGTCAGTAACGCCAGCAGTTATGACTGGAACAAAAAAAGCAAATGTGTTGACGATCTTGGAAAGTCCTGTGCTCACATGGTACACAGCAGGGAAATGACTGCCAATGTATTGGAATTTTTCAGCTCTATAACAACCTTCAAAAAAAGCCCAGGCAAGAGTAGTCCGTTGAACTGGCACACTGGTGAGTCTTGTTCAGTACTAGAGTTTATCTGATTTCCTGCATACTGTAATGACGAAGCACCTATGTAGTGAAACATGAGGTCATGAAAGACTTCAATGCAGGCTGCAGTTCCAAGCGCAACTACAGTGAACTCACAGTTAAATAAACCGGAACAACTGCGGTAACTGGTCGAAATCTGTGAAGTCCCCAGGAAACAACGGTTGAGAAAATTGAGTGAAATTTTGGGGAAGGGCGCAGCAACGCTACACAAAACAGCTGTTTGAGAAGCGGAGTGCCCAGCCATCCTACCGAGTCACCCACACCCAGTCCACCGCACTAAATCCTCAGCGACTTTCTACAACTAAGTGCCCGGTAACCCTTCCGTTCAGCTCCACAGCGGGCGGCCACTTTATTATTTTTAGTTAACCAACTACGCACAGCCAGCCAGGCAGTCATCGAAAGAGGAAGCAGCGATACTCGCTCTCACATCCAGCAATGAAGCCAAGTTCAACTTTTCTAGGCATCAATCGCAGCGTTGGATAAATGGCTACATACAGTTAGCTGCTGATAGCTGGTGTGTGAGTGTTTGTTGGCTGTGTAGACGCACATCTACCCAGCTGGTATAAGCTAGCTGTACCACGACTACATATATTGCTAGTGTTATGTCTAATTAGCTAGCTGATTATTTACAGTGATAACGTGTTTCTGTATTGTTTCGGCCATGTCCGTAAATACCGCCAACACAAGATCAGGTATTTCACATTAACGGAACGTCACACAGCCAGTTAACGTTAGATACGCGTCCTAAAACGGCATGCAGTCACTGATGCTTTGGGCTAGCGATGTAAAGCGTTCGCTACGAGCTAGCCATCAGGCAACATACAACACAGTCACCACCCCAGAACATACCGTACGTTTCAGACATGACTGTCCGTTTCTCAGACGACTTGGGTGTCAAAAGCAACCGCCCTCTTGAGATGAGAATGAACAGATATAAAACTAAGCAATTTATCTAAAATGACCTTTTAGCTATTGTATCACCTAACGTCTAATTAGCCAGCTGGCTAGCTAGCCGAATTCACTCATAAAGCCGTCTGCCACACCGCTTCCTACACATCAACAGCAGCGCGACTTAAACGTGTTACGACAGTGAGAGTGCGTCATTACGTCAGCTGTTTTCATTTCCATGCGACTTTCAGCTTTACATGCTGGAAAGTGAGGAGTCAACTAGATTAAAAAATAATACCTGCGACATCACGGGGCTACTCAACAAGAACGGCCATGCTTAACAGATTATGAGCGGAAGATTAATTAAGCATTTAGTGGTCTACACTCATTTAAACCAATTAGTTAATCGATAAGATAATATAATGGACTAGCCAGGGTTGAATTATTTTGAATTGTATGTTTTCGCTAATGTAATTTGTATGATGCAGGGTGTAATGATGGTAACATAACCAGACCTTTACCATACTTGTATGATGTGTTTATAGTCTGTAAAGTTACGGACTGGGCGTATTGCACATCATGTAAACGTAGGTGAAACTGCATTTGAAAAAATGTCTTATTTTGAATGTATTTTGGGGCACACCGCACCAAAAAGAGTAGCTATATTGCATTAGAAAATTGCTGCACAAGGGGAACGTATACACGTGTAATAATATTATTTTACCAGAAGGGGGCAGATGTGTCTAAATGTTAAAAACACCTTGTTAGTGACCGCCAGAATGAATATTTAACTATTGCATGCATCTAGCGTGGAAACAGGTACGGAATACATAGCACACATCACGAGGACTGTGCCCTTAAATTGTACAAACAACTGTAATAAAGTAAACGCTTGTAGTTTTGAGCACCTAAGTACGATAGTTCTCAGCCGTGTTAAATACAACAAACTTTGAGTGTGATATGTGAGAGTCTTTTTTTTTAATTTTTTTTATTTTTTTATTTGGTTGCATGTTTTGGTCTGTATAAATCACTCTGTGATGGTACAGCAGCATGTGTAAAATTCACTTCCGGAACACAGATTAATTCCCCCTTTAGCTATTCTTCGGAGACTGAGGACTGAGGAGTGAAAAGTCACACTGTTGGTGAAGATGGTGCAAACTGAACCAGTCTGCCACCTGATTTTTTCCCCTGAGAATGCTTCTCTGTTTGCTGGACTGAAGGTCCCATTATAAATCCTTAACAAAACATCCGCACTGCTCAAACACAAAGGGAGGTACACTTCCTCCCAGGTACTCACCCTTTAATCTCTGTGGAGGATTCTTGAAAGGGTGGAAAGGTAGAAAAGAAAGGAGACATGGGTGACTATGGAGGTGGGCTCTGTGATTGATAGTGTAATGGCTTTGGGGCCCTCACTAAGATCGGGAGGAGTCAGACTGGAGCCCCATAGGAGAGTCTGCCAATGTGTGGGACAGCCTTGAAAGTCTTTCAGAACCAAAAGAGTGTGACAACTCAGCTCTAACAAACATTTGCTGAATTTGTCAGGACACTCTTTCCAATATAGCTAATGCTGTCCTGCTCTCTACTTGCCTGTTGTGTCACACACATGCTCAAGTACTGGCACAGACACACATAGGGACACATGAATACAGGCATATTAATACACATACACACTCACATGCACACACACACAAACACACACATACATACACGCATACACACACAGACCTCTCACGCAAGGAACTTGTGCTAAATATTTTAGGACACATTAAAGTTATCATACAGCAGCACAAACACTCTCCCAAACGTGACAAAAGCAGCAGGTGGTGAAGAACGTCTACCTGAGGAGGTCTGTTTCAGCCAATCAGCTCCGCTGCATTCATGCCTTCTTAAAACCCTTCTGTGCTCATGACCTCCTCATGACCCCCGCACACTCCCATCACTGCAGAGTGCAGGAGTGATCTCTGTTATGACATCACACAACCCAATAACCAATACTGATGATGCACTTTTGAATATAGTTCCCTCCAACACTGCTGAAGTGGTGTGAGGGTGAACAGGCCCCTGGTGTGCATCACAGTAAAAAAACAAATATGTTGTCAGAAAACATGTTGCTGTTGCAGATCTACACTTTAATCAATAGCATAGAGAGATGTCTGTCAGTTCATTTCAAACGAATCCAAATGTACACACTCATGCCTGCATGTGCATCACACACTCTCATACACACATGTGTTGGTGTTGTTTGTGGGGGTTAAATTGGGGCTTAGGCATGTATCACATTAAATGAATTCTGTGTGAATCTGGTGACATGTGCTCCATGTGTGGACAGGGTAAGATATGCGGTAGTCGCAGCTGATACTGAGGACGACGTTAGAAAACCTTTCACTCTCACACTTGATGTCTGTAACCTCAATAACCCAAAAGGATCTTGTGGCATGTGTTTTATGCACGTGTGAATGTGTGCGTGTGTATGCATGTGCTTATGTGTACTTCAGTCTCACCTGCTAGCTAGGTATCCAGAAAGTACTGATTGATAGTTTTAGGTGGCTATAAATCCTGGTTCCAGCACTTGTCTGTATGCTGCTGGAGTCCACTGCTTTGCCAGTGTAAGCGCTGCAGTGAGGGCAGCTAGCATCGCAGATATAGAGTTACAATGAGGCTAGCTAGCATCGCAGTGAGAGTTCTAATGAGGCTAGCTAGTAATACAATTATATAGAGTTCAAATGAGGCCTGCTAACCCTGCAATAAAAGTGCCAATGGAAATGGCGAGTATAGCAGTTAATGAGTACCAGGGAGGCAGCCTAATGCCACAGTGGTCTTGAGACTATCTAGCTTTGAAACAGTTCTCTGTAGCTGCCAAATCATACGTGCAATTTGAAAACTAAAAAAATCTGAAGCCATAAACATCTGCAACATCAAATGCTGTTTTTTTTTTCAGATGTGATCTAAATGTGTAAAATGTCATCTTTTCCAAAGGTGTGATGTAATGCAGTCAGGGTATTTGCTAAAGATCTGATCCATAAATGAGATCTAAAAGAGATTGTAAAGATGAGCGATGCCCACTTTATTGCTCTTTATTGATTAATCTTTTCCTTTTGTAATATTTGAAGAAGTTTTTGAGAAATATTTTTGTTCAACCAACCTCAAGTGGAGTTGTTACTAAAACAGAAAGTCACAGATAAAAATGTAGAGCAAAAGTGATTAAGACTGTAAAGACATACGCAGAGCGCTTACAAAGAAAGCGGCTCTCATGAACCTCTGCTTAAAGAGTCTCCAGCTCTGCCTCCTGTTTGCATACCTCCAGCTCATTCCTTCTGCTGTCTCTCCCCTCAGCAACACGGGAAAATACCAAAGGCAATCAGCTGTCACCTGCCTTTTGTCTGCAGAATTGAAGTATTTTAGTTTCTGCCCTTTTCATTTTCAGAGCAAGCCAAAGGAAAAAACGCAGGCCAAGAGGACACGGTTGCATCATACTCAGCGTAAGGCTGGGTGGATTCGCACGTCTCTCCGGCAGGAAAAATGTGCCTCCAGGCACAAATCCACAAAGCCTCCATCTGTAGGTCTGCTGATCCTGGATCAGCTCTGCCTTTCACCTCATAATGCGGAAGGTAGGGTACGGACAGGGGAAACCTGAAATATGATCAGTTTTCTCTTCTATCTCTGGATAGGGGCACCATGAATATGATCCTGAGACAGCCTGTGCTTGAACACAGGCCTTGGTGTCATCAGGTCTGTGCGCCCTTGCTGGTTAGTGCACATGGGGGCATGAGCCGGCCTTAGGGGCTGTGCTCCCTTCTGCTTCTGGGGTTTCTGAGCTCAGGGAGGGGGCACAACGAGACTCTGTCCTCCCTTTAGCAGCACGGCCGGGGGGGGGGGGGCTCCGCTCCAGCGCACAGGACAAAACAGCACTTCACATCTGCTTCCTAACCGTGGCTGTGGAACCTCCGCCGGGGGAATAGGGGAGTGGAGTTGGGGGGGGGGGTGGGGGTTACATAAGAAATGCGCCTCCACATAAGTCCCTGTGTGTTTGAATCTAATCTAAAAACCTGCTGCCCATAAGGGTGTAAACCCTTTGTGCTGGGTGCTGGGTGAAGCACCTCATTAGGATCTCAGAGTATCTGCTGGGCCCATGGAGCCTGTGCTGATACCCCCCCCCCCCCCCCCCCCCCCCGGGGCTGGGACTTCCAAATCTGCTCCCAACCCTAACCCTAACCCTAACCCCTAACCTTAACCCCAGCCCAGATCACACTTAACAGCAAAGACCTGCATCAGTCAGATCACATGAGCATGGCCAACATACAACTGGGGGTGGGGATTTACATGTTTTTTAGCTCTTATGTCACTTCCTGTAGTTCAATAATGCTGTTGCACTATGATCAAAGTCTCACGTGCACAAACACACACACACACACACGACCATATACAAACACCTACCCTCACATGTACACACACACGCAAAACACATAGACATATACTCACAAACACTCATATATGCACATCTATACACTCTCCTCTCTGCCTCTCTCACACACAGATGTGTGTTGATTACATGCAGGGTTTTTGTGACTGTTGTTTTGACTTTGTCATTAAAATACAAGCTTTGCTGTTGAGTCAGATAGTCAGAACTGGATCAGACAGTGGAAAAAATGAAGCAGAGGTAAACAAAAGATGATGTCCTTCTAATGCAAATTAAAGTTATTCATTTAAGTTATTCTTATGCAAATGAAGCCAACAATTGTGAGTGTGCACAGACACTGAAGGGTGTGACAAGGAAATGTGACAATACAGAGACAGTGGATTTTTACTGAAGATCTTTGTGTCGTACATTACATTCATGCAAAAATCCAGAGTCCTGTATAACTTTTGGTCCTCACAGTAACACAATTGTCTTGTTTAAAGTATTTAAAGTAAACTGAGAAAGGAATCGAGAGAGAATGACAATGAGAAGGAGCTAGGAATCTTGAAGTTCACATTTGCTACTGAAGTAAAAATTTTAATCATGGCTATCATGTCATATTCTTGGTGATTTACACACACAAGCAGGAGGATCAAACAAAAGTGGAGCAACACAGAGGACAGAACTGAGTGTGCTCAGAGAGGGAAGATAAGGAGACCGTGGAGGGGGTAAGGGACAGAAAACAGCATGATAAAACCCAGATGAAAGGAAATGATAGTAGAGAGAGTGAGAGAGAGAGTGAGGGGGGAAATGACAGATAAGGAAGATGAAAAAGAGGACTAGATCTCTCTCAGGACCACAACGTTATCAGTGAGTTTGGCAGAACAAGCATAGCCTTGGATCTCAGGTACGGGGGCCAAGCTGAGGCCAGCGAATGGAGAGTCTGACACCATGACGACATCATTATCTGCTCCTTCCCATGAGCCTGTGCTGCTCTCAACACATCACAGACCACAGGACAGACAGTGAGTGTATGTATTGTTGGTCCCTGTTTTCACCAATACACGTAAAAACACAACTGGACACGGAACAGACCAGACAGGGTATTCTGCTTAAAGACCTTGCCATCACCAGTAGACATAAAAACACAACTGGACCGGAAACTTCAGACAGAATAACCAAGATCAAATGGTGTATCGTGCATATTAAAACACTTGAGCATTCAAGCAATTAAAGACCTGTAGAAAAGGAGCATATAAATACAGGTGGCATTAACGTGTTAAAATGGATACATTTTAGAAATAACTTATATCCCAGTTAGCATTATTCTTTGTTAAAACATCTGTAAATGTCATCTACCTGATGAATAAATAATTTTATTTAATTTAAATAATCTTACCACTATATCAATAAATGAATACATTTTTGATGAAAAAGCAGCAGTTCAAAGCCACTCAAATGACTCAGCGTGTGGGACAGTATTAGCCCCATGCTAATTCAGGGCAGTGTTCTTACTGCTGTAGCATATTAGCCTGTATTGTGTTGGCTGAGCTTATCTGAGCCACACTGAGGAATATATTTTACATTACAAATCAAACAAATTGCTTGCTATATAAATATGAATGCTCTCAATTCAGTAAACACACTGACATTGTATAAAGAAACTGAATTTCATGTGTTTTTGGTTTGTTTAAGTGGAGGAGTCAGCCAGATTGAATACTCAATAAACCATTTCATACGTTATACACAGAAAACAGTTCACCGCAGGTTATACCCAAGATATGATCTGTTATGTAATAAAAATTATGTAACATACTGGAATGTAACAAAATGTATTAACAATATATATTGCCATGGGTTTTTCATGGTATTAATAAGGTGCATATAATCACTATGTTTTTTTTATTCATACCAAAATGTTATCTAATACCATTGAAACTTCTCTCTTCTTACAAAGCCAAAAAATCTGTCCTTCTGTCTGCTCCACGGAATCTCTCAACTCTCTCAGCTGCACTTTAAAACTATTCCCTTATCTTTCCCAGAAGCAGTCTGGGCTACCTGCATGCAGAGTCCATGGTGTCTGGGCGAGGACTAAGGAGACTGTGCCACTGTTAAGCGCATTCCAGATGTGGGTGAGTAAACCTGCAGAAAATTATATAACATGTCTGTGCGCCCCCCTCCCGTCTTCCCCCTCTGCCCCCATTGGGGAGAAACAGGAGAGTAAGCCACCTCACACGTCTTTCATAAGTTAATGACTCTTTTAATTATGCACAATTACTGCAGAATTCTTTTAATTATGCACCAAAAGCAGAATTCTTTTAATTACACACTAATTCCAGAGCCCCTCTCATTACGCACTCATTACAGTGCAATCACAAAAACTGTCCCAGGCAAAACGGGCAGTGGATGACTTAGATTTATATTACTTAGTTTTATTGTAGAATTCAAGATATCAAAAATAATCCAAGTATTAAAAGCTAAAATAAGGTCAGACTCGTCAAGGCTAACAGTGGTTTGGTCGTACCATTATAGCAAACAAAAAGGCGACAGTAATGTGTCACACTGACACCGGAACACATCTGTAATTCAGTAGGACTGTCAGCCGCGCTCTTCTAATTACTCACTCGTTCCTGAACTCTTATAATTATGTGATCCTTCCTAACGTCTTCAAAGGGCTTTTCTGATCCTGCATGCTTGGCGGGACACCAGTCATTTTTCCCTTCAATCGCTGCTTTCGCCTCCTGCAAGGTGTCTGAGCGAACACGTGTCTGTCACCAGTGATTACAGACATGTCTTAGCTGCTCCCCACCCATCATGTCCAAAACATTATTGCAATGTCTTAAACAACAGTAGGCTCATACCTTCATAATTAAAATCTTGATACAGTATCTGCAGTGTTATGTCTGTATAAACAAGCAATGAGGTCACTGTTGCTGCATATCTAGCGCATGTCAGACTTTTTTCTGTTTTTGAAGGCGTGTATGTGGTCTGACACACAGTGACCTGACACTGCTGTGCTGCAGTGGTACGTTTTAGTGCACAGTTCCCTGTTTGCTGTTTTAAAGTCCCTGAAGGATGCCAGGCTGTGCTTCAGACAGAGCTCACGTGTGCATGGAGCGTTTGGGCTGTGTGGGGCGAGGGGGGGGCAGGAGTGTGTGGGGTGAGGGGGGGGCAGGAGTGTGTGAGGTGAGGGGGGGCAGGAGTGTGTGAGGTGAGGGGGGGGAGGAGTGTGTGGGGTTAGGGGGGGGCAGGAGTGTGTAGGGTGAGGGAGGGCAGGAGTGTGTGGGGTGAGGGGGGCAGCAGGAGTGTGTGGGGTGAGGGGCAGGAGTGTGTGGGGTGGGGGGGCAGGAGTGTGTGGGGTGAGGGGGGGCAGGAGTGTGTAGGGTGAGGGAAGGCAGGAGTGTGTGGGGTGAGGGGGGCAGCAGGAGTGTGTGGGGTGAGGGGGGGCAGGAGTGTGTGGGGTGGGGGGGCAGGAGTGTTTGGGGTGAGGGGGGCAGCAGGAGTGTGTGGGGTGAGGGGGGGCAGGAGTGTGTGGGGTGGGGGGGCAGGAGTGTGTGGGGTGAGGGGGGCAGCAGTGTGTGTGGTGAGGGGGGGCAGGAGTGTGTGGGGTGAGGGGGGGCAGCAGGAGTGTTTGGGGTGAGGGGGGCAGCAGGAGTGTGTGTGGTGAGGGGGCAGGAGTGTGTGGGGTGGGGGGGGCAGGAGTGTGTGGGGTGAGGGAGGCAGGAGTGTGTGGGGTGAGGGGGGGCAGGAGTG
>JAFBMS010002541.1:0-27587 GCA_019788955.1 Albula glossodonta
CGTAGTAAGACGATATCATGGAAGTCCAGACTGGGTTCACAAGTCTTTTGTCTCATCCAGCAATACACTGCTTAATTAAATGTTACAGTCTACGTCAGTAGTCTCACATTTAGTAACATGGTGGGCCATGGGCTGGTTTTTACTTCTGCTTCTGCTCTTCATTAGGTAATTTGGTACATTATTTGCTAAATTAGTCCAGCTGGTTCACGCTTGAGTCACATAACAGTAAAATGAGTTATGGGTGCTGTCTAAAAAAACAGCTGTTGCTTGTATACTCTGTGCTTTAATACAGAAAAAGTATGTGCATACGCCTAGTGAGTGGTTGAACCGATTAAGGCAGCAGTAATCGGTTGGAATGAAAACCAACACACATGGCCCTCCATGGCTCTGCGCTTATAGGAACACTCATATATGTTGTGTGGTTTTACATTTGTATGCTCTGTATGACACAGAAAGGACCCTCTATGTAATTGAATGAAGCTGTCATTATAATGACGATCATCAACAGCTTTAAATATTATTTAAGCACAAATTATATAATTGAGCAATTAGCCTCTTTTTTTCCTGAGTACATATTTAGATGAAATTCAGATGGGCTGAAGAGTTAAACTACCAGCCTAGATCTGATATCAGATGCGTCCTCCCTGAGTGTGCTTTTTTTTATCATGCAGCTTTGTCAGAAACGGTGCTGCAAGTCGGGAACTAATTCAGCGTAAAATTATCTAGTTAAAAAACCGTAATAAAATACATAATAGTCAAAGATGATTTCCATCTAAGGCATACCATAATTCCCTCACCAAGTAATTAGGAGATCATAGCAGCTATTGTACTGGCAACTCCAGATAATTGCTTTGTGTTAGAATAACATGTGTGGAAGGTATTTATAAAGAAAGAAAACAAGCTTAACATTGTAGCTTCATATTTTTTGGTAAAATATTACTTGTAGGAAAAAATAACTACAGTGGGGGCTAGATTCCTTACATTACAGCATCATTCTTAGAATATATTGTATTATATTGGAAACAAGCAAATATGCCCTTTTGGATATAGTCTTTTCATAATAAAAAAGTAAAGCAAATTCCTTTGAAAAGACTTTGAAGTCTGTGTTGAGTAAAAAGTGCTTAGGCCCTGGAGAGACTAAGTACTTTTGATTGAATCAAGACCAATTTCTTCATGATAGAATAACTTATGAGAATGAGTATATTTTGTACATAAAAGCAATATTGGTATTATAGAATCTTGTTATGAGATACATTATTTAAATGGTACGGTTGCGCTAATTGAACAGTGGTGTGAGAGTTTTCTGGGTTACACAGGAAGTGACGTCAGAGTGCTGACTGAGGTTGAGAGAAGGCAGCACTGATAGGAGCTGAGTGGAGCCGGTGCACTGTGTCAGAAAGGAAGTGACCTGGGGTCCACGCACCACCTCCTTCGGCCTAATTTGTGTGCAAACTGAGGACTGAATTTCGTGTGTAATATGGATTTCTCTCATCTTTTTTGATTGGTGGGTCACATCTGTGGTACCCTCAAAAACCCATGCCTCTGCCATTTTGATTTTAGCCGGGGGATGGGAAAAAGTAAGAGTACATGTGTTGTACTGCAGCATACTTGCAGAACGAATGTACCCATGAACAGCAGTTAAAATGATGGAAGCATAAGTTATTCTGTAGGTGGTACAAAGGTATAAACTGTGCATAATAAGTACAGGTGTAAAAGGACAGGTTAGTGACCCACATATCACATATGAAATGCATACATGGAAATTAATACTTAATAATAAAAAAGTAATAAATTAATACAAGATATAAGAATTTGAAGCATTGAAATGCTTTCTATTGCTCCTCGTATCTGCTTTCTCTCAGAATCAAAGACAGGCATATATTTAAAAAAAAAAAGATAAATATCTTTTTTTCATTTTAGGCAGCATTTATTTTAACAATCTCTTTTGAAATAAAATAACCGGCCTTTTTCAGGCCTACCCTTGTTTGTAGAACTGTTCCGAAACATTTACAGTAAAGTGTTTGTAGAATGCTTTCTTGGACCAAGGCTAAAAGGAGGGCGAGGGTTGGTTGTTTGGGGGGGGGGGGGTGGTTCTAGCTGTGTGGCTTCTGTTTACACTTGATCCACAATAGAGTTTGGCCCAAAGGCCTTCTTCTGGCACCAGGTGCTGAACCAGACTGGACTGGACCGAGTCTCGCTGTCTGCGCACCTTTTGCCGCAGGCTGGAAACACACCTGTTTAAAATGCCACCTGGTTCACCAAATCCTGAACTCAGCACTTATTCTGGGTTTCCTGTATTCATCACAACACCTTCGTACCCTGTTTGCTGCATAAAGCACTACGTTTTGTTCTGCTCCTTCAATGGCAGTTACAGTTTTCGGCTTCCTATGGTTGGTTGTGATGGCGATTATTTGGTATCACCTCAACGCTCTGCCTAAACATTTTTGTAGATACTTTTGTAATTAGAAAATGTAATGACTGCAGTCTGTTATTTCCACTGTCAGCGAGTGATGATGAATTTGAGCACATCAAACTTTGTGCTGTTTCTGTGTTAAACTCCTACTGTATTCCTTGTGAAGCTGCTTTTTTTGGCAGAATTTCCCTTGGAAATGAAATGATTCTTTTGTTTTTTTTTTTTTGTTAATTTTAAAGGATTTCCTGGTCAAATGAAGGCTAAATGAAATTAAACATGTGAGGAACAAAGCTGGTTTCCTTGTAAGAGAGGAAGGGAAGGTTGTGTGGGGTGGGGTGGGGTGGGGTGGGGTGGGGGGTGGCAGTGGGGGTAGGTCATGACGGGTCATGCCAGCTCTTAACGGCTCTGACATGTCATCAAAGTTACGGACAATGGGCAAGCGGGTGCGAAACGCCACGTTAGCACGTTAGCCACTTTCAAAGGAATGTCTTGCAGGAAGTCACACCACACACACACACTGAATCGGTCAGCGGGATCTTTGAAAACAAAGGTTTCATCTTTCTTTCTGAGGAAAGTGAGCAGAACCAAGGTGGGCTACAGGAAGGCCTTCTTTCATTGTTAATTGTTACCTCTTAATCAGTCAGTTACAGTGGTTGAATACAAAATCACCTTTTCAGGCAAGTCAGTTGATGATGTGAAGAAGAACACAAAAGGCACTGAATGTTGTGGTTGACTGAGGCCAGGGCTAAGAGTCACCGGTTCAGAGATGTCATAGGTACAGAGCGACACTGACTCTCAAGAGTATGGGCAGAGTAGCTCTCTGATACTCCTCCACTGGTCAGCCATTTTTCATGACTCTTGTAATTATGTGATACACACGCATTGAACAGACGCCCTGATCCAGGGCTAATTTCACAGCTTGTATCGTTACACACTATACATTTAGACAGTTGGTGCCAAGCAGAAAGGGACTCAGGTTAAACACTTTGCTCAAGTGTATGACTGTGTCACCCTTGGGACTTGTACCCGCAACCTCTCAGTCGAACACTGAGTTGAGTCCAGTTATAGTACACTGCTACACCAATTCTGCTACTAATACTAATATTACTACTAATAATAATGATAATGTCAGTTCCTCCATGCAGCTTTCCTGCTGCAAAAGTTTCAACGGAAACTCAAGAGGTAGAAATGGGGGGGTTATAATAATAATAATTATAAAAAATATTGCAAATTAGAAGAATTGTTCAGAAAATTAGGTCATACACCACTGAGGTGCGGTTCTGTCTGGTGTGCTACCAGCTCAGAGACGAGCATGGCGAAAAGAAAAGAAAAAAAAAAAGACTTATTGTGCTTAGAGTTCTTTTGTGTTTATCTTTGGCGGGACCAGGAAGGGGCAGTGTGTGTGTATGTATGTGTGTAAGACAAGATTTTATAAACGCTTTGGCTGAGATTTGTGCAGAACATTTAGTACCCAAATGTTTTTTTTCTTTTTTTTGGTGTTTGGGGGTGGGGGATTGTGGTTGGCAAGGCTCCAGGCAGACCAGAGGAACTTTGAACAGGAACTGGGCCAGGCCTGGTTTCATTAATTATTAATTTATCTATTTATTTCTGCGGGTCTGACCTCTTTATCTGGAAGGCGGGGCTTTCTTCATTTTCCTGTCATAGCCCCAGTTATATAATTAAGGAGACAGGATGCTGAGGGCTGAGTTGCATGAAAACGTCATTCACAGGCAGCCAGACGTTGCAAATGCAAAGCATTGTGGGTTCTGTAGTCTCTTAATCCTACACCAGTGACCGGTACAGAGGCAGGTCTGCCATGCTAAAATCAGTGAATAGTTCACCATTTTCTGCCATTTTTAAAAAATAATTATTTATTACACTTCATTTAGATGGGAAGTCCCTTTTACATACAAATGTCTTTTTTTTGAGAGGGATCAATTTGACCTGCCGTTTTACCAGAATTTTTACTTTGTTTTTGTAGCACAGTGGGTTGCCTGAGTCATTGAATGAAAGAGCATCCGCAAATAAAAGCTTATAATTAGTCATAAAGTTTATTTTGTAGATATAGTGCAATTTGTTTTAAACTGAAAGGGAAAATTAAAAGTTTAAAGTCTGTTCTCCGGGTTGTTATGACAGCCGTGGGGCTGGAGTTTTCTCAGCACGGATGACGATGCTTTGAAACGACTGACTCTTTCAGTTCTGTTGTTACGAAACTCTCAACCTTTGCTCCCTAACCCAACTGTAGCTCACAGAATGTCATTCCCACCGTCCTTTGGACTAAATGCACCATCGATCTATGCCATGATAAACAAACAAATGACGACAACCGCTGTTCCCTCACCCTCTCTGGGGCTAAAGCGCTTCGGACCGTTGCCAGGGCAATGTTTACTGTACCGCGCGCTTGGTTTGGACCCAGCCCCGAGGGTGGGAAACTCACGCTCAAACACAAGTTTTTTTAATTGTTTCTCATTTTGATCAGATGTGACAGCGCAGTCGCGGTTACGTAACTAACTTTGTGTTGACGCGTGGATCTGGCCGCCATCTGTGAAAAGGCATTGGAGTGCAGAAGTACGCAGAGTACTACATCAGGCAGTGAAAGGAGGGGCGAGACGGGAATAGGCTGTTATGTTGCGTTGCGTGACCGGAGCAATTCGCTTTCACGCGCTCCTCCCGCCCGCGAGGACAGACAGCTGTCAGAGCAATAACTTCAAGCAGTTAGAGAGGGAGACGCAGACGATGTTTGCCTCCGCCTCCGTGCCTGGGGAAAGTGCACAAACTGGTCCCCGTCCTGAGGGCTCGAACGGCGCTGTGATTGACACCTCTGCCACGCTCCATTATCACTTCATTCACCGCGCGCTATTAACTGCCAGGAGGAAAGAAGAAACAAGGTTCCATGCAGGCACACATGCTCAGCTGGAATCAACAAATATTTTTCCGGGTTACACAAGAGGAATTGTTTCACGGTTTTGTGCCTCCTTTTGTTTTTGAGAAACTAAACCCCCCCTTCCCCCCACACCACAAAAACCAACCCTACAGACCCCTTTAAAGTTAAAGCTGATACACCTATTCTAATAGTGATGCATTTTAGATATTAAGGTGTGGAAATGTTTCTCATCTTGACACTTGACTCATTGCTGGCTTGTTACTTGTCATCTGGCACCTCTGAACTTTTTCTTGCTTTATGTTTTCATGATGGCCCTTGTTAAAGATTGAGCTGTTTTAAAAGGAAATTGCACTTAGGAGGAGCAAAACAAGTTTGTAAAATTTCTGTGCAAGTGAAAAGGGCTTGGTAATTCCCATTGAGTTGTAGAGAACATGTGACTTTCTTGTTATGTTTGCTTTGAGGTTGTATGCTTGGTCTTCCATTGCTGAATAGCAGCAAATGCCAGCAGAACCATGGCCCTCCAGAAGTGGAGCTGAAGATCAAGTTTATTGTAGTGAAAAACATTGTATAACATATTGTGCATGAAATTTGATGTTTTTGAACACTTATTTGGGGCACCAAGCCATAACAAGGGGCCTAAATGCAGTCAAAATATATATAAACCACTGCTGTAGAGGGTTATGTGTTCGTATTTAGTCCAGAGGGAGGAGCAGACCTACATTCTCCTGTTCCAGCAAGAGCAGCTTGTTTTTTCCCCAGTGACTCTCCTTGCCCAACGCTGTGTGTTATGTCTGCCATTTTGGCTCAACGGCCACCTGCTTCCTTGATCTCTACTAATTTGAAAGATACAACTGACGGTTGCGTCATGATATCAGGAAGTAATATGTAGATGTTAAGCAGTGTTGCTTTGCTGTTATGGCCTGATGTCAGTGACATAACAGAATGCAGAGAACTAATTTCACTGGGCTGCAACGATATAAAAGGATGCCATCTCATGAAGTCTTTGTATTCGTTTGGTGTTTTTCAGTCTGGTGGGAAACCGCTCATCTGCTTTTCTAAGACCTGGATTCTGCTTTGAGTTCTGAGCCGTTGACATAATCTTTTAGGAATTGCAGCAAAGTGTTATTCATACAGGCCAAAAAAAGAGAGAGAGAAAAAAGCACAAATAAATAAATGACTGCTTTTATTGGCACAGAGGGAAAGTAATGAAAAGCACAAATCCAGATGCAAATCTTTGGGATTTATTCAAAGTTCAGCAAGCTCATGTCTGAGGTGTATGTTCTGACCTCCTGCTTTCAGGTTTATGAGTGAATGTTGGTTAATATTTAAAGTTTTGAACAAGGTTGAAAACTCTGCTGACACACCATTTGTAAGCAGGTTTTTTGGTACACAGACAGTCTAAGGTCAACGGGATGACGTCACCAAATGTCAGGGATGTTCCTTGCTAATAAACCACAGTTACTACTTCAAGCTAATCACAGCCTGGTGGAGGCAGGATTACACTAGGAAGCAGCTAACCAAACATCTTCCCAAAATCAAACCCACTCATTGAAATCTGACAGCAAATCAGATTGATAATGGGAACCCTGTTATGACATCACATTGTTGTGACATCACAATCCACAGTAGAACCTTGAATGCTCAATCACTTGTTTTAACCAATAAGTTTTCCATTTCACAATAAAATAGAATGATTGGTTGAGATCAGTGAGTTACTGGTAACACATGGAAGCTAAATCTGTTGTTGCTTTCATGGTAACTATTTCCAGTGGAAACCATAAACTGTGTTAGGGACTGCACAGAGTTATGGCCTCAATGCTGCAACTGTGTTCATCCTAACTGTCCAACTGAACAATAGGAGGGGAGAGGGCGGGTGCAGGGGGGCTAGCGTTTGTTTTGGTGTGTCCTGTAGGAAATGGCCAGCACATCCTGCTTTTGCTGGGGTTTGGGGGGGGGGGGGGTTCACTGGATCAGCAGACCCACAGTTCCCTTTCACCTGGGGGGCACAACTCTCATCCTAGAGGGCTGCAGTGTCTGCAGGTTTAACTCCAGTCCTGGAGGGCCGCAGTGTCTGCAGGTTTAACTCCAGCCCTAGAGGGCCGCAGTGTCTGCAGGTTTAACTCCAGTCCTGGAGGGCCGCAGTGTCTGCAGGTTTAACTCCAGTCCTGGAGGGGGCAGTGCCTGCAGGTTTAACTCCAGTCCTGGAGGGCCGCAGTGTCTTGAGATCTCTGGTGTGCAATTTGCACTCATACATGGAGTAGAGGGTAGCATATGGGGAACGGAGGTGGGGGTAGGTGTTGGTGGTTAGAACACATTGATTGATTGATGATGGCTTCTAGGTGTTTATTGGTTAAACGATTGACATTTGACAGTGTTGACTGATTGATTGATTGATGTTGCTCTCTTGGCTTGCCAGTCTCATGTAACACAAGGCCTTACAAGGTCATTGGGTGTGGAGAAGGTTTATTTTTTTTGTTTTGTTTTGTTTTCAGTCTGTTTGTTTACTCCTGTTGTGTAACAGGCCACAAGCCCCAGCCTCGTGATCCCGGAAACAAATCGATTTCCGTGTCAGGGACGGCATGTGTATGGCACAGATGGACCATGCCAGTGTGTAATAGCGCTCTCTCAACACTGACACACTCTCATTCCAGGGCTGTATCTTAGTAACAGTGTAGCCTCACTTATCAGGCTCACAAGTATGACATCATAACTACGAGCCTAACAGAGCTCCATTATGACATAATGCTGGCTAACTTCAGGGATGTTCTTAGCTAGCTAATGGTCAATCAGTGCCTATTGTAGGAATGGGACTCCAATTTGGAGTGGCTACACAGAGTCAGAAAATTATTTAGTGGTTCCTCTGTAGCACATGTAGAAAGAGGCCAACCAAACCAATCCCATTAAATCTGAGTGCTAATAGTGTGGCAGAGAGCTCTAAATTCTACATTTCATTCACCTTAAGCTTGACCGTCAGTTTGGCTTGACCATGTAAGCACTAACCAGAGTTTATTTCTCAACCAAACTACCAAATTACGATTTGACACCTTAAGCTCTCATAGTCACTGTTCAGTGCTTGCTTTATGTAACACATTTTTTTTTTCTTAATTGTGCAGAATCTTTTGTGTTTTCTTTGTTGCACATCCCCAGGTGAAGAAACCTGAGGGATTTTTATTTGCAGATTATTTTATTGGAAACTTTATTTGAAAGATGTGTCCTGTTTTTGTGATTTGCAAATATTTCTCAGTTGTAAACATGTTTCAAATTCTCATGAATTGTTTTGTCATCTCAATGAATTTCTTTTGTACATTTACCTATGAGTGTGTCAGCATTTTTGGGTCTTGCTGGTGTGTGATCATAAAAATAACAACCCCGGTTAATATAGTCCGAGGAAGTGGGAGGCGGAGCCTCCGGATGGGGGTAGGGGGCGGGCCTGTGATTATGTCATCACAATGGACAAGAGAGCACTGTTCTATTTTCTAAGGGAAGGGCCTGTGCTTCCCTAAGCCATTCCCACTTCCTGACTGAACACTCCTGCTCCTAGCTCTCTGTGACATCAGCATAAAAAGGGGAGTGATGATTGGACAGGAAGCCATACAGGCATAAAGAGCCAGTACTCTTTTCCTGTCATCTGTTTCCTGGTGTCACTCACCTGCCTCACAGAGGCTGAGTCACGCTGGACTGTGGCCACTAGAGAAACCCTGGGGCACTGTCTGTCCCTGGATATCACGCCAGCGTACTCCCATATTTACCCCAATCGTTAACGCAATCTGACAGTTCAGTTGCATTTCATTATGAGCCTTAGGAAAGCCTTAGCCAAAGACCGTCCTCATGCCTGAATTATGAAATCAAATAACAAACAGGCAAAGACTTCCCCCATGCCTGCGTATGAATCACGTTATCAGGAGTGATTTGGCTCAGGTGCGTGCAGCTGGACTCTTACTGAAAATCTTAAGTGTCTTAACCTAAGAAAATGTTTCTTAAGTTTGTTTCGGTCTGCAGGATGGCTGCTGCTGCGTAATCGGTGGTTCTTTCTTAAACTGGCTCTAATGGACAGGAAGTTTCATGGAGTCTGAGGGTTAACTGATTTCAGATGAAGGAGTTGACCTATATCTGGCCTTCAGTCCTTGGATCATACAGTTTATATAAAATATAAATAATATAAATGAAATGGAAAAGTACTGATTAGGTCAAATGAATGTTTCAGCTGCCGACTTTTCCCGTAATAATGAACAGATTTTTATTATTTTTTTTTTTTTAGATCTCAGTGTCTGTTGTCTGACAGTTGTGAAATTTATTCAGATGGTGGGGGGGGGTGTTCTGCGTCTGGAAGGAGACGCACCGCTGTGTCGTGGGCGTTCGCCGTGAGGATCCTGTCTGCATTTCGTCTGTCACGCACACCCGCCCCCCCCCCCAGCCTCCGTGCCTCCCGGTTTTTGTTGTGAGGCTCAGGAAAGTGCTGGCTGTGTGTGTGTGTGAGGGTGTGTGTGAATGTGTGTGTGTGAATGTGTGTGAGTGTGTGTGTGAGTGTGAGTGTGTGTGTGTGCGTGTGAGAGAGTGTGTGAGTGTGTGTGTGTGAGTGATGGAAATGCATCTATTGATTTTCAACCCATTTAATGTGTTTTATGTAATCACCCTCCTGTGAGAATGTGGAAATATTTTCTTATCAAAGTATCTTGATTAAATTAAATCAACCATACCATGTGTGGAGACATTTAGGTAGGGAAAGCGATAAGCTGCCACCTTCAAAATAAAACACTAAAGTGTGATTGGATGGCTGTACCGCCGCTCAAATTTAGGTGACATAAATAAAAGAAGGTCTAGAAATGTCCCTGAAACGTGGGTGCCCAGAGGCAGCAGCAGGCAGTGGGAATGAAATAAGACCCCTAAATACAGAAGCTATTTGCTTACACTGCAGAAAATAGACCTTCCACACGGACCATGGGAGTGTGTGAATAACTTAATACATCATAAAATAGCATTCGGCTAAACATGGAGGCAAAGTCCCCTTTTCGGGTACTGCAAGAATGTTTACAGGCCCTAATATAATCCTCAGCTATATGCCAGAGGACCGTGAGCTCTTGCATGTGAAAACATACAGTTGGGTTCATAATTCCCACCATATGAGCAGCTGTGCAGTATAATGGTTAATGAGCTGGGCTTGTAACTCGGGGGTTGCAGGTTTTATTCCCAGCTAAGACACTTCAGTAAATGCCCAGCTGCATACATGGTTGTGTGCAGAAATGTTAACTGTGTAAGTAACTCTGGATAACAATGTCTCCTAATTACATAAACATAATGCAAGTGGTGTGTGTGTGTGTGTGTGTGTGTGTCCGTCTGTCCGTCTGTCTGTCTGTTTGTATGCATGCATTTTTGTATATTTGAAAGTGTGTGCATGTGAGTATGTGCTTTACGCATACATGTTTGTGCATTATGTGTGTGTTTGAGTGTCTGCATATGTTTGTTTGTGTATTTGTGTGCATAAATGTGCATGTATGCAGCTGTGTGTGTGTATATGTGTGAGTATCTGTGTATCTTTGTGTGTTTGTGTGTATATGTGTACACCTGCATGTGTGTATCTGTGAGTGTATATGTTTATACCTGTGTGTGTGTGTGTGTTTACACCTGCATGTGTGTATCTGTGTGTGTGTGTGTGCGTGCATGTATGTTTGCACCTGCGTGTGTGTGTGTGTGTGTGTGTGTGTGTGTGAGTGTGTGTGTATGAGAGAGAGAGTGAGTGTGTGTGAGTGTGTGTATGAGAGTGAGAGTGTGTGTGTGAGTGTGTGTGTGTGCGTGTTTCACCCACACTGTTATAAACAGTGATCTAACAGGGCAGTCAGGATTCCTCAGTCTGCTCCACATCCCCCCGTTATAAATACAGCCCCAATTAACTCCAAGCCCAAGATAGCTGCTCTGCATTGCATTATTCAAATCTCTGTCCCACAGTTCAGCTCTGCACAGCCCCCAAGTTCCTGGGACTTTCCACTCGTTTTTTTTCCCTCTCTCACTTGCTTCTTCCCCCCCCCAATCCAGGTCTGGAATCTAGAGATATAAGTAGGCCAGGCTGCTCATAACCTTACAGCACTATGAGCCTGACCAGGCTGTTCATAACCTTACAGCACTATGAGCCTGACCAGGCCGCTCATAACCTTACAGCGCTATGAGCCTGACCAGGCTGCTCATAACCTTACAGCACTATGAGCCTGACCAGGCTGCTCATAACCTTACAGCACTATGAGCCTGACCAGGCCGCTCATAACCTTACAGCACTATGAGCCTGACCAGGCCGCTCATAACCTTACAGCACTATGAGCCTGACCAGGCCGCTCATAACCTTACAGCACTATGAGCCTGACCAGGCTGCTCATAACCTTACAGCACTATGAGCCTGACCAGGCTCCTCATAACCTTACAGCGCTATGAGCCTGACCAGGCTGCTCATAACCTTACAGCAGTATGAGCCTGACCAGGCTGCTCATAACCTTACAGCGCTATGAGCCTGACCAGGCTGCTCATAACCTTACAGCACTATGAGCCTGACCAGGCTGCTCATAACCTTACAGTGCTGTCAGTCTGACCAAAGTAACACTCTGATATGAGATATGATTGGCTCCAAATCATGTGACACAGGTGGAGCTCCAATTATAGGTAAGAATTCAAATGGACTCAGCTACCAACCAATAACACAACCATGGCTAAAATATGTTGGCTAGAACCAGGAAACCGATTACACAAATTACACTTTCCCTTTACAGACCATTTGTATACACAAACACAACGACTAACTTCACCTGAGTTCCTCACCTGGGGATTGAGGAAGGGGTCAGAGACAGATTCATGAGTCACAGTACACATACCCTGTTCATGGTGTGAGGCTTGTGGTTTGAGACATAGCTTTCAGTTCGAGAAGCAGATTTGTGTTTTGAGGCGTAATTTGTATGTCATGGTGTAGATTTGCCGTTTGAAACCAAATTTGACACCCATTCTTTATGATTTTTTTTTTATTATTATTATATGATAACCATAAGGATTGCTGGCAGTAAGGCTTTATGCCACGTGTCTGACATTTTGACATAACTTGCAATGAAACGTTCAGGGTATGTCTGGGGAGCGGTATCTTTACAGCCCTAGCTTTCAGCCAAAGGGGGAATATAACCGAAAATCTCACTGCTATTCTAGGAACATTTTGTGCCAGCAACCTATACGCACAACTTCCTGTCAAACCGAACTAACAAGCTGCCAACCGCCCGTTTCTGTCACAAAGGATCCAAGGCAGATGCTCGTGACACATGTCTGCTCGTGTCAATCTCCCCGGTATCCAGGTAACGGCTCAATTTCGTCTAATGAAGAACTCGCGCGCTGAAAACGCACAGGCAGGCACACAGCTTAGAGAGACTTCCGCGTTTATTCCCGCATATCATATTTTCTCGTTTGAGAAATGTAGGCCTATATATTTAATTATTTATAAAATCGTCACCTGTCACGATTTCCTTCGGCATTAGAGAGTCTGCTCTTTCTCGCTATCTTCTTTTTGTGTTGTCTGCACTATTCTTACCATTGTGTCTTTCTGTATGAGTTTCCCTTCAAAGAGTTTGAGTTAACTGATATCTTTGCAACTTTACTAATTAGTTTTCTGTTTCTGTTAAAATGTCGGGGTTGCTGAGAGCAGTTTTTATTTCTTTGTTGTTGTTTGCTTGATTAGTTCAGATGCGACCATTCCTGCATATTTGCCCACTCTTCTCTTTTCACCTCCTTAAAATAAGATCCTAACTCTCTTTTCTTCCTTTCCTTGGCTCAGATGTCTTGACCCGATTCTGCCAAGGAGAGGAACTCAAACTCTCGCGGTTCACGTCAAATATCGAGTTTTTGCGGATAGCTAAAAATACTAATCCCATTTCTTTCCGAAAAATAAATTCATTTCGCAATCCGAAATGATCTAAACGTGATCACCATTAATCAGCTGTTTTCCGGGCTTCTTTAGGCCTACGAGGGAGACGCGCTGAAAGATTAATGAGCCGATGCGGCTTTATGAAAGTTCTTCCACTATCTGTGATTTCGGAAATAACCGTGTCATCCAATTACTGCCAGATCAAACAAGTTTGTTCATTTCAGCCTGTCCTTGGTTTTCACAGACTAGGGAGCTGGGATAAATAGTTTTTTGTTTTTTTTAAGCCGCTTGAAATGTGACACCGAACGCACCATATCAGATGCGAGTAAAATCCATAGCCTATTTAGGTATATTTCTTCTCAACTTTGATAACAATACACTTCTGTCCCCTGGCTTTTTGATCCGTGAGAGCCGGGGTTACACGCCCTCAGGAACGCAGGATCCTGCAGCCCGAGGAGAAGAGAGGTATTGTTTTTTCTTGATGGACAGAGACACGAATAGCGAGGACATTAATGCGTGTCAATCGCCGCATGGATATTTTCATCGTAACGGCTTTCGTCTGCACGAGCGCCAGCCGGCCAGGTGCGACCACGAGCGATTTCAGCTTCTGAAAAACAAAACAAAACAAAACAAGATGTTCAGCTGAAGAAGCTGGAGGCTGGTGGAATCCACTGGAGGCCGAGAAAATCACTGTGACTCTGTCTGGGTTTGTGTATGTATGTTTCTGTGTGTGTGTGTGTGTGTGTATACTGTATACATGTGCTTATATGAGTGTGCATGTACAGTGGGTGTTTTGACGTTGCAGCTGTGTGTGTCTGTGTGCATTTGTATGCACATGAGTGGGTGTGTGTGTGAGATTTTGTGGCTGTGTGAGAGAGAGGAGCGTCTCTCGCTGTCACTAAAATGCCAGGACTGCCGACTCAGCCCATCTCCGCTGCGCCTGGCAACAGGCAGAGAGGCGGGAGTTTCCCCAGCAACAGCACCAACCCTCAGTAACCAAGGTCGCGAGCAGAAGAGCCGGGAGTGTGCAAACCAGGTCACATCCATTCGCTGGAGAGAGAGAGAGAGAGAGAGAGAGAGAAAGTTTGTGTGTGTCCTCTTTGGACAGATAACCTCATGAGGGAGAAAAACACACATCAGTCGACACCCCCCCCCACACACACCCTGATACTAACCGTAACAGAAATGGAAAATGTCTGTTTTATCCACAGGCTACAGGAAGACGAAAAAGCCCTCTTTCGTCTAACACAGGGTTAGGAAACACACTGTTCCTGGAAGATCTCCAGTCTTTTGCCACATTATTCTGTGCAGCCCAATGCCAGGTCACCCAGGGCTAGATCACACCACAGCAAAAACACCATTTAGAGACACAACCACTGTCTTCAGCTGTCACTTGTGAGCTTATCAATAAATGTATATAAAATTTCAGGTCACATAAATGGTTTAGTTTGTTAAATAATTAAGTAGAAGTTGTCATAAAATTCATACATAGAATTTGTCCTTCTTGCTCAGCCCCTGACTTGATGGTATTACACATTATACCATTTTAGATTAATCATTCATATACATAACCCATAATGCATACAAAAAAAACAATACCCATAGTGTAATAGTTAGGGAGTGGTATTTTATTCAGTGAAACATCATGCTGTGTACATGGAGTGTGTAAAAATAACTGTAGAAATAGGTAGTGTGCAAAAATGTAAACTGTTTAAGTTACTCTGGTTAAGACAGACTGCTAGAATCAATGTAAATGGAATGTGGGCCTATATCTGTACAGTGAGAGGAGAGAAAGAAGGGGGAGAAAGAAGGGAGAGAAAGTGAGAGAGATGGAGGTAGGGATGGGGGGAGGGAGAGAGAGTTTGGGGCTCATTGTCCAGCTGTTTCCTGCTCAGGAAGTCATGGGAACTGGATCACGGATGTGGAGGGACATCACTCCCTCTCCTCTGTAAAGGGGGACACACAGCAGTTTCCCCCCATAAAAACATCACCGCAGCTGGGCACATCACCAGGAAAATGGCCTGCCTGGGGCCTGGACATGGGGACTCTGGGTGGAGATGGGGGGGGGGGGGGGGGGGTGCAGAGGTAAGGCAAGTGCTCTTGGTGCAGCTGGGAGGCGGGGGTCACGTTGTTATGGCAACATTGGCCTTGAGATCAAGCTGGTTGAAGTCTTCAACCTTGTTGCACCCTATCGCCCTCTCCTGGCAAGCCAGTCACCAGCAGGTTTGTGAATGGAACATTTTGACTTTGTGTTCCTCTGACATTATGTAACTGGCGTCGCATCTGTGGTGTGAAAAATAGCACACCACAACATCTTATCTACTCAAGAAGTGTCTCTAAGCTCATTTGTTGGCGCCTCATGCTACTACAAAACGATGGTCTCATACATACTGCTACCAGTCTAAAGCCAAGTGAACATGAGTTTCACACACAGAAGAGAACGTAAGGCAGCTATCCCCCAAAATGAGCAGGAGCTGAAGATGTCTACAGTACAGGCTTGGCAGAGCACCTGTATGTATATGTCATTTCCTGTGTTTGGAGATCTCCATGACACACATGTTTGCACAGTGAGTTTTGGAAGCTGGACTCGATGTTCTCTTTCCAGGCTCGATGTCTGCGGTCGGTGTCAGACACGCTCCTAGCATGTGCTCTCTGGATATCCCCGAAAACATTCTCTTTCCAGAAATATCCCACACTGTTAAAAAACCTGTGTGTGCCGGAACGGTCTGCCCAGAGCGGAGAACCAGCCCTGCTGCTCCTGCCACACTGGCCGAATATGAATCGCCTCGTTTCATTGAGGAATCACCCCGAATTACCCCCTGCTTAGGGAGCCTTTGGGGGATGGGGTGATTTAGACGTTGGGTGCCGGGGCAGTTGGGGTGGGGGAGCACTAATAAAGAGTTGTGTGTAATTTAGACTGCTCAGCTCTCCCTCTGCAGTCTCTAAATAAACACAGAGGAGATGGGGGCAGAGCACACTCTCCTCCATGGGCATGCTCACGCTCACACACGCACACTGTCACTCATTGACACACACTCACAGTAACACACACACACAGATGCACTCACACATACAAACGTGCAAACAACACAGAGGTTTAATCATACATAGATACACTCACAGGCTTGTGTGTTTGTGTGTGTCTGTGTATGTGTGTGTATATGTGTCTGTTCGAGTGCAAGTGAGTGTGTGTATGTGTCTGTGTGTGTGTGTGTGTGTATTTGTGTGGGCAATAACTCCTCAAAGCTCTTCCAACTGACAGGCGGAATTGGAACGAGCGATAAACAGATTCGTCTTGCAGCCCTATCTCGGAGTGCAACTTTACTCCCAATGACGAAGGCGAGGAACGTAGAGTCCCAGCGAAGGAGGCATCTGCACAGATTTCTGCGCTGCTCTATTCCCCTGGAAAGCACGAAGACACAAAAACACGGGGATACAGTAACTGCAGCGTAAGCCAGTAAGAATTTATGTGAGGATATCATTATACAGGACAACCCAAACAGTGTATACTTTTAAACTCTATCCATTTATACAGCTGCATATGTCTATGTCTGTCGTGCCTGGCTGGAGGGTGGAATGCTGGTGCTCTCGCTAGGACTTGAACCTGCAACCTCTGTTACAAGCCCAATACCTTCTGCGCTGCAGTGTCACCACAAGCTTCCTTAAGAATACTTGGTTAGGGAGCCGGGCTTGCATCACTGATGTTGCAGGTTTTATTCTCAAGTTAGGCACGGCCATTGCACCTTTAAGAAAGCTAATTCAGCTGAGTGGATTCAGTATAATGTCCAGGGGTATAAACAGATAGTGTGTAGAGATGTACAGCGTGCAAGTTTCTCTGGGTACAGGCTTCTGCTGAATGCCTGAAATGTCATGTGAAATGATTATCCTCAGTTGTCAGGCTCATTACTATGATGTCATAGTAAACCACTGTCTCCATTGTTGCGTAATGTCACCCAACTTTAAGGATGGCCTTTGCTTACAAACCAGTTGTCAGTCACATCTCCTGACCAATCGTGATCTCTCTTAGGCGGAGCCATGAGACTCAAATCGGAGATGACCATTCAGAGCCAGATTATCCGCCAAACAATTTGGTGATTCATGGAAATACAGGCTAAACTTTCTGTCCAACCAAAGCCATCCTCTGAAATGAGAAGGTACCAATAAACTTACAGGAAGGTGATGACAAGGTCAGTTCATGCTTTTGTATGCTCTGTCATAGATAGAATGTTTGTAATCAAGTCTCCATTCTCTTTCTCTCCCTCTCACCATAATCTTCCTCATTTGGAGGGGGATGAATGCCCCTTTCTCTCTTAGTGAATGCTCCTGATCTCCATGCAGAAAAATGTCACTTATTTGACAGCTGCTCAATTCGGGAGCCAAGTTCTAATATGCCCCCCCCCCCCCCAGCCCCGGATCCTCAGACATCAAACCCACCATGCTCGCAGCAGCGCCACATTTAGCCACTAAAGCAGATGCATGTATCCAGAGCGACTTACGCAGCGCGCATGTCACACACATAATCCGTTTACGCCGCTGTGAGTGCACTGCAGGCATTGAGGTTTAGTGAAGTACCTTGCACCTGGGTACAAAAGCTGTGCCTCGCCTGGGGACTCAAACATGCAACCTCTCGGTTCTGAGCTTGGTTTTGGCTATTGCTGGCAGACAGGCTGGTTAGGGTGCAGCTCTCTCTCTCCATCACTCCCTCTCCCTCTCTCTCTTTGTCTCCATCACCCCCTCTCTCTCACTCTCTCACACACACATGCACACACACACACTCCCTCACTTTCACATCACCACCCTGTTTTTTTACTCTCCCCAACCTTTGCCTCCCATCTTTTCTTTCCCTGTGTCCTTCCCTCTTTCTGTTTTCCCTTCTGTACCCTCCCTCCATCTCTCTCCATCTCAATTCCACTCCATCCACCCCTCTCTCTCTCTCTCTCTCTCTCTCTCTGCTCATCTCTCTTCTTCCCACCCTCCTCCCTCCCTCTCCCCCTCCCTCTCTGTGCTCAGGCTGAGATGTGGGCAGAGGAAGTAGGTCAGTCCGATCACCACCAATAAACCTCTCCTTATAGTATGTGTGTGTGTTTGTGTGTCTGTGTGTGTGTGTGCCAGTTTCTGTGTGTGTGTCTGTGTGCCAGTCACTGTGTTTTTCTATGCGTTTTCGGTTCCTTCGCATTGTGAAGGAGAAGCCTTAATATTTTTCACAGGGGGAAAGAAGTACAGCTATGGGTGTATTTTTGTGTTTGTTCATGTCAGGCACGTGGCAGGTGACTCACCTGCGTCTGGTGTTCATTTCTCTCAGAGCCTCACTGCTAGAACTGTCAGCCTGAGGGTTGCCAGATTGGTGAAACCCAGCCTCTGGGCTCTGATAACATACAGCTACAGTAGGTAAGACTTAAGAAAACCCCCCTGCAATGGTGATATCCTCTCCATTCAGCTTGAATGTATGCCCTCCCCCAAGCTCTCACCAAAGCCCTCTGATTGGAGCGCCCCCTTTGACTGACAGAGAGCACAACCAGTCGTAGCACTGCCTCAAATGCAATGAATGTGATTGGCTAGTCGTCTGCTGACTGAGGGGCCTGCTTTGACAAAGGCGAGTTTGCTGCAAAGCGCACCCTGATACTCTCGTACCGGGTCCCATAGCCACCTGTTTGTAGGAAAATCCATTCTCATTTAAATATGAAATCTGCCACAGATTTAAAAACAATGTTTTTTTACACACAGGCTTTAGATTATCTCAGCATTTACCACTGTACATGTCAGACAGAAGACTTTTTTTTTAACTAGTCATCTTTTCACAAAAAAAGCCAGAAATCTGAAAATATTATCAAACTGAAAGCACATAATCGCCTGCAATGACTTTTCTTGAAATAAATAAACAGAACATTTGTATAAGCAAAATACTTGGCACTTTTTAATCTCCTGTAGGAGAGCCAGCAGCTGGTTTTTGGCCATCAGCTTATCCACCATTGGGTGTGGGAAAAAAAACTATTTGAGACATAAATAGTATAATACCACTGCGCTGATGTTATAGTGATTAATTCATGATAACGTGCAATTTTCTCCCAAAACCAAAACAACGCTACTTAGAAAAGTCCTTTTCCTGCATGCCACTGTAATCCTGAAAGGTCAGAACAGAACGTTTCCTCCACTTGTGTTTTTTTTAAAATGGAGCTGAGTGAGTAGAACTGACCGTGAAGCACCAAACCCGAGATATGGGTGAGAGAGGGATCATGATACCAAAAATGGGTGGGTGCTGCAGTGAACTGGGAGACAGAAAGACCAAGGGAAGGGAGAGAAAGAGTGAAAGAGAAGAAGAGAGAAGGGGAATATGTCGGTAGAGAGAAACAGAGAGATGGAGAGAATTGTTATGGAAATTTTTCATACAGCTTTCCTCGGAGGGGGGGGGGCTCATACAAACAGGAAGTTGCCCCCCTCCCCAAACTGCCCCTGGCTCCGGCCAGCCAGGCTTCAATGGGGGGGTAGTTGAGTACTGTCAGCACAGACCCCCAACACTGAAACAACTGAAAAGACAGATTTTTGTTTTTGTTTGTTTAAGTAATTCTTTAAGTGATTCTTGAAGTTGCCTCTTAATTTATTTGTTTGTCTTTATAGCCCTGACTGCAGAAACGTGCACGTCAGACACACTGTTAAAGAGTAAAGATCCTCATATTTTTCTCTTGTAACATTTTCATTTTTAAGGTCACCAGAATCAGCTGTTTAACAGCTGTTTCCTAAAAAGTTTCCTCTCATAAAAAAATTCATCCCCCCCCAACCGCCCCCCCCCCCCCCATCCTGCACCCCTCCACTGAAACATCTTCCTGCATCCCCGCTGGCTGGGCGGTGGGTGTGTTTGGAGGGGGGTCTCGGCTCGGTGGGGGTCAGGACAGTCTGTGCTGGAGGTTTTGCCTCCTGCATGCAGCCTGCTTCCTTCCCCTGTCCCCGAGGCGGGGCAGGAGTCCTGAGAGGAACCCAAAACTGAAACAACTACTATTCCGATTAATGAAGCTTTTGCATTTGTCACGCTTCAAACTGCACGTTAAAAACACATTATTTTCCAGGGGTGTGCACCATTGTTTTCCTGTAAGTCACTTTGAATTAAAAACAGCTGCTAAATGACAGAAATAGTAAATGTGACTGTAAGATGTGTTCCTCTGTATATCTTGCATGGTCATTTGATGCTGTATGTATTTCCTGCAAGTCCCCTTGAGTTTTAAAGTGCTCGCTAAATGACTGAAACATAAATGTGAATGTTTCTGCTGTAACGGTTTGTATAAACGTGGAGGTGGAGGTTTGTCCTGAACATGTTATCAGGGGTAAAGTCTGTTTCGTTCCAGGGTATTTCTCACCTTTTTTCTGTGACTTTGTTTATTAGTTAGGGGCAGGGCAGACCCATGGTGGGGGGTGGGGGGGGTAACCTGAAGCTACAGGCCAGAGCAGAGACCGCCGTAAATCTGGATGACAGAAAGGAACAGCGGTGTTTGGAGAGTGGGACTTGGGGGGGGGGGGGGGGGGAGGCACACAGGTCACCCAGCAGCGCTCCAGGGCAAGGGTCGATCTGTCCAGTCCTGGGGGGGGAGGATTAACACTATGGGTTTCTGCTTGTTTTCACCTTAAAAAGTCAGCAGCTAATTTGCACTTTTCATGTTTATATGCTTGCTTTAGTTTTCCTTTCTTCTGTAACTACACTTTCGTCACATCACGGAATATGTTCATATTCAGGCCTAGATCCTTTCAAACACTCATCCTTTCACTCCCTTTTAAGGTCATATTCATTTACCTGCTTGATTTGAGCGATAGTGCCAGACCAGGCTAACAGAACCCCCCCCAAAAAAACACTAATGGATACTAACTGTGCCAGAGCCAGGGAACCAGGTAAGGCCAGACCCAGGGAACCAGGTAAGGCCAGACCCAGGGACCCAGGTAAGGCCAGACTGAACTGCGTTGCAGTTTCTTTAAACAAATATATTAAGAGCTGGGCAATAATACCCAGCACATGCTGGGGCTTTTCTGGACTGGAGCTGGCAGCTCTTCTGCAAAGGGGAGGCTGGCTCATATTACCAATTCATCATTTGGTTTTTCAAGTTTGTTACTTTGTATTTTACACATAGACATTTTAACGGCTGGAGTGAGTGAGTGAGTTGGGAGAAGAGAAAGAGAGGAAAAGTAAATACATAAAACACAATCAAAAACAGTAATGACAGAAGAGAGGGGACAGAGGGTGCCGGAACAGTAAAAGGAATAGTAATGTAGAAGTACTGAGAGTTCCTCTCCGAAGAGGAGGACAGTTGAGGTTGTACTTTTTTTTTTTTTTTTTTTAACTGACTCACCGCTGGGTTTCTCAGGGGTGCATTTCACATATACAGAAAAGAGAGGAAAAGGTCAGTGAATTAAATAGGAATACATGATCATCAGAACAGCCTTATGGGGTACCCCCTGGGTGAGGTTAAGAGGGGCAGGGTGTTTGGGGGTTTTGAGACCCTGGGCATGTGGTTGGGGGCTGTGATTTACTCAGTGAAAGATTGAGCACCCCCAAAGCTGTGGGGGTCAATGGGGTGCACCCTTGCCCTGACACTGGAGGGGGGGGGGGGTGTCGTGTCAGAGGTCAGGGGCCCCATGACCTTTAGGTCCCTGAGCTGCTTAAACACACTGGTCTGCCCTGTGTCCTGACATTTTTATTTTTATAATTTTATCTTTTCTCATCATACTCAGTAACTTTGGGGAATCTCTAAACATGTTTTCTAAATGTAATTCATGCTTTTTTAAAATTCTTATTTTATGAAGTTTTTCCTGTGAAGACTTAAGCCGCTCTCTTCTGTTCTGTTCTTGTCCGTGTTGTGTGTTGTGTTTTCGGAAGCCTTCCCCTGTCCTGCTATGGTGTGTTTTTGAGCTGCTATGCTCAGTTTGTTTTCTCGGTTCTTTCAAGATCACCTTTGTGGCCACCGAATCCTCTGGTCTCAGTCATTGTTTTTAAAGGAGTATCTGCTGACCATGTAAAACAAAAGGGTAAATAAAACAGATAAACCTTCCAGCGATAGGAAAGAGTGTTTAGCACGGAGGTGTCAAACTCAACAGGGAATGTCGTGTGTATGCTTGCTTTGACTCCAGCCTCTTGATTAATGAGTTAATGGTTTATGTTCTGTGCTTTAACACACAGCTACGTGCAAAAGGCCAACTGAGTGGTCGTAAAATTAGTGAATTAGCTGACGCAACAGTACGTGGCAAGGCTACAGCCAAGCAGGGATGCAGCACTCCACTGTGAGTCTGACACCGCCGCTCTTGAGTGTGAAACCACACAGCGACGGCACGCTGTGAGGAGACAGTCAGCGGGCAGTAAGCCATGAGGTCATGACCTCTGGCCCATAGGGCAGGCTCAGGCGGTCCGTTAAACATGATGAGTCATTCCAGAACAGCCATGACTTACCGCTCTGCGGTCGGAGACCGATAATGTTTCTTTCCAAAGCATGCACCATTTCTAGGGCAGACGGGCTGATTCCCCTGTCCACTGAAGCCTCACATTTCATCATAATAGGTGGCATGATGTCCAGTATTATGATGTCATAGACTGTTATTGTGGTGCCAAAATCCATTGTGACATCATAATTGTGGCACATGACTAACCATGGAATTTGTGCCCCTCACCCCTTAATTACCTGGCCTGGGAGAGGCGGGGCTTCACAGTGTTGTTTATGTGAACCTGTGGACAGAACTGAGCACAGTTAACTCAGTAGATAAGATGGATCAATCTCCCATCTAGTGTGGACTCTAGCCAATCAATGACTCAAATGAAGCAATTTTGTGGCCAGCTTGACTCATCCTGACATTTTTAAGGAAAATATCACATCCTGCAGTTTTTTTAGCTGGGATTGATAGCATTTTGCACATTCAGCTGGCCTCTGAAACAACATGTTTTTATGTTGTCTTGCATATAATATATATTATTTGTGTTGCTGTTGTTGTTTAGGTCTCTCTTCTAAAAGAGATTTAAATGTCAATGGGACTAATCTGCTTAAATAAAGGTTCAATACATGTATTTTTTTTAAATCTTAACTTTTGCTGAAAACGCAGAAATACATCTAAGAAAACACCTAAAAACCCCCAAGATACACACTTAAAGGGCATGCAAAATTCAGTCAAAACTTATTTTACAGCTACCCCTAAGCTTTTTTTTTTGAGCATTTCCTGTTTCGTTGGAGACAAAAACAACTGCTCTGATTTATAGAGACTAAGGGAACTTGAGTGGGTCCTAGCCTCTGTCCTTGCAATGACTGCATCCACAGTGACGGAAGACAATAACATTTAGACTGCACTGTAGGGCGTAATGATGGCAGGGCGTGGGAGCGTAGCCGCTAGCTGCCTACGCGTGACACAACAAACACAAACCCGTCTCCGGCCAAAAGCGTCATTACAGCCAGCCCGCAGACGGCCGTCTGTCCCTGCAGGTAAACATGCCGAGACCGCAGCACAACTGCAGAGCTGTTTTAAAGAGCCCCTCCTGCTCCAAAACCGTCCTTTTCTGTCGCAGCGCTGCTATTCTGAGATATGCCGTGATTACAACAGACATCCATTTCGGTCCAAGGTTCCGGAGTTTATGGATAAGCATGATAAACTTGGCTGGGAGACACTTTGACGTTTTGTGGAAACTCAAACATAAGGCTGTAGAAATGGGTGTGGAGCATGGCTAAGGATACTTCTCACACCGATATAGAATCAACAGATGCATAAAATTATGCCTCTTGTTGGGCTTAGCAAAAAAATACTACACATTGCAATTGCACTGGCAAAAATGGCTTGAGCAAAATAATCTTGACAGTGGAACAGGAACAAAAGAAAAATGCAGGCCTGCTTGATAACATTTCTTAAAATGAGGAATGTAGTAGTGAATGGAGGTTGTAAGTTTAGCATGTAAAATGTTTATCATGGTAGCGTGCTGCCGTCTGTGTTAGCGGGAACCGTGCTGGTGTCAGACGGGTTTCATTATTCCCGTAATGGTCTGACCCAGATATGGGCCTCATTTCAACTCCGTGAGTCAGAGGAGCGGGGTGGCTAGTCTGTCCCTCACATTTCACAAACGCATCCAATTCAACACACACACACAGATACATCCCCTCTGATACATACACACACACACACACACACACGTGCTCACTTGTGCTCTTTCATACACACACACATGTCCTCTGATACTCATGCACACACTCACACATCCCCATAATTATCCACCTCTGAACATACCGTAAACACCAGCACACACCTGTACACCTGTTTATGTATGAATTTTTATTTCACACCATCAAAGTCGGTTGAATTCATCACAAAAGCAGTAACAGAGGCCAAACAGTAGAGCTACAAAGTCTGTCAGCATCCCAAAGGGGTGAATTTTTAGGGTTGGGGCTTTTCTCTGAAAGGCAAGGGTTTGAAAGCATGCAGAGATTACGTCCAGTTCTTAAAACAGAATAAATGAGACAAATTAACACCGTCCCACATCAGCGCCACATGACTAAAGCACCCTCTTGCTGTGTGTGCTGTAATTTCGTTGTGTGAGCGAATGGGAGCAGCTGGTTAAGGAGTGAACGATCCCCAGGCCTCTTCTGTATCTCCGCTGATTCACCCCCCCCTTTCTGAGGACGTACGCAACAGCAGGGGCCCAACATAAACAGTTTAATCTGCCATTCCCCCCCCACGGTGACTCACACGCCGCCCTCGACCAATCAGACCCTCTGGCTGGCCGGGGACACCGTGGTTACGCCACACGGCCATCCCTTCGTCTGCGTCTGGAGTAAACAACCATCCAGACTAAGTGTTTACATCTGGAGAGACACTGTGTGAGATTTCACTTCCGTTTTTTTTTCCTTGGTCTGTACCCCACCACCCCCTCTCTCTTTCTCGATCTCTCTTTCTTCCTTTCCCTCTCTGTCTTTTGAAGCATCTTCTTTCAAATGTTCATTGTCTGTTAATTTTATTCAGTGCTACAGTGTATAGTGTATTGGGCTTGTAGCTCAGAGGTTACAGTGTAGTGTAATAGTTAGGGAGCTGGGCTTGTAGCTCAGAGGTTACAGTGTAGTATAATGGTTAGGGAGCTGGGCTTGTATCTCAGAGGTTACAGTGTAGTATAATGGTTAGCGAGCTGGGCTTGTAGCTCAGAGGTTACAGTGTAGTATAATGGTTAGGGAGCTGGGCTTGTAGCTCAGAGGTTACAGTGTAGTGTAATGGTTAGGGAGCTGGGCTTGTAGCTCAGAGGTTACAGTGTAGTATAATGGTTAGGGAGCTGGGCTTGTAGCTCAGAGGTTACAGTGTAGTATAATGGTTAGGGAGCTGGGCCTGTAGCTCAGAGGTTACATTGTAGTGTAGTGGTTAGGGAGCTGGGCTTGTAGCTCAGAGGTTACAGTGTAGTGTAATGGTTAGGGAGCTGGGCTTGTAGCTCAGAGGTTATAGTGTAGTATAATGGTTAGGGAGCTGGGCTTGTAGCTCAGAGGTTACAGTGTAGTGTAATGGTTAGGGAGCTGGGCTTGTAGCTCAGAGGTTACAGTGTAGTGTAATGGTTAGGGAGCTGGGCTTGTAGCTCAGAGGTTACAGTGTAGTGTAATGGTTAGGGAGCTGGGCCTGTAGCTCAGAGGTTACAGTGTAGTGTAATGGTTAGGGAGCTGGGCTTGTAGCTCAGAGGTTACAGTGTAGTGTAATGGTTAGGGAGCTGGGCTTGTAGCTCAGTGGTTGCAGGTTTAATGCCCAGGTAGAGTACTGCTGTTGTGCTTTTGGCCACTTAATCCACATTACTTACTTACAGTTAATGTGTGGTTGTATAAATGGATAGTAAGTGGTCATAGAAAGTCATTCCGGTTGACAAAACGATAATAGGTGTAACTCCACCCATTATGGGGTTCATGAACCCTCCCCACAAGAGAAAATCCATCATTTACCTACAGTGTACAGAGTATCTAAGCCTTGACTTGAATGTTCCAAAGGTCTCTGTCTCTACTACATGACCTTGCAACATATTTTAAGTACTGCTGGGTTCCAGTTCAGGGTGAAAACAACTCATTCTAAAGGACTTTTTTCTTGTCACACATAAAATGGAAAATACTCAAAGAATCTTATGTTGTTATGTAAGGTCAGTATAGAGTGAATGACACATACCCTTAAAGAAACTAAATGTTTGCTCTTATCCCAACCGATGAATGTTACTGTCTCTGGAAAGAGCGTACTTGAAGACAGGCCTTGGAATGTGGAATTTGCTTGTCAGGTGAGGAAACTTTGTGTGTGTGTGTGTGTGTGTGCGTGTGTGAGTCAGTGCGTGTACGTACGTGCGTGCATGTGTGTGTGAGAGTGTGTGTGCATGTGTGCGTGTGTGAGTCAGTACGTGTACGTACGTGCGTGCATTGTGTGTGAGAGTGTGAGTGTGTGTCTGTGTGTGTATGTGTGTTTGGGGGTGCGTGTCTGTGAGTTTTCCAGCCAGTGCTGAAGCCTTTGAAGGCATGCGGGGTACATCAGTAAGCAGACAGGGCTGCATATGTATGCTACTTGAACGCTAACTCTCACCCCCGGCAAAATGGCGAAGGGGGAAAAACAGCCAAAATTATTTGCTTTTAATCCAAAGTGCTGAGGGGAAGTGGGGGGGCGGTCAGAAATGTACGCAGGGTAGAGGGTATAACGCCAAAATATCCCCTGTGTCCACAATACCAAGTAAGTATGTGTACGAAAGTGTGTGTGTGTGTGCACGTTAGTTATTTATTTATTTATTTTTTTTGATGCTGTTTTAAAAAAGACTCCTATATGTATTATTTACACTCTGCAATAACATGTAGGATTAGTATTGATATTAGCCTAAACATTCTCCTTTCTCCTAAACCCCCCAACCCCCTCCCCCCCAAAGTAAAATGTCTGTCTACATCAGTGTCACGCCTGTGGGAGATGGAGAGAGGAATCCTCCGCTGTGAAGCAGGCTGGCTGGGCGTCAGAGTCTCAGATACACAAGCAGCAGAACTGTACAGGGATGCATAATGTTTCACCAATTACAGCTGAAGTAAATCTGTTTTATTTTATTATTGTCGCTCGGCGCGCGCACTTGAGACAGCCGTGGGACTCCCAGTCTGGTCGGAGAGACTCCTCTCGCTGTCAGGTAGTGCTGCGTGCAGGGAGGAGGAGAGGAGGCTCGTGCGGAAATCTTAAAGTTCGAGAGCAAACACTCGGTGGGGCTGGAGGGCGGTCTCAGAGCTGCGAGTGCGAATGTGTGCCCTTCCACAAAACAAAGATGTATTTGTCGTTTACGAGGACAGCGTGCCTCTAATTAATTTCTTGCACTCTCTTGACGAGCTCAATAACCCCTCCCCCCTCTCCCTACTTTCTCTCATGCAAGAAACTTTTCTGCCGGTGGAATCACAACTGGTTTCACAAGACAAAATATGCAG
>JAFBMS010002542.1:0-27576 GCA_019788955.1 Albula glossodonta
TTCACAGAGATACCAGTGAAGTAGGTTTAGTAACATTAGCCGGTGGATTCACAGAGATACCGGTGAAGTAATTAGGACATTATGTTGTGTATTTAAAGAGATACCAGTGAAGAAGGTTTAGTAACATTAGCCTTGTGTATTCACAGAGATACTAGAGATGTGTTGATGATTTTCCATGGGCTAATGAGTAGTAGCCTGCATATAGTATGTTCCCATTATAATAAAATGTAGTTTGAGCCTAATGTGTTTCATAGCTTGAACAATAATTTTCAAGTTTGTCTTTACAAAATTATGACATCACTCATTCAGAAGAGCTGACCAAGGGCCAGCCTCATGTGAAGAGTGACAGGGTGTGCGGCTTTATATGTCCCCCAGGCGGCACAGTAACCAAGCAACCATATCAAAGCACTGGGAAGGTTGCCACAGAATTTTGACAAATTTTCAAGACTGTGAGTGGGAAAATGCAGGGAGCTTACTGTCTTTGGTTTCCATTCCTGCAAAGGAAATGATGTCACAGAATAAAAGATGGACCCCCTTGTGTGCGTGCTGCATGTTTTTATTGGCACTGTGCAACAGGAAACTAAGGCCGCCTAGCTGTAGAACATTTTATCTGAGATTATGAGGCACTGCAATGCCAAGGCCAGAAGTCTGGCTTTTCTCTGTCATGGGAAAAATAGGGATATCTGTTTCTGCCATAGTTTAAATTCACTCTTCATTAATGCATGGCACTGAAGTTTATATGCTTTCCATTGAATACTTCTTTTCCTAGAAGCAGAAATGAATACATTGTCAAAGATCTAGTAGGCTATACTTGTCATTCAGACAGTAAATGGTTTGAAGGACAAAAGCAAAATGAACATTTTTATCAGATTCCCCTCAGTTTATTTTTTTCTGTTAAACTCATCTTAAAAAGTTTACAAAAATGTGACATCAAAGAATTAACCCTTTGAGAGGGATATAGTAATGGATACAAACACACACACACACACACACACACTCCACAAAGGTATATGATAAAGATATCAATTATAAATGTACAGTTATATGAAATACATGCACTGCCCAGGTAATAATTGTTGGTTTCTTCTGGAAAATTCTCAGAATGTTAGAGCAAATGTTCCCATGATGAAAATTTTGTCCAGATGTCTTCATGTCCCAGGAATGTTTTCCTCTGGCCTTGATAGAACTTCTCATATCAAAGAAACATTCTGGTCAGCAAACCCATTTTAAAAAATGTAAATTCATGCCTCCACTCCATAATGCTATACCATCTCAGCTCAGCTTATTTCATGCATCCACTACCATACCATTTCAGCTCATCAATATCACTGAGCTCTCAGTCATCATTATGTCACATTCAAGTCTTTAAGTGGCCTCTAAAAAATCCATTTTTCCACACTTTTTCATAAGGTTTCAGAATTAATAATAATCTGAAAGTAGTCTGCCAGTAGTCGAACACCTTATGGTGCATTTGGAGTTTTTTTAAAGAAGCTATTTTTTGTTGATTTTGTCGGTGGTATTTGAATCATTTCTGAACTGGAATATGAAACGATGTGAGAAAAAAGTATGTAACCAATAATGTGCACTCGCTCACCCTGACATCATCAGTGAGCGCGTTTGAACAGTCTAACTGCTCAAGACCACCCATGTATGCTACAGCACACCAATACTGTTGCGCCAGAAACACACAAAGGGCAATAAAACCTAAGTAATAAAAGGACAGACAAACTCTTTCTCCACCCCTTCTTCTTGCCCTTTTCTTGACTCTACCTCTTCTTGCTTCCTTCCACCCCTAGCGTACGGAACACATGCAAGAAACTTTTTTCTCCAGGTCTGCGCTTCGTCTCGGAGGCATGCGCTCAACCATCCTGCACAGCATGAAGCATGACTGGCCTACTCCACATGCTGGAACCTCAGCTGTCCTGCATGGTACACTGAATCATTATTTTAGCTTGCTTCACAGCAGCTGAAACTCCTGAACAACGGTGAACCAAATCATCCGATCCAGACGTGCAAACTCTGACGACGTGCCGTTTCGGAAAGTTCAGCTCCGGGATTCTTTCATTATATCTTCCACAAACAGGAATTCACAGTTTTTTATAACTTTCTTAACTGGGATCTATGCATGCGATCTCTACAACGGCTAACACGATATATTCGGTTGCCCTCCAAAGCTGACACAGTAGCTGTGTAATTTGGAGCATTATTAAGCGCTTAAACAGACAGGAACCCCCCTATTGTTCTCAATCCATGCACCCTCTCACACACGCGTACATACACACTTTCCTTAGAGTGATAGAAACTGTCTAGTTACCGCTAACAGGCATCTTCCTCCGCGCAAATTAGCACACCGCTAAGAGGCTTCTTCCTCTGCGCAGATTAGCGCACCGCTAACAGGCTTCTTCCTCTGCGCAGATTAGCGCACCGCTAACAGGCTTCTTCCTCTGCGCAGATTAGCACACCGCTAACAGGCCTCTTCCTCTGCGCAGATTAGCACACCGCTAAGAGGCTTCTCCCTCTGTGCAGATTAGTATACTGCTAACAGGTTTCTGCCTCTGCATTCACCAACCTACTCATCCCAAAAGTGGCTCAAACTGAAATGATTTGAAGCGTGTCATTTCCATCCTTATAATATAGCATGTAACTGCTTGCCCAGAAAGCCAGAGCAGAGCGGGTATTTGCTGACATAAGACACTCAGGATTGCAGAGTAGCAAGGTCTTAAGGGTCCCCTCCAATTTGATGGATCTTTTAAGATGGGGGACACTCAGCAGGGTGGTTGTGGCTGTGGACTGATTAGTGTTGGTGGCCTAAATTCAGCGTAATTGACACTTGGGTTTTGGATTCCTGAAAACTCAAGATCAATGGGATGGCACGTATTTCACCTCATTTTTACAGGTCAACTCCAGTCTGACCCTTTGGACTACACACACTGCAGAAGTCCAATAATGACCTCTGCCCAAGTGCGGGGCTGCTGGAGCGCAATGCTGGGACCTCCTGGGCCTCAGCGTAAAGATATGCCCCGAAAACTACTCCATGTAGCCGCTTGGGTTTCAGCTACTTCACTGAGACATTCGATGAGTGCCAAACACCACAGGACAGTAAAAAAGTAAATATATTTGTATATAATGTCCTCACTGTTTTATAGAATTTAACTCAGCTTCATGATACGAATGCATTTGCTTTAGCCTTACGCTGTCAACACTATCTCACTCCGGCTCATTTGAGCTGAAGTAACGGCACTGTCCTATGAATAAGCAAAATGGCAATCCAAGATGTAATAAAATATTTCACATTCTCGCAAATCAATAGCAGTATGGCACTGATTAAATCGATGAACGAAAGAAAGCTTAATGAGAAACACAGGCCACCTAGCTCATCGAGACTGGCATGTACCCCAAACAGCACCGGACTGCTGTACTTGTTCAATGTTAAGGAATAGCTGTTGAGCTGGTTATATCTTAGCCCTTGCTTATGTATGAGGAAGTAAAAACAAAGGACATGCTTTGTGCTCAGACTTTTATATTATCATATTCTTATGCATACACACAAAACCTGAAAAGCTAAAATGCCAACGGAAATATTTAAGAGGAATTTTACTCATATTGAGGTTTTTACTGTCCTTCATCTTGCAGTCCTGTTCCCTGTCATCTGCTGTCTCACGACACTCAATGCTGTAAAATACAAAGGCTTTAACAAGGCTATGAAAACCTCTATAAAGGATATTTCCACAGAGGCACAACAGTGCAGAAAAGGGCAAAGAAAATATTCTAACCCAACGCCACAGCATAGTGTAGTTTGGCTAGTGCCTGGGTCTAACAAATGTGCCCTTAAAATGGAGGACCTAGGAAAAGGACCGATTACATGTTACGGCTGAATCACAAGCAGATTTTCCATACAATACACTGCCAAAAATCTGGTGTTGCTAGGCTATTGTTATCCCCCCCGAACCAAACAACATGTAATTAGCCACTAACATTAATCAGAAAACCAATGAATAAAATGTGCCCAAAAAAATCTCAAACTTTCGAGGCTGACCAGTTCATTCACCCACTGGCTTATGACTATGATGAAGGAGAACATGTTCATTCAGCATCACCTCCACCAGAGAGGTGGGAGAGCACTCGGCATGAGTGCCATGCTGGATCTTGAAAGTTGAAATTTGAAATGGCTCTTGAATTCAGAAATGCATGGTAGGAATACTAAGCAGATTCTGCCCGTGAATTTTTATACACGTGGTGCGTGAAATTGTCTGATAAGGCATAAAAGCCCTTTGAAAAGATTGTCTGTTACTGGGCTGCTACATTTCTTTTGCTCTGCTTGTTAAATAATGAATGTCAAATTAGACTGCAACTGACAGTTTATAATCATGTTCAAATCATACAGTTAAGTTTTTCAGATGAAAATATATTAAATATTCTTTGATCATTTTGTTGCAAGCCCGTTTTTGTGACACAACATTTATTTTGCATCCTTTATATTGACATATATTACTTCTTGCTCTAGTAGAGAGACAGATTCCTTCAGTCCTTGTAATACGAGACGGCCTTGCATCTAACATCTTAATCATCAAAAGCTGTTATGGTACAGATAGGGGTTGTATTCATAAATTAATTCAATTCATGATGAGTTGTATCAAATCCAAAACAAGTCACTCATCTTTATGGTGTTATTAATCTTTTCTTTTTTTCTTTTCTTTCTGTTTCCACGAATCCATCTTAATAGCACAACAGGGAGACAGGATTCCTATCAAACCACAGATGACTGTCACTTGTCTCAGGCTCAGATATTTTTGTGGGTTACAGAGGGGGAGGTGCTGTAACACGAGTGTGAGGGTCAGAGGGGTTACTGAGGGGGAGGTGCTGTAACACGAGTGTGAGGGTTAGAGGGGTTACTGAGGGGGAGGTGCTGTAACACGAGTGTAAGGGAGAGAGGGGTTACTGAGGGAGAGCTGCTGTAACACTGGTGTTAGGGTGAGAGGGGTTAATGAGGGTAAGGTGCTGTAACACTGGTGAGAGGGGTTACTGAGGGGGAGGTGTTGTAACAGATGTGAGAGGGTGAAAGGGGTACTGAGGGGGAGGTGCTTTTACACTGGTGTGAGGGTGAGAGGGGTAACTGAGGGGAGGTACTTTAACTGGATTGAAGTTTAGAGGGGTTACCTAGGTGCCGCTGCTGTAACACTGGTGAAAGGGTGAGAGGGGTTACTGAGGGACCTGCTGTAACAAAAGTATTAGGGTGAGAAGGGTTACTCAGGGGGAGGTGCTATAACACTGGTGAGAGGGGGAGAGGGGTTACAGAGGGGGAGGTGCTGTAACACTGGTGTGATGGTGAGAGAAGTTACTGAGGGGAGTTGCTTTAACTGGAGTGAAGGTGCGAGGGGTTACTGAGGGGCCGCTGCTGTAACACTGGTGTGAGGGTTAGAGGGGTTACTGAGGAAGTGCTTCTGTAACACTGCTGTGAGGGTGAGAGGTGTTACTGAAGGACTTGCTGTAACAAAAGTGTGACGGTGAGAGGGGTTACTCAGGGGGAGGTGCTGAAACAATGGTGTAAGGGTGAGAGGGGTTACTGAGGTGGTGCTGCTGTAACATTGCTGTGAGGGTAAGAGGGGTTACTGAGGGGGAGGTGCTGTAACACTGAGGTGAGGGTGAGAGAAGTTACTGAGGGTAAGGTGCTTTAATACTGGTGTGAGGGTGAGAGTGTTAACTGAGGGGGAGGTGCTGTAACAGTGGTGTGAGGGTGAGAGGGGTTATTGAGAGGAAGGTGCTGTTACACTGGTGTGAGGGTGAGAGGGGTTACTGATGGTATGGTCCTGTAACACTGGTGAGAGGGTGAGAGGGGTGACTGAGGGGGAGGTGCTGTAACAATAGTGTGAGGGTGAGAGGGGTTATTGAGAGGAAGGTGCTGTTACACTGGTGTGAGGGTGAGAGGGGTTACTGATGGTATGGTCCTGTAACACTGGTGAGAGGGTGAGAGGGGTGACTGAGGGGGAGGTGCTGTAACAATAGTGTGAGGGTGAGAGGGGTTATTGAGAGGAAGGTGCTGTAACACTGGTGTGAGGGTGAGAGGGGTTACTGATGGTATGGTCCTGTAACACTGGTGAGAGGGTGAGAGGGGTTACTGAGGGGGAGGTGCTGTAACACTGGTGTGAGGGTGAAAGGGATTACTGAGGGAGGTGATGTTCCACTGGTGTGAGGGTGAAAGGGGTTATTGAGAGGAAGGTGCTGTTACACTGGTGTGAGGGTTAGAGGGGTTACTGATGGTATGGTCCTGTAACACTGGTGAGAGGGGTTACTGAGGGGGAGGTGCTGTAACACTGGTGTGAGGGTGAAAGGGATTACTGAGGGAGGTGATGTTCCACTGGTGTGAGGGTGAAAGGGGTTACTGAGGTGGCGCTGCTGTAACATTGCTGTGAGGGTAAGAGGGGTTACTGAGGGGGCGCTGCTATAACACTGGTGAGAGGGTGAGAGGGGTGAGTGAGGGGGAAGTGCTGTAAAACTGGTGTGAGGGTTAGAGGGGTTACTGAGGGGACGTGCTATAACACTGGTGTTAGGCTCAGAGGGGTTACTGAGGGAGGTGCTGTTACTCTGGTGTGAGGGTGAGAGGGGTGACTGAGGTTAAGGTTATGAAACACTGCTGAAAGGGTTATAGGGGTTAAAGAGTGGGAGGTGCTGCAACACTGGTGTGAGGGTGAGAGAAGTTATGGGAATGAGTGCTGCTGTAACACTGGCGTTACTGAGGGAGGTGCTATAACACTGGTGTGAGGGTGAGAGGGGTTACTGAGGGAGTGCTGCTGTAACAGTGGTGTGGTTAGACAGGTTACGGAGGGGGAGGTGCTGTAAAACAAGATGAGGGTAAGAGAAGTTACTGAGGGAGAGGTTCTGTAACACCTGTGAGAGGTTTAGAGGGGTTACAGAGGGGGAGGTGCTGTAACACTGGTGTGAGGGAGAGAGGGGTTACTGAGGGGAGGTGGTACAACACTGAAGTGAGGGTGAGCGGGGTTTCTGAGGGTAAGGTGCTGTAACACTGGTGAGAGGGTGAGAGGGGTTATTGAGGGTAAAGTGCTGTAACACTGGTGAGGGGGTGAGAGGGGTGACTGAGGGGGAGGTGCTGTAACAATAGTGTTAGGGTGAGAGGGGTTATTGAGAGGAAGGTGCTGTTACACTGGTGTGAGGGTGAGAGGGGTTACTGATGGTAAGGTGCTGTAACACTGGTGAGAGGGGTTAATGTGGCTAAGGTGCTGTAACACTGGTGTTAGGGTTAGAAGGGTTACTGAGGAGGAGGTGCTGTAACACTGGTGTGAGGGTGAGAGGATGTTTACTGAGGGGGAGGTGCTTTAACACTGGAGTGAGGGTGAGAGGGGATACTGGGGGAGCGCTGCTGTAAAATTGGTGTGGTTAGAAGGGTTATGGAGGGGGAGGTGCTGTAAAACTTTTGTGAGGATGAGAGGGGTTACTGAGGGAGCGCTGCTGTAACACTGGTGTGAGGGTGAGAGGGGTTAATGAGGGTAAGGTGCTGTTACACTGGTGTGAGGGTGAGAGGGGTTACTGAGGGGCAGGTGCTGTTACCCTGGTATGAGGGTGAGAGGGGTTACTGAAGGTAAGGTGCTGTAACACTGGTGTGAGGGTGAGAGGGGTTACTGAGGGGGAGGTGCTGCAACACTGGTGTGAGGGTGAGAGGGGTTAATGAGGGGGAGGTGCTGTTACACTGGTGTGAGGGTGAAAGAAGTTCCTGAAGGAGCGCTGCTGTAACACTGGTGTGAGGGTGATAGCGGTTACTGAGGGGGAGGTGCCTTTACACTGGTGAGGGGGTGAGAGGGGTTACGGAGGGGCTGTTGCTGTAACACTGGTGTGAGGGTGAGAGGGGTTATTGAGAGTAAAGTGCTGTAACACTGGTGAGGGGGTGAGAGGGTTACTGAGGGGGAGGTGCAGTAACACTGGTGTGAGGGTGAGAGGGGTTACTGAGGGTGAGGTGCTGTAAAACTGGTGAGAGGGTGAGGGGGTTACTGCAGGTAAGGTTCTGTAAAACTGGCGTTAGGGTTAGAGGGGTTACTGAGGGGGAGGTGCTGTAACACCGGTGTGAGGCTTAGAGGGGTTACTGAGGGGGAGGTGCTGTAACACTGGTGTGAGGGTGAGAGGGAATACTAAGGGGATGGTGCTGTAACACTGGTGTGAGGATGAGAGGGGTTTCTGAGGGGGAGGTGCTGTAACACTGGTGTGAGGGTGAGAGGGGTTTCTGAGAAAAAGTTGTTGTAACACTGGTGAGAGGGTGAGAGGGGTTTCTGAGGGGGAGGTGCTGTAACACTAGTGTGATGGTGATAGGGGTTACTGAGGGGCCGCTGTTGTAACACTTGTGTGAGGGTTAGAGGGGTTACTGAGGGGGAGGTGCTGTATCACTGCTTTGATGGTGGGAGGGGTTACTGAGGAAAAGTTGTTGTAACACTGGTGAGAGGGTGAGAGGGGTTACTGAGGGGGAGCTGCTTTTATACTGGTGTGAGGGTGAGAGGGGTTACTGAGGGTAAGGTGCTGTAACACTGGTGTGAGGATTAGAGGGGTTGCTGAGGGGGAGGTGCTGTACACTGGTGTGAGAGTGAGAGGGGTTACTGAGGTGAGCTGCTGTCACACTGGTGTGAGGGTGATTGGGTTTACTGAGGGGTAAGTGCTGTAACACTAGTGTGAGGGTGAGAGGGGTTACTGAGGGTAAGGTGCTGTTACACTGGTGTGAGGGTGAGGGGGGTTACTAAGGGAGCGCTGCTGTAACACTGGTGTGAGGGTGAGAGGGTTACTGAGGGGGAGGTGCTTTAACAGTTGTGTGAGGATGAGAGGGGTTACTGAGGGGGAGGTGCTGTAACAGTTTTGTCAGGGTGAGAGGGGTTACTGAGGGAGCTGCTGTTACCCTGGTGTGAGGGTGAGAGGGGTTACTGAGGGTAAGGTGCTGTAACACTGGTGTGAGGATAAGAGGGGTTACGGAGGGGGAGGTGCTGTAACACTGGTGAGAGGATGAGAGGGGTTTCTGAGGGGACGCTGCTGTAACACTGGTGTGAGGATGAGAGGGGGAGGTGCTGTAACACTGGTGTAAGGGTGAGAGGGGTTACTGAGGGGGAGGTGCTGTAACAGTGTTGTGAGGGTAAGAGGGGTTACTGAGGGGGAGGTGTTGTAACAGTTTTGTGAGGGTGAGAGGGGTTACTGATTGAACTGCTGTTACCCTGGTGTGAGGGTGAGAGGGGTTACTGAGGGTAAGGTGCTGTTACACTGGTGTAAGGATAAGAGGGGTTACTGAGGGGGAGGTGCTGTAACACTGGTGTGAGGGTGAGAGAGGTTACTGAGGGGGAGGTGCTTTAACAATTGTGTGAGGCTGAGAGGGGTTACTGAGGGGGCGCTGCTGTAACACTGGTGTGAGGATGAGAGGGGGAGGTGCTGTAACACTGGTGTAAGGGTGAGAGGGGTTACTGAGGGGGAGGTGCTGTAACAGTGTTGTGAGGGTGAGAGGGGTTACTGAGGGGGAGGTGTTGTAACAGTTTTGTGAGGGTGAGAGGGGTTACTGAGGGAGCTGCTGTTACCCTGGTGTCAGGGTGAAAGGGGTACTGAGGGGGAGGTGCAGTAACAATAGTGTGAGGGTGAGAGGGGTTACCGAGGGTAAGGTGCTGTAGCAGTGGTGTGAGGGTGAGAGGGGTTACTGAGGGGGAGGTGCTGTAGCACTGGTGTGAGGGTGAGAGGGGTTACTGAGGGGGAGGTGCTGTAACAGTTGTGTGAGGATGAGAGGGGTTTCTGAGGGTAAGGTGCTGTCACACTGGTGAAAGGGTGAGAGGGTTACTGAGGTAGCTGCTGTTGCACTGGTATGAGGGTGCGCAGGGTTACTGAGAGGGGCGTGCTTTAACATTGGTGAGAAGGTGAAAGGGGTTACTGAGGGAGTTGTTGTAACACTGGTAAGAGGGTGAGAGGGGTTTATGGAGGGAGCTGCTTTGACACTGGTGTGAGTGTGAGAGAGGTTACTGAGGGAGTTGCTGTAACACTGGTGTGAGGGTGAGAGAGGTTACTGAGGGAGTTGCTGTAACACTGGTGTGAGGGTGAGCGGGGTAAAAAATGGGTGTAATGCAGTGATGTTCTCACATGCCCTCAGAGCTCAGAACACCAAATGAGTAACATTCACTCAAAGGTTAATTCCATCAAAATTATTTAAAACTGTACTTTATTTGTCCTTTATGTGATCTATGTGTCACAACTGTCGGTCAAATTGCAGAAAATAGAGTAACATCTGCAAGCACTCAGTTTTATTTTACCCTTTTTACACATACAACAGCATATTAATGATGAAATAATTCAGGATCTTAATATAAATCTGTTTGTTATGAATGAACACTAAAGCCATCCTTCTGTGGCTCCTTTCTGTGGATAGCCTTGGTCATTGCTCACAACACAAAGGGAATAAAAACAAACAGCAGGGAGAGGGAGAAAATGTCACAGTGTAAGTATAAACGCATTCATCTCTGTGCGTTGTGGACCACTCCTAAAAGTATTCTTTTGAACGAATTCCCTTCCTATCAGAAGACTGTATTTTTTATGTTTTCAGTTATCACCACTGGGAGAGCAAAATTCATTGTCAGTAATTCTCATAAATCCTTTTACCATTGCCTGTACTTTTAATATCCTATCATTGTGAACTCATGGAGAGCAAATGATCCAGTGCACCACTATCCAGTGAGTCATCTGTTGATCTTCATTTATTCAGAGGTCAGTGTTGACATAGTCCAGGAGTGGACATTAATTCAGTATTACACAAACACTATTTTTTCTACAAATTTCAAGAAAAAAAATTTTCTCTATTTTTTCTAAAGTAATTCTGTATAATCAGTAGCTTTTATTTCATCCAGGGAGATACATTTAGACATTGTCTTTATTGACAATGGCATGGGGGAACAAGGCAGAATAATCGGAAGCCAATCAGCCATCGGGGGTGGGGGTGGAATTATTAGTGTGCCAGGTAATTACTTTGCTTGAACTTGGGCCAGGGCATCAAAACGAACATTCTTGTCTAGGACTGGAGTTAAACCTGCAGACACTGTGGCCCTCCACTCTGGAGTTACACCTGCAGACACTGTGGCCCTCCAGGACTGGAGTTAAACCTGCAGATACTGTGGCCCTCCAGGACTGGAGTTACACCTGCAGACACTGTGGCCCTCCAGGACTGGAGTTAAAGCTGCAGACACTGTGGCCCTCCAGGACTGGAGTTCAACCTGCAGACACTGTGGCCCTCCAGGACTGGAGTTAAATCTGCAGACACTGCGGCCCTCCAGGACTGGAGTTAAACCTGCAGACACTGCGGCCCTCCAGGACTGGAGTTAAACCTGCAGACACTGCGGCCCTCCAGGACTGGAGTTAAACCTGCAGACACTGCGGCCCTCCAGGACTGGAGTTAAACCTGCAGACACTGCGGCCCTCCAGGACTGGAGTTAAACCTGCAGACACTGCGGCCCTCCACTCTGGAGTTACACCTGCAAACACAGTTTATTGTGAGTGCAGCAATCACAAGCATTACCAAACCGTTTTTGCAGAGCAAAAGCACAACACTCTTATCCAACTGTAAGTAAAAGTATTAGTCGTAAAAGTAAAATAAAGCAGTAAAAAGTAAGAGAAAATTAATAAATCCCAGCCTGTGTATTTGTTCACTGGATGTCTAAATATTTCATTTATGTGCAATATTTCAGTGCACTGGATATTGTACATATTATAGCTGGGGAATGGTTTAATTTCCTGTATGATACTTTATTATAAATGATCAGTCAGTTTCGGTATGAAATATGACCATGCTCTCTCTAGTAAAGAAAGGATTTGTATTCTTTGATACTGTTTTCACTCCAGTTTTATGTTACACTGTTTATGATCTCAAATCATTTCTTTGAAGCATTCATTTTATCACATGTGGACAAACATCTGCTGAAATAGTATTCTGAGATCCAAAAACAATTCAATCATTTAAAATACAGGTGCCTACTTGTTGGGACATAGTGTTCCTACAGTTCCTCTGCTGAGTACTGAAACTATTTCTACCAGCATTCTAGTTTATGGTTGTTTGGAATCTAATAGAAATCACTTTATTTTATGAAAACTGAAACCTTGTTGATATGAGGGGTGAGAATGACACAGGATCATTAATTCAGGTCACGTCTATTCCTGCTCTTTGAGTTTACTGTCTTTATGAGCATAAAGTGGAGCCTTACTATCACACAGATGGGTTTTGCCAAAGCTGGAATTGAACCTATACTTGTCTTTTGACTCACTGTTGAATGGAAGTATTAATTTCCATCCTCAAAGATGCAATTTGGCAATTCAGCAATCATAAGAATTCACTCACCATATTGTATCTTTGAAGATGAAAATGGACAGCTGAATTAAGTCGTGCGTCAAAGTTAAGGAAAATGTTGATTGAATGCTGGCCCAAGTAGTGTATAACCTTAAGGAGATGAAAGACAGACAGGATTTAATTGCATATACCTTGAAGGACAGTCTATTTTCCCACCTATGATTTTTAGTTTCCAGACTCTCCTAAGTAATAATACATTTTCCTAGTTCCCTATACTTCCCCTGAACACTGTTTGCTTGGAATATTTTTCAGACACTCTTACAGAGCTAAGAAATGCTCCAGGTCTGTTTGGTGGAGCATTCACATCATAATGCATATCAACCAAACTGGAATCTGCACACAGTCATATCTAATGTTCTGGAAAAGTTTTTGGGATTGGCAAATGGTTGATTAAGGTGCCATAATAAGATGGGATATGTGGAGACAGAGAATGGAGCTGCCGTTGGAAGTGTTTGCATTAATACCAAGGGCTGAAATTGTGATATCGCAGCCTGACATTGAGTAAAAAATGAATAATGTAATTTTTTCTTCGTGCCCTTAATGTCTTTGATTTTTATTTTGGAATGACTGTGCTGTGGGTTAACTTGGCCCAGGCTGTGGGAAGCTTCTGCAGTACTGTAGCCTGTTGTTTTGCATTCGACTGTAAAAGACTCCCATAATTCCCTCTGCTCCACAGGGGGAGATATGAGCCTGCTGAATGGGTGAGGCCACATGACCTGAGCCAGAGTGAACACACACACACGCACACACGCACACACACACACACACGCACACACACACACACACACACACACACACACACACACACACACAGAGGGAGGGAGGTGTTGAATCGTGTTAAATATCCAGCTATAAAACTGAGGTTGAGTGATAACAACATTATTGTTAAGGAGACATTTGGGATTTTTTCACTCTAGGAAAAAGCTGAGGTCTCAATCTGCAGACGTATGCACTGCAGGTCACATGATGCTGTCTCCAGATGTGTCAACTAAACTTACAGGCCCTTTCTTTATTAGCCAGGTTATATCTACCTATTTTTCTCCTCTATTTCGGTCTGGAACACTCAGCCAGTATCCATATGTTTATACAAGCTCTGCATTTGTAAATCACTTTATCACAAATTTAATCTACGAAACAAAGAGAGGCAGGGAGAGACACTTGAGGAGAGACACTTTCCATTGACCCATATCCAACTCAACAGGCTTATACAACAGGTATACACCCCCTATCCTCACTTGTGCAAGCTGTGTCCATCACTCCTCAGGCTCCACCTTTATTCTGTGCTGTCAGTTTTCTTTTGCCTCTCTTTCACTGATGTTCCGATAATCCGGGGGTCAACTGCAACATCCTCAGGGCCAGGAGTGACCCTACCCTTAGAGGGCCCCCTCAGGACCCCCTCATTCTCAGTGACCCTGCCCCCACAGAACCCCCTCATCCTGCAGGGCCTCCTCAGTGACCCTACAGGGCCCCCTCATCCTCAGTGACCCTGCCCCCACAGGACCCCCTCATCCTCAGTGACCCTGCCCTCACAGGACCCCCTCATCCTCAGTGTCCCTGCCCCCACAGGACCCCCTCATCCTCAGTGACCCTGCCCCCACAGGACCCCCTCATGCTCAGTGACCCTGCCCTCACAGGACCCCCTCATCCTCAGTGTCCCTGCCCCCACAGGACCCCCTCATCCTCAGTGACCCTGCCCTCACAGGACCCCCTCATACTCAGTGTCCCTGCCCCCACAGGACCCCCTCATCCTCAGTGACCCTGCCGCCATAGGATCCCCTCATCCTCAAAAATGAAATTGATACATTGTATCAGACTACAAGGGATGAGTTCCAGAGTGGTCCTTTGGCTTGGAAGTGAAGATGAAATAATGACACTGAAATTCATTTATTTATAATTTTGTTTTATACAAGGTTAAGAAAAAAAAATATGAAGGAAGAGTAAAAGAGGAACCCAAGGCAGAGATGATTTTTGAAGCTGAAAAATTTTGTATCTGCAGTTCTTTATCAGAAAGAAATCCTCATCCTGACCCTGAAGACAGTCACCTGTATTCCATCACAAAACACGCGCATTTTCAATCAGAGAAGAACATTCAGACAAGGAAAGAAAACAAAAGATTAGTCAATTACAAAATTGTGTTTGTAAGAAAACGACAATGCACATTCGCTTGCGTTGTTTGCATTTTTTGTCTCTGTGTGTTTTGTATGCTATCACCGCCTGATGCGTTATCTTGTACTGACCGTGTGTTTCACTATGCAGGAGGTTAGCTTAACCTTCGCTGCTGTTTGTGGAGTGATACAATCAACACTCTTAAGGAATTTGTAGTTTGACAGATCAATTGATTGAATGTTTTTGCATTCATTTTGTGCATGTGCAAAAGGTAGGCATGTATGAGTACTATAGTGCTTTTGGGCAAAAAGCAAAACATTGGATGTTATTGTCAGGTCCTTCCCTGGATTGGGTATAAGAATGAATTTTGCTGTCCGCCATTTCTTTGGGCTGGTTTCCACCTTCATGTCCTAGAATGAAGTCATTTACTTGAGGGCTGGAGGTCCCACGTGTTTAATTCTGGGAGAATGGTATCATACCCCTCTACCCTACTGTTCTTTTGGCCTTCTTCAACCTCTTGCAGCTCTGTAACCTCAAAGGGTCAGGCTCGTAGTCTCCTCAATCAACTGGTGATGCTGTCTGAGTTCTCTCTGGACTTTTCTTTGGGTGTTTTTGTACAGGTGTGCACTGGCCAAGACAGGCAGGTGGCTGGAAATTTGGAAGGCTGTGACTGAGGTTGTGCTTTTGTTGTTTTCAATCAATTTATGCAGCTGCCAATTAAGGATAACTGTGGTGTACTGACTCTGGAGTTTTTCAACAGTTGAAATCGTGTTTGTCTCCATTTCTGAACCTCTGCACTTTCATGTGCCTCTCTGCTTTGGCCCAAGGGAAATTCGGTCATTTTAAGTCAACCACGAGTTAGTTGGTTTATTTATGTATTTATCTGTAGTCATAAGCAATCCAGTGCCTCCAATGGTAAGACTCATCTTGGAGGTACAGTGTATTTCAGTGCTGGTTATTACCATCAAGCTCTCCAGGCTTAGTAACAACAGATGCTCTTGTCTTTTCTTTGGGTTTTGTACTTGTGTACATCCCCAAATAGACATTTGATGAAGTATCATTTTCCCATCTTTTGTTCCATTCTTTTTGTGAGTCTGAGGCTGCTGGTAATTAGAGTGGTAATAGCAGAATGGGACAGAACTGAAGCACAGGGACACCCCCTGTGTGTGTGTGTGTGTGTGTATGTGTGTGTGTGTGTGTGTATGTGTGTGTGTGTGTGTGTGTGTGTGTGTGTGTGTATGTGTGTGTGTGTGTGTGTGTGTGTGTGTGTATGTGTGTATTTATAATTTCAAGAAATTGGAAAGGCTTGATAGAATCATTGGTATCATGACATAATGATGTCAACATTCCTTGAGCTGTTTTTAATTGAACAAAATGTGAGCGACTTGTGTGGCTCAGTTTGTATAATTGCTCAATTATTTTGAACAGATCTGAATCCATCATCATTTTTGACATGGCCATAAAAGATGTTTGCAGTGATGTTCGTTTTTGGCCCTGACTGAGTCACATGGATGCATTCCTTCCAGTTATAGCTTCCCCTAGAGGTGGAAGATATCATCTCCCTGCTGACACTGTATATCCCAAAACTCAGAGAATGGAAACACTCGGAGGACTCATTTCAAAATATGCGCAATACCTCCGTCCAAAATGCCATGGATCTTTTTCACTACCTAATAAATATATGAATAAATATGTATTAAAAATGTATGTCTCATTTTTCTATTCCGTTCATCAGAGGACACAGAATTCTTTGGCAACATCAAGAGACTCTTTTTGTTTAAAGTTGCAAACACATTGTTACGGCATAATCGATCACACATTTCCTGCATATCTGGACGTTCGTGGAGTAAATGATTGATTTGTGTCAGGCTCTGGAGCTCTCATGTAAAGCATATTAATGTTATTGAGTTCATTTGATAGATATTCTAACATATATATGAATGATGAAGACAGTCAATGAAGCCCACATTTTTTTCCAGTCTGTTATAAATATACAACAAGCAGAGTCGGAGGATAACATCATTCAAGCTTGTTCTTGGCTCGCATACTCATGCATACCAGTTGGTAGTATGTTGTTTTATGATGCATATCACATTTCCATACATTTGTGGATGAATTAGTGTGGATGTACATGGTCTTAGCAGCATGTTTTCTGTAAGTATGGTTTATATCATGTATCCTTGTGGTATTTGCATTAAAGCTTCTGCTCCCCATGGGAGTTGCCTGCAAGTAGTAACTGGAAACATGGTGTCTACAGTGTTTATCTTAGAAAGGTAGCCATACAGTTGACTGATTAAGACTGAGTTGGAAAGTAACGCTTATGGTGCTTTTTGTCTTAGTGCAGAAGACTCTGTGCACTCCCGGCTCTAGTCAGTGGTACCCAGGATTGTGATGGGGCAACATATTTCAGATATCCATCAGGAGAGCCACCAAAACAAAACATCCAATATTATCCATACATACATTTACAGAATGTTTTTTTTGGTTTGCTGTGTGTTTAAAGGTTATGCACAATAAACTTCACACTATGTCATAGAATGTCAGCTAAAAGCTTTGAACCTCCCCACCTGACTCCATGACTAACTAAACTACAAATGAGAGCAATGAAGTAACACATCTGGGATGTACCAGTGTTTAAGGCTATTGCAGACTACAACCAGAACAGTCATAAAGTTTAATACTATAATTTGGAAAAGCATGCTGGCTAATGTTGTATACAGCGCTGTGAAAAGGTATTTGCCCCCTTCTTGAATTCCAGTTTTATTGAATATTTCTCTCACTCATGATTTTACATCATCAAATAAAATATAATGTTAGACAAGGGAAACCCAGGCAAATATAAATCATAATTTTGACATCAGTATTCCATTCAGTCAACAGAGAAAGTCAACAATAACCCATATTGCCCTTGTGAAACAGTTATTACCCCCTGAAATTTGAAACCAAGAAATCAACAAATTTGTCATTGAAATTCAGATTAACCCCCTGGGAACTGAGTGTAAATCCAGGAAATTTGGTGATTGTGCGTTGCTCTAACATTGGTGTAAATGTCATCAAGTTTACACAGTGAGTTTAAAGTGCTTCATATTTTTTGCCCATTTAGATTTGAAACAAAAGAAATCAACAAATTTGTAATTTGTAAATTACATTAAGGTTATTTAACACAGCCAGACTTGATTGCAACCAGTTTATATATATATATAAACCTTACCATCAGAAAGAAGTGGTCACCTCCAAGTTTCTACAGACACACAATGTGATGGTAAGAGGAGCTCTTAGAACAACTGAGGAAAAAGTTGTGTACTAGTCTGGAAAGGGTTACAGAACCGTTTCTAAGGCTCTTGGACTACAGTGAACCACAGCACATGTCATCATGTCTAAATGGAGACGACTTGAAACAGTGATGAGTCTTCCCAAAAGTGGTCGACCTGCCAAAGTTTCTGCCAGGGCACACTGGCACCTCATCCATAATTTTTTGGTATTTTCTTTATTTACATTTTCTACAATCTTTTTTCATCCTGCAAAATGCACACCATTACCTTGTATGACAGAGGAAATTCTGGTTATGTATTTATTTTTTGTTGTCTTTATTTTAGACCTTCTCAAATATTCTGCATTACACTGATCTGGGGCAGAGCTTTGGTTTGTTAGAGAGCAGTGTGGATGAGCTGCACAGATCAGCTTGCTATTGGCTGCTCACTCATGGAACTAACAAGAACAGCAGCGAACCCTTGCACAGGTTTATTACCAGCATCAGTTGTGCATTGCATATTATATATTCGTGTTGAAAGTTCCTCATTTTTCTCCCCTCAGTCCTGTTTTGTAGTCGGTCTTGGCACAGCTCAAACTCTGTAATGTGGCAAAAAGAACCCACAACATCTTGGATTAGGTATCTCTATCAACTTTCCAACCTATGCAATATGAGCTAAAAGACTTAACTGATCCTAGGTCAGCGCTTCTACTCAGACACGTTCAATACATACCCAGAAAAATACATCCCACCCTTTGTAACTTTGCACTTGGCACTTTAGATACACACCCCACTCAGAGCCTCTGTGCTTCGTACTTTAGCTTGATGCATCACCCAAAGGGCCTGTTTATTTAGGTTACTTAGGTTGAAGTACCTTAGGTATATTGTGTTTAGGGTGCAGAGCCTGAGGTATATTGTGTTTGAGGATGCACAGCCTTAGGTATGTTGTGTTTGAGGTTGCAGAGCCTTAGGTGTGCTGTGTTTGAGGTTGCAGAGCCTTAGGTGTGCTGTGTTTGAGGTTGCAGAGCCTTAGGTGTGCTGTGTTTGAGGTTGCAGAGCCTTAGGTGTGCTGTGTTTGAGGTTGCAGAGCCTTAGGTGTGCTGTGTTTGAGGTTGCAGAGCCTTAGGTGGGCTGTGTTTGAGGTTGCAGGGCTGTAGGTGTGCTGTGTTTGAGGTTGCAGAGCCTTAGGTGTGCTGTGCTTGAGGTTGCAGGGCTGTAGGTGTGCTGTGTTTGAGGTTGCAGAGCCTTAGGTGTGCTGTGTTTGAGGTTGCAGGGCTGTAGGTGTACTGTGTTTGAGGTTGCAGAGCCTTAGGTGTGCTGTGTTTGAGGTTGCAGGGCTGTAGGTGTGCTGTGTTTGAGGTTGCAGAGCCTTAGGTGTGCTGTGTTTGAGGTTGCAGGGCCTTAGGTGTGCTGTGTTTGAGGTTGCAGAGCCTTAGGTGTGCTGTGTTTGAGGTTGCAGGGCCTTAGGTGTGCTGTGTTTGAGGTTGCAGGGCCTTAGGTGTGCTGTGTTTGAGGTTGCAGAGCCTTAGGTGTGCTGTGTTTGAGGTTGCAGGGCTGTAGGTGTGCTGTGTTTGAGGTTGCAGGGCCTTAGGTGTGCTGTGTTTGAGGTTGCAGAGCCTTAGGTGTGCTGTGTTTGAGGTTGCAGAGCCTTAGGTGTGCTGTGTTTGAGGTTGCAGGGCCTTAGGTGTGCTGTGTTTGAGGTTGCAGGGCCTTAGGTGTGCTGTGTTTGAGGTTGCAGAGCCTTAGGTGTGCTGTGTTTGAGGTTGCAGGGCCTTAGGTGTGCTGTGTTTGAGGTTGCAGAGCCTTAGGTGTGCTGTGTTTGAGGTTGCAGGGCTGTAGGTGTGCTGTGTTTGAGGTTGCAGAGCCTTAGGTGTGCTGTGTTTGAGGTTGCAGAGCCTTAGGTGTGCTGTGTTTGAGGTTGCAGGGCTGTAGGTGTGCTGTGTTTGAGGTTGCAGGGCCTTAGGTGTGCTGTGTTTGAGGTTGCAGAGCCTTAGGTGTGCTGTGTTTGAGGTTGCAGGGCTGTAGGTGTGCTGTGTTTGAGGTTGCAGAGCCTTAGTTGTGCTGTGTTTGAGGTTGCAGGGCCTTAGGTGTGCTGTGTTTGAGGTTGCAGGGCCTTAGGTGTGCTGTGTTTGAGGTTGCAGAGCCTTAGGTGTGCTGTGTTTGAGGTTGCAGGGCCGTAGGTGTGCTGTGTTTGAGGTTGCAGAGCCTTAGGTGTGCTGTGTTTGAGGTTGCAGAGCCTTAGGTGTGCTGTGTTTGAGGATGCAGAGCCTTAGGTGTGCTGTGTTTGAGGTTGCAGAGCCTTAGGTGTGCTGTGTTTGAGGTTGCAGGGTTGTAGGTGTGCTGTGTTTGAGGTTGCAGGGCTGTAGGTGTGCTGTGTTTGAGGTTGCAGAGCCTTAGGTGTGCTGTGTTTGAGGTTGCAGAGCCTTAGGTGTGCTGTGTTTGAGGATGCAGAGCCTTAGGTGTGGAGTATTAGAAACCTTGAAGGTGATTGAGCCAGCTGGTCTTTATGGGTTCTGCTTTTAGAGTGAATGAGATGGCAGCATGATTGCACTGCATCATGGCGCCCTTGCTGGAATGGAGAACACAATCACTGGTCCGTATCTAAAGACCGAAACACGAACCAGACCCTATAAATTTCATCTTCCCTCTTTCCTCCTGAATATATTTACTGGATAGGCATTTTTCTGTGTTATTTAAGAAGTGCAACATATTTTTTTCAGTCTCTGTATGAAACGTTATCAAACTGTCAGTTTAAGTTTATTAACTGTCAGTTAAGGTCTTTTACTGATTTTAAAGTTTTTGCATATGTTTCAAAGTAAATCAAGCATCCCAGAACTATGTCCAGACAAAATAAGTGGCATTTTTATTTAGAGGCATCCAAAATAAACCAAAAAATGTTGAAAATCTAATGGGAATATATACATAATTAGGGACTTTTTGAGCCAGCTCATTACAAATTGAGGACCATTAACATTGTGTTTTGAAAGGTTAAACATGAATCCCCTACTGTAGCAGAAATTTCTCTGGGGCATGTGGTTTTAACTTAATTAATGAGTGATTTAATGTCTGTATAATTCAAGTGAGGTGGAAAGTGCTGCTCACTCCAAGTTTGATTTCCATTTTTCAGGCCTTCAGGGTCCAGCTGCAAACCTTTACAGGGTGCTGAATTGCAAAACGACGCAGCTGGAATGCCAATAAAACATAGTGCTGTCTCCAAAACTAGAGAATCAACCTGCATGTCATTGGTGTGATGAAGAGAGCATTATGTGATGGCAAAGAGCTGCAGAAAATGAGTCACAATAACGCTTTGTTTTCAGCGAAGGTGGGAGGTAGTTTGCCTAACCCCTACCCGACATACACAAACACGCACACGTGCACGCACACACACACAGGAGTGCAGATTACACACTTCTGCCACTACATTCATTGAAAAAATGCATTTTTGTACTTATTTGTTTTACAGACTAAGATTGGCATTTCAAGTTTAGATGTGAGTAAGTCCAACATTATTGCACTTTCATAATGTGCTTTTGTTGATGAGCTTTCCTTATTTGATATGCAGACAGAAATAGCCCCAGTTTCTGCCTTGGTAGAAATAATAAGAAATTAGAAATCAAAATGCATATATTGTTAATAAGTTTGAAAATATTGAAGAGCATATAGAACAGCATTCCAAGGTATTTTACCTTGTTTTTTCCTCCTTTTGCAGTAAGGCTGGTCACATGGCCCTAATGAAGATCCCTGGTTTTCCAACGGCTCTTGCCAAAGCTGTATTTGTGCATTTGACCTTTGGAGTCATTTATTCATATTTCATACAGCTCTGTGTTTTATGTTTGTGCGGAGCAACATTTGCCTCCCTGATAAATGTCCCTCATCAGAAACAGAGCTTCCACATTAATTTGCTTAATCCCCGCGCATGTTTTATTCATCGGAGACGCGGGGTTAACTGCGTTAATGGCCGTGTCTTTATGTTTACGTCCGGCACTCTGATGTACCACTCTGTGAATCACTCCAGCGTCCAATTTCTCACCACATTTAGAGAGAGGGACAGATTCCGCTGCCTTTTAAGACACCAAATTAAAGGGCTAATGTTCTGCTATCGATTTTCGTTCCTTTAATTTGCCGCTTATTTATGGGTCTGTGTCTTTTCCTGCAGAGGAAAAAGGCTCCATCCAGCTATACAGATTTAGGCCTCAACTCTACAGGATAACTAAAAGCTAAATGGATGCAATCCTATAACCCTGGAAACCTCTCTCTCCTGACTCCCTCATTAAAACAATCAGAGTACTCGTTCGCTGATTAAGGCGATGGCAGGACGGTCTTTTCCCTTAATATGTATTAGCATGCCGTTACAGGCTGCATTTTTTTGTGACACACAGCCCGTTCTCCATGTGTATGAGAGACACAGAGCCGTCCCTGGAAAAAACTTTATTTTTGGAAGTGTATCAGTGTGTGCACCAGTATGTGGCCCAGCATATGTGTGTGTGTTATGTAAAAGATGCAGCAGAAACACAATGTAGTCATATGACCTCGGAACTGACTACCCAATGTGACACTTTGGGCATTTGTGAAGCGAAATACATTCAAGATGTTTTTATCTCCATTTGTTTTCTCAGAGCACGTCTTCAGACCAGGCCTGAAGAGGGAGACTGTGCAGCTGTGTGGACTTATGGGTATGAGGGAGCTATTTTCTGTGCCCCTACAGTGGTTGCCGGTTCATCTCCATCACCTGTCGCCCAAGCACACAGCCAAATCTCCCCACGGCCTCCACATGGTTTTTGGCTTTACGTATCGAGTGAGTAGCAGCTGGTTCAGTTTGCTTTTGTCCTATGCCTGGTTAGCTAAAGAACTATTCCAGATTCAAAGCTGTGTTTGCATAGCCTCTGGGCCCATGTTGTCCACTGCAGAATTTAATCATGAGGAAAACGCAGCACTTAGCTATACTCTGTTTTCATTTGCACATATATCAAGATTTGAGAGATTAAAGAGATGGATATCTACTTTGCTGTTGATTATGTTTATTCAGTGATTGGGATGGCCTGTCTCTGTGTATAGGAATGTTCTTTCTTGGAGTATGTTTACACCCTAGGGTGTAATTGGTAACCTAAAATGCCTATAATTCTACAATGCAGAGTAGCAACCTGACTCAACGATTCCAATGAAATGGCTGACTGACCCACCACCATATTTAATTATTTTGAAACAGGTGATGTGGATTTTATGCCTCCTTTGACTTTCTGAAAAATAAACCCCTCCAGATGTAGGAAAAAAGAGTAAAAGGCAACACATAAGACCTCATCACTCCCCTCCACCATTCAAAAGACCAGGTTAGGGTTAGGGTTAGGCTAAAATGACTAAAACTAACCTTAACCAGGTTAAGTGTTGTGCATTACTCTTGGTAATAAGTAGTTTCTGAATTGCATTACTACCGTACATATCAGTTTTGTAAGTCTCATGGTATGGAGCTTTTTTGAGAGAAGGTCATGGAAACATAGATTCAGTTCTACGGGAGCAGAAGCTGTCGGATGTAAGCAAGTCTCCTTCCATCCCAGGTAAATTAGCCTCCATAGAGATCTCAGAGCTTGCCTTCCTCTTTCCAGATGCGTCCTTGATTGATACACGACACCATGTTTTTTGACAGTTTTCCCAATGATGTGTTGAATAATTTAATGTTTGCTGTGACTGACACGCCAAATATTTGACATGTTTCATAATCTGATTCATCTTGTTAGAAACCATCTTGTGTAACCATTACTTTGCCTGTTTGTTTGTTTGTTAATATGCTAGTTAGTTATGATTAATATATGTTTAATATATGAGCTTATATTAAACTAGATAAGACTGTCCAATAATGTATTGCTTTTGAATATTCCTTCAAAAAAAGACGCCTACTTTAGCTCCCATGTATGGTTTTTAGTGCCATGTCAGACTGTGTATTTGTGACGACAGGATTTAGTGACTGAAAAGTGGCACTAGAACGCAATCGTGGTTTGGAAAAGCAGGTATGTAGCCAATCTTGATGTATTATTGATATAAAACAACCAGTCTGTAATGCAATGTCTGGTAAAATGTCCAAAGAGTTTGGTTTGAAACTTACTCAGAATAAATTTGACACTGGGCACAGTATTGATTTTGTTGGAGTAAACCTTTGTCCTGTTTGACTCCTGTTTAATCTTAATTTAAAATAGTCCTTCTGAGTCCTTCAGCATTTGTATTTTCATTAGTTTGCCTGCCACCATTAGTTTGTTTTTAGTCATGTAGTGGGAATACATGACATTTTCGTTGGAGGTATTTTAATTTCAGAGAAAATATTCACCTGGTGATGCATTTAGCTCTTAAAGGACGTTCTATAAATACAATACATAATAATATCCCTTTCAGAGTTATGTCCTCAACTTCTGCTTAATCTTTGTTACAGTAACCCCATGTTTATTAGGCAGCAGTTCAGCCTCTGCCATTCCCCACACCCTCAATCTGCTCCTCCTGTTTGTCAAATCTGCCAAACACACAGTTTCCTACTCTGCAAAGCTAAAGAGAGAAGGTTTATGGAGGAATCATTCTTTCATTTGGGATTGTAAAGACATCATAAAGGTTTGGTGACGGCTGAGTCCCAGGGGACCAAAGTCAAGACTCTCACAGATGTCACACATAAGGTCGCCTTGTCCCCAAAATAAATAAAACTGTGGGAAATGATTTGTTCCCTTAAAAAGAGGCAACACCAGCAGTTCCGTTAAACAAGACTGGCCCTCGGCTGTGTGCGTAACCCTGTGTGTGAAACCCTGTGTGTGTAACCTTGTCCTCCTGTTCTTGGCAGTTCTGTTCATCTAATCAGTCAGATACACAGAGAGACAGACAAAATGGGCCATTTAATAACTCATGCTCCCTTCTGGTGGCGGGGAGAATGACGGGCAGCGCCCAGCCCTGGTGAACCCCTGAGAATGTCTGAGCTGCCCTGCCATTGGCCCAGAGCCCTCAGCTGTGTCTCGTCCTGATATCACTGCTCTCTTTATCGGAGCATGCCATCGGTGCCTCCCTGTGACAAAATGAAGAATGCATTGTGCTGTGCCAGCTCCAGAGATGTAATTAGGCTCGAATGAAATATGTACCAGGGTCTCAGTCAATCAGACGTTGCTTTCAAAGGGAAATTTTAGGTGTGTGTGTTTCAGTGTGTGTGTGTGTGTGTGCGTGTGTGTCCCATGTGTATGTGTTTGCTTATGTATATGTGTTTCCTTGTCCATGTGTGTTTCTGTATGTGTGTCAGTGTATGTTTGACACACATACAGAAACACACATGCACAAGGACAGTGTGAGTGTGTGTGTATCAAGTGTATATGTGTCTAATGGAAATATTAAAATATTAAAACAGATGAGTGCAAATCTTTTTAGGAATGTAGTTTGTGACAGGACATATATCACATTGTAAATTCCTTCCACATGGAAAAAAGAACACACACACGCTGGTTTTTCCACTAATTATAAATGTAAGTGAGCAATGTTTACACTGGTAGCCTATCTTTGTGATAGTCAGCATGACTTGTGATACATAGTGTATTTCCTCTATCTCGGACCATTACAGTTGTTTTAAAAAGATAACCCACATGAGAGATTCATTAGCTTCTCCTTCTAACTTCATCCTCCTGTGTAGCAGCAGAGGTAGTCGATTTACAGCAGAAACATGGTAGAATTACAGCAGAAACATGGTAGAATTACAGCAGAAACATGGTAGATTTACAGCAGAAACATGGTAGAATTACAGCAGAAACATGGTAGAATTACAGCAGAAACATGGTAGAATTACAGCAGAAACATGGTAGAATTACAGCAGAAACATGGTAGATTTACAGCAAAAACATGGTAGAATTACAGCAGAAACATGGTAGAATTACAGCAGAAACATGGTAGATTTACAGCAGAAACATGGTAGAATTACAGCAGAAACATGGTAGATTTACAGAAGAAACATGGTAGAATTACAGCAGAAACATGGTAGATTTACAGCAGAAACATGGTAGATTTACAGCAGAAACATGGTAGAATTACAGCAGAAACATGGTAGATTTACAGCAGAAACATGGTAGATTTACAGCAGAAACATGGTAGATTTACAGCAGAAACATAGTCACCCAAACGTTGCAGAATGAGCATTCTAATTGCACCTTTTCAAACTCAGGTGCTGCAATGAAAAGCCTTAAACATTGATAAAAACAAACCCAAAACACGTTCTCAATCTGACATAGGGACATAACTTATCATGAGGGTATAATTAACAGCCTGGAGATTAATAGTTACATGTTTGCAAGCTAATGCAATTTCCTTGGGTTAAGTGGAGTGGTTGGGTCTGAATTTGTGGGTTACTGAGTTTTCTCCATGTCACAACTTCTGCCCCAATCCCTCTCAACAACAAGAGAAAGCTGGGAAACTGATTCCACTAAGACAGGCTGTCAGGACCAGGCAAGAGAGAAACCACTAAACCAATCAGCGTGTTACCAAGAGGAAGGAGGCAATGTCTTCAGCCAGTTTTTTTGACTTTTTTTCTGAGTAGTATAATCAAAATTATATGAGTATGAAAATGTAGTTTCCTTATCATAGCATGCAACATATGCCTTATTTTATTCCTTCGTGCACTCATCTGGGATCTGTTCTGCTAACCTCTCTCTTTCCCTCAGCTCTTTTCTCCCATCACTTCTTATTGAGTCTGACAATGGCGGCCCATGGGGCCCTGTTTTTAAGCGGATATATATGTGCTCTCTGCTGATCCAGGGAACCTTTTAGGCAAAAAAACTGAAATATGTTGTTCTCTTCCTGGGCTGCCGTTTCAAATGGCAGATCGGGTTTCCGAGGGGCTTAAAGTCCTGTTTTCATAGTTCTTTATGAGGAAACGTGTACCAGTGATGGATTCCCGGGGGGTGTTGGGGGTGGGGGGTGTGTGGGGGTGACACATATGTGCAATGGCATCTTTGTTTGGGGGTGGGATAGTTTGGGGTGGACTGTGTGATAGAGTAGGCTACACAACGCTGTTTAACGTGGCCAGGACCCTGCAGCAGGAAGCACAGAAGTACAACACACTTCATTTCAGCAAAACCACCAATTTAACACGTTACTGTCGTTTCTTTTCTCCATTCATTGTGTAAATAAAACATCACCTGTCACCTGATTCATTTAAAGACCAGGTTCCACTCATCTCTCCCTTCCCCTCTTATTCACATACACTCACACAAAGAGTCAAACACACACATTCGCACACTAACATGCACTCGCACTCACCTGTCCAACACGCACCACATACTAACGCCCGTGCAGCGTTCCTGTATTAGCTGCGGTCAGTGCAGCCAGGTCTCTGCTCATGGGACAGAGGAGTTCTGGAGAGAGGGTGTTTTCTGGAGAGCGGCCAATAAATGAGAGGTGCATCATGTCCCTCGACCCTGAGCTGAAAATGTGAAATGATCCTTGTGAAGGGGAAATGTAAATCTGTGTAGTACTTCATTACACACAGCTGGCATAAGGATTTCCTTACTTCCTACTCACCCAACCTGTTACACACAACAGTTACCCCTCTCCCCCAGCCTGTGACACACACAGTCACACAAAGCTGTCCCTACGCCTTTAACACACACAGTTACCTCTCCCAAGCCTGTGACACACACTTACACTGTCCCAAAGCCTGTGACACACACAGTTTACACTCTCCCAAAGCCTGTGACACACAGTCCACACTGTCCCACCAGCCTGTTACACACCAGTTACACTCTCCCAAAGCCTGTGACAACACACAGTTACACTGTCCCAAGCCTGTGACACACACAGTTACCACTCTCCCCAAGCCTGTGACACACACAGTCACACTGTCCCAAAGCCTGTTACACAC
>JAFBMS010002543.1:0-25000 GCA_019788955.1 Albula glossodonta
CCCCACCCCCCAGCCCCATGTTATTTTTAAGGTTTACTCTTCCTATTGGTATTGAAAATGTTTGATCTGATTGTGCTCTTTTGTATTTGTGATGGGCTAATGGCTATGTGCTAACATGTTACTGTGGCCCACCCACAGCTGTCTTTCAGCGTGGACCTGATTGCCGTGGTTACGCCATGGTGCAGGCTTTAACCTTGGAGATCACCTTCTCTAATCACAGCCGTTAACCTTTAGGTTCTGTCCCTAAGCCAAACTGACAATGTGTCAGCTCTCATTTACTGATGTTTGGGAGGCCCTGTGTGGCACAAACCCCAAAGTGCTGCTTCTCCTGCTCCAGCCCTCTCCCTCCCTCCTTCCCTCCCTCCCTCTATCACAGCGTTAGCATCAGTATCAAAGTGTTACTGTCAGAATGAGAAATGCTACCATCAATATCAAATGTTAGCATCAGCATCACAGTGTTAGCAATAGAATGAGCAATGCTACTGTCAGTATCACAGTGTTAGCATCTGTATCACAGTGTTAGCAATAGGATGAGGATGCTCCCATCAGTATCATAGCGTTAGCATCTGTATGACAGTGTTAGCATCAGAATGAGCATGCTACAGTCATTATCACAGCGTTAGCATCTATCATAGTGTTAGCGACCAATGCTAGAATCAGTAACACAGTGCTAACATCAGTATCAGCGTGTTAGCGTCAGAAACAGCAGTGCTAGCATCAGTGTTAGTGTGATTCTCACATGTATGTCCTGCTGGGAAGCACCCTGGAGCAGATCTTGTCTTGTGTTGCGTAACATGCATGAAAGGAAATTACATCGTTATTACATCATAATGTGCGAGCATTACTGTGTCACACATAGCACGTTTCAGTGCCTTCTGAGAGCTGACTGGTTTTCCATGGTGATAAAAGCTGATCTGTCTCTTTGGCCCTATGGTTTATTTGCACATCCTTACAGCAGAGAAACCCTGCTACTGCATGAGTAGCTACAGATACAGGAGCAGGGCTGATCCCTGTTTGAGCAGCTACAGACATAGGAGTAGGACTGATCCCTGTGTGAGGAGCTATGTATGACTGAGTGTGTGTATGTGAGTGAGTGAGTGTGTGTGTGATAGTGTGAGTGTGAGAGAGTGTGCAAGTGTATGAGTGTGTGTGTGTATGTGTGAGTGTGTTGAGAGAGTGTGCAAGTGTATGTTGTTTGGTGTGTGTGTGAGTGTGCGTGTGAGTGTGTGAATGTGTGTGGTGTATGTGTGAGTGTATGGGTGTGTGTGTGTGTGAGTGTGTGTGTGGGTGCATGTGTGTATGTGTGAGTGTGTGAGTGTGTGTGTGTGTGTGTGAGTGTATGGGTGTGTGTGTGAGAGTGTGCATGTGAGTGTGTGTGTATGTGTGAGTGTGTGTGTGCATGTGAGTGTGTGTGTGTATGTGTGAGTGTGTGAGTGTGTGTGGGTGCATGTGTGTATGTGTGAGTGTGTGTGTGAGTGTAGGGGTGTGTGTGTGTTTGTGAGAGTGTGCGTGTGAGTGTGTGTGTGTGTATGTGTGAGTGTGTGTGTGGGTGTGTGTGTGTTTGTGAGAGTGTGCATGTGAGTGTGTGTGTGTGTGTGTGTGTGTGTGTGTGTGTGTGTGTGTGTGTGTGTGTGTGTGTGGGTGTGTGTGTGTGTATGTGTGTGTGTGGGTGCGTGTGTGTGTGTGTGTGTGTGTGTGTGTGTGTGAGTGTGTGTGTGGGTGCATGTGTGTATGTGTGTGTGTGTGTGTGGGTGCATGTGTGAGTGTATGAGTGTGTGTGTGTGTGTGAGTGTGTGTGTGGGTGCATGTGTGTATGTGTGAGTGTATGTGTGTATGTGTGAGTGTGTGTGTGGGTGCATGTGTGTATGTGTGAGTGTGTGTGTGTGTGTATGTGTGAGAGTGTGTGTGTGGGGTGCATGTGTGTATGTTGTGAGTGTGTGGTGTGTGTGTATTGTGTGAGAGTGTGTGTGTGAGTGTGTGTGTGGGTGCATGTGTGTATGTGTGAGTGTGTGTGTGTGTGTATGTGTATGTGTGAGAGGTGTGTGTTGAGTGTGTGTGTGGGTGCATGTGTGTACGTGTGAGTGGTTGTGTGTGTGTGTATGTGTGAGTGTGTGTGTGTGTGTATGTGTATGGTGTGAGAGTGTGTGTGTGAGTGTGTGTGTGGGTGCATGTTTGTACGTGTGAGTGTGTGTGGTGTTGTTGTGTGTGGGTGTGGTGTGTGGGTATGTCTGTGTGAGTGTGTGTGGGTATGTGAGTGTGTGTATGTGTGTGTGAGTGTGTATATGTGTATGTGTGTGTTGTGTGTGTGAGTGTGTGTGTGTATGTGAGTGTGTGTATGTGTGTGTGTGAGTGTGTGTATGTGTGTGTGTGTGTGTGTGTATTGTTGTGTTGGTGTGTGTATGTGTGTGTGTGTGTATGTGTGTGTGTGAGTGTGAGGGTGTGTGTGTGTGTTAGTGTGTGTGTGTGTGTGAGTGTGTTGTATGTGCGTGTGTATGTGTGTGTGTGTGGTGTGTGTATGTGCGTTTGTGTGTCTGTGTGAGTGTGTGTGTGTTGTGTGTGAGTGTGGTGTGTGTGTTGAGTGTGTGTTTGTGTGTGTATGTTATTAGTTGTGTGAGTGTGTGTTTTGTGTGTGTGAGTGTGTGTGTGTGTGTGTGTGTGAGTGTGTGTATGTGCTGTGTATGTTTTGTGTGTGTGTGTGTGCTGTGGTGTGTGTGTGTTGTATGTGCGTGTGTGTGTGTGTTAGTGTGTGTATGTGCGTGTGTGTGTGTGTGTGTGTGTGTGAGTGTGTGTATGTGCGTGTGTGTGTGTGTGTGAGTGTGTGTAGCTTACATAATCCCTCTGTATGGTTGTATCATGTGAGCTTAGAGACTCTTATGCAACTCTGCCATTCAGGAGAACACTTAAAGATTCAAAACAGACAAACAAGGAAGAGGTATATTCAGCACACTTACATAAACTGAGTCACACACACACACTCACACACACTCACGTATTAGGCGCACACAGATCCCAGAGACATACTCACACTTTGCATGCAGTGAGAGGCTGCTCAAAGACTTTTAAAGGTTAGCAAACAGATAGAGCCCCTCTGAGGAGAGGGTCTGTGTGGGGAATCTCACATCTCATACACATGCATCCCAGAATACAAGGACACAAACATAAATATTCATTTGCTCTTGTCTTATGTAAGTCGCCCAGTTGGGATATGGATCTGCTGTTTGATGTTTTTAGAACTGAGTCAGAGATGATACGTGTGCCCCAAGATACATCACTAGGTGGTACTGTGTGTGTGTGATAGTGTGCTTGTGAGTGTGTGTGTGTATGAGTTAGTGTGATTGTAAATGTATGTATGTGTGTGAGTGTGTGATTGTAAATGTGTGTATGAGTATGTGAGTGTGTGTATGTGTGTGAGTGTCTGAGTGTGTGTGGATGTGTGTGAGTGTATCTGTGTATGTGTGTGAGTGTGATTGTAAATGTGTTTCTGAATGTGTGTGTCTGAGTGTGTGTGTACGTGTGTGAGTGGCCGTGAATAAGCAGTGTTTTTAACTGGCTGAGATGTAAATATCCTGTTTGTGCTGCCGATCCAGACCACTCCCCTCCTTCATTCCTTCACTCTAAATATTTGAAGCGTTCAGAGTAAAACACTCCCACATTTCCTGGCACAAGCTTTAAAATAGGCTTCCTCTCTGCATGGTTAATGATGATGATGAAGATGACAGAGATAATTCAGAGGAAGTACATAAGATTTACCACAGTCAATGAGCCAATGTGCGTATGACTTGTGTAAACTCTGTAAGAGTTAAATTAGCTCTGAGCATGTCAGTATGTGCGAGTCTCCCAGGGGTCACATGTATCAAAGTTCATGAAACACGAGCATTAAGCTGTGCATGCTGTGGGATAAACTGTTGATATGTTTCACATTTTACTCTGTACAAATAGACCTTAATCACCCCAGTGGGGTGAGGCAGAGGGTCTGTCCCTTCGTCACCCCAGTGGGGTGAGGCAGAGGGTCTGTCCCTTAGTCACCCCAGTGTGGTGAGGGAGAGGGTCTGTCCCTTCGTCACCCCAGTGGGGTGAGGGAGAGGGTCTGTCCCTTCGTCACCCCAGTGTGGTGAGGGAGAGGGTCTGTCCTTTCGTCACCCCAGTGGGGTGAGGGAGAGGGTCTGTCCCTTAGTCACCCCAGTGTGGTGAGGGAGAGGGTCTGTCCCTTAGTCACCCCAGTGTGGTGAGGGAGAGGGTCTGTCCCCTTGTCACCCCAGTGGGGCACTGTGAATCTCACAGCTCCTAGCACTGCGTCAGTTCTGTGCAGCCTGGGCTTTGGGGTGCTCTGATCTAAGAGTGGGTGGGGCTGTAACAGGAAGTGGACGGGCTACACTATCAGACCTGTGAGGTGTGTCTTGTGCGGGGGTGGGGGGGGTGGGGGGGGGGGGTGGGTCATGCTGGGGGGGTCAGCAGATGGACACATCTCAAATATTTACGCCAGGTGCCCCGCGTTCCCTCTCGCTCAGCTTGCCCTGAACGTTTTATCTCTCTTCCTGTGTCTGGAAACATTGCAGATCCGCCATAAACACTTTCATTAGATATATCAGCGCAAGCCCAAATATTTATGCAGGATCAGGCCGGGGAAGGCCGCTGAAAAAGCTGTAAATCGGGGCAGACGCTGCAGACGCTGCCTGGGACAGTTTCCTGTTCCATTACCGCCGGCGGGTCGTTTACAGAGCCTGAGCCGCCATCTCCGCTGTGCTGAGCACCAGCGATTATTCACCTGCCTGATGGGACAGCTGTCACCGGCCCCATGCAGGCAGCATAGTGCGTACAAAAGTCTCCATCATTCCCTAATCTAAAGCATGTGAGTCTCCATCATACCCTAATCTACAGCATGTGAGTCTCCATCATACCCTAATGTACAGCATGTGAGTCTCCATCATACTCTAATATACAGCATGTGAGTCTCCATCATACCCTAATCTACAGCATGTGAGTCTCCATCATACCCTAATATACAGCATGTGAGTCTCCATCATACCCTAATATACAGCATGTGAGTCTCCATCATACCCTACTCTACAGCATGTGAGTCTCCATCATACCCTAATGTACAGCATGTGAGTCTCCATCATACTCTAATGTACAGCATGTGAGTCTCCATCATACCCTAATGTACAGCATGTGAGTCTCCATCATACCCTAATATACAGCATGTGAGTCTCCATCATACCCTAATCTACAGCATGTGAGTCTCCATCATACCCTAATATACAGCATGTGAGTCTCCATCATACCCTAATATACAGCATGTGAGTCTCCATCATACCCTACTCTACAGCATGTGAGTCTCCATCATACCCTAATATACAGCATGTGAGTCTCCATCATACCCTAATATACAGCATGTGAGTCTCCATCATACCCTACTCTACAGCATGTGAGTCTCCATCATACCCTAATATACAGCATGTGAGTCTCCATCATACTCTAATGTACAGCATGTGAGTCTCCATCATACCCTAATGTACAGCATGTGAGTCTCCATCATACTCTAATATACAGCATGTGAGTCTCCATCATACCCTAATCTACAGCATGTGAGTCTCCATCATACCCTAATATACAGCATGTGAGTCTCCATCATACCCTAATATACAGCATGTGAGTCTCCATCATACCCTACTCTACAGCATGTGAGTCTCCATCATACCCTAATATACAGCATGTGAGTCTCCATCATACCCTAATATACAGCATGTGAGTCTCCATCATACCCTACTCTACAGCATGTGAGTCTCCATCATACCCTAATATACAGCATGTGAGTCTCCATCATACCCTAATATACAGCATGTGAGTCTCCATCATACCCTACTCTACAGCATGTGAGTCTCCATCATACCCTACTCTACAGCATGTGAGTCTCCATCATACCCTACTCTACAGCATGTGAGTCTCCATCATACCCTAATCTACAGCATGTGAGTCTCCATCATACCCTAATGTACAGCATGTGAGTCTCCATCATACCCTAATATACAGCATGTGAGTCTCCATCATACCCTACTCTACAGCATGTGAGTCTCCATCATACCCTAATATACAGCATGTGAGTCTCCATCATACCCTAATGTACAGCATGTGAGTCTCCATCATACCCTAATATACAGCATGTGAGTCTCCATCATACCCTAATATACAGCATGTGAGTCTCCATCATACCCTACTCTACAGCATGTGAGTCTCCATCATACCCTAATCTACAGCATGTGAGTCTCCATCATACCCTACTCTACAGCATGTGAGTCTCCATCATACCCTAATATACAGCATGTGAGTCTCCATCATACCCTAATATACAGCATGTGAGTCTCCATCATACCCTAATGTACAGCATGTGAGTCTCCATCATACTCTAATATACAGCATGTGAGTCTCCATCATACCCTACTCTACAGCATGTGAGTCTCCATCATTCCCTAATCTACAGCATGTGAGTCTCCATCATACCCTAATATACAGCATGTGAGTCTCCATCATTCCTTACTCTACAGCATGTGAGTCTCCATCATACCCTAATGTACAGCATGTGAGTCTCCATCATACCCTACTCTACAGCATGTGAGTCTCCATCATTCCCTAATCTACAGCATGTGAGTCTCCATTATACCCTACTCTACAGCATGTGAGTCTCCATCATTCCCTAATCTACAGCATGTGAGTCTCCATCATTCCCTAATCTACAGCATGTGAGTCTCCATCATACCCTAATAGACAGCATGTGAGTCTCCATCATACCCTAATGTACAGCATGTGAGTCTCCATCATACCCTAATATACAGCATGTGAGTCTCCATCATACCCTAATATACAGCATGTGAGTCTCCATCATACCCTAATATACAGCATGTGAGTCTCCATCATACCCTAATCTACAGCATGTGAGTCTCCATCATACTCTAATATACAGCATGTGAGTCTCCATCATACCCTAATATACAGCATGTGAGTCTCCATCATACCCTAATATACAGCATGTGAGTCTCCATCATACCCTAATATACAGCATGTGAGTCTCCATCATACCCTAATCTACAGCATTTGAGTCTCCATCATACCCTAATGTACAGCTCTGATACTAGAGTTTAAAGAATTTCCACACATACTTGGTCAGCACCATTCTCTGTCATCTTTGGCTGTGGAGTCTCAGTGTTGTTTGTTCTACTTGGCTGTGGAGTCTCAGTGTTGTTTGTTCTCTTTTCTGGGTGAAATATGCTAAACAGGCAGAAATAGCTGCTGACTTCATGAGTGCAGAGGGACTTTAGCAGCTCTTGTTGTCACATCTTGTATAAATATAGAACACTGCTTCACAAGGAAATACACACAGTGACACATATTCCCTTCTGCCTCACCTGAGTATGTACTGCAGTGAACTGCATAAGAACACACACAGCACTGCTCACCTGTACTGTACCTCCACACCCTGCATACCTGCACTGTACTGACCACACCCTGCACACCTGCACTATACTGACCACACCCTGCACACCTGCACTATACTGACCACACCATGCACACCTGTACTATACTGACCACACCCTGCACACCTGCACTATACTGACCACACCCTGCACACCTGCACTATACTGACCACACCATGCACACCTGTACTATACGGACCACACCCTGCACACCTGCACTATACTGACCACACCCTGCACACCTGTACTATACTGACCACACACTGCACACCTGTACTATACTGACCACACCCTGCACACCTGCACTATACTGACCACACCCTGCACACCTGTACTATACTGACCACACCCTGCACACCTGTACTATACTGACCACACACTGCACACCTGTACTATACTGACCACACCCTGCACACCTGCACTATACCTCCACACCCTGCACACCTGCACTATACTGACCACACCCTGCACACCTGTACTATACTGACCACACCCTGCACACCTGCACTATACGGACCACACCCTGCACACCTGTACTATACTGACCACACACTGCACACCTGTACTATACTGACCACACCCTGCACACCTGCACTATACCTCCACACCCTGCACACCTGTACTATACTGACCACACCCTGCACACCTGTACTATACTGACCACACCCTGCACACCTGCAATATACTGACCACACCCTGCACACCTGTACTATACTGACCACACCCTGCACACCTGTACTATACTGACCACACCCTGCACACCTGTACTATACTGACCACACACTGCACACCTGTACTATACTGACCACACCCTGCACACCTGCACTATACCTCCACACCCTGCACACCTGTACTATACTGACCACACCCTGCACACCTGCACTATACTGACCACACCCTGCACACCTGTACTATACTGACCACACCCTGCACACCTGCACTATACGGACCACACCCTGCACACCTGTACTATACTGACCACACACTGCACACCTGTACTATACTGACCACACCCTGCACACCTGCACTATACCTCCACACCCTGCACACCTGTACTATACTGACCACACCCTGCACACCTGTACTATACTGACCACACCCTGCACACCTGCAATATACTGACCACACCCTGCACACCTGTACTATACTGACCACACCCTGCACACCTGCACTATACTGACCACACCCTGCGCACCTGTACTATACTTATCACACCCTGCACACCTGTACTATACTGACCACACCCTGCACACCTGCACTATACTGACCACACCCTGCACACCTGTACTATACTGACCACACCCTGCACACCTGCACTATACCTCCACACCCTGCACACCTGCACTATACTGACCACACCCTGCACACCTGCACTATACTGACCACACCCTGCACACCTGCACTGTACCTCCACACCCTGCACACCTGCACTATACTGACCACACCCTGCACACCTGCACTATACTGACCACACCCTGCACACCTGCACTATACTGACCACACCCTGCACACCTGCACTATACTGACCACACCCTGCACACCTGCACTATACTGACCACACCCTGCACACCTGCACTATACTGACCACACCCTGCACACCTGTACTATACTGACCACACCCTGCACACCTGTACTATACTGACCACACCCTGCACACCTGTACTATACTGACCACACCCTGCACACCTGTACTATACTGATCACACCCTGCACACCTGTACTATACTGACCACACCCTGCACACCTGCACTGTACCTCCACACCCTGCACACCTGTACTATGCTGACCACACCCTGCACACCTGCACTGTACCTCCACACCCTGCACACCTGTACTATGCTGACCACACCCTGCACACCTGTACTATGCTGACCACACCCTGCACACCTGCAGCACTGGCTGTTCAGGCAGCTTGTCTGATGCAAGTAGAGTGGAAAGTGTTACACACTCACACACACACATTATACACACACACTCACACACACTCACTCACACACACACACACACACACATTATATACACACACTCACACAAACTCACTCACACACATTCTACACACACACTCACACACACTCACTCACACACACACACATTATACACACGCACACTCACTCACACTCACACACTCACACACACACACAAACACGCACACACGCGCACACACACCCACATACGCAGACACACGCACACACACACCCACACCCACACACACACGCATACGCGCACACGCACACACACACTCGCACACACACCCACGCATACGCGCACATGCACACACACACTCGCACACGCACGCACACACGCACACACACACCCACGCACACACACGCACACCTACACACACACACAAACACAATTATATGTACCCACACATCCATATAAACACACACAGAGGAAGACTAGTTTATTTTGAAATACAAATGAGTGTTTGAAAAGAGGTTGGGGCGTTTGGAGGATGTTTTGAATTCTAGCAGCTTCTTAACAAATGAGGAGCACAGAGAGCAGAAAGCAGAAAGCAGAGAGCAGAAAGCAGAGAGCAGAGAGCAGAGAGCAGAGAGCAGAGAGCAGAGAGCAGAGCGCAGAAAGCAGAGAGCAGAGAGCAGAGCGCAGAGAGCAGAGCGCAGAAACCAGAAAGCAGAGAGCAGAGCACAGAGAGCAGAGCACAGAGCACAGAAAGCAGAGAGCTGAGAGCTGAGAGCAGAGAGCAGAAAGCAGAGAACAGAGAGCAGAAAGCAGAGAGCAGAGAGCAGAGAGCAGAGTGCAGAAAGCAGAGAGCAGAGAGCAGAGAGCAGAGAGCAGAAAGCAGAAAGCAGAGAGCAGAGAGCAGAGAGCAGAGAGCAGAGAGCAGAGAGCAGAGAGCAGAGAGCAGAGCACAGAGAGCAGAGAGCAGAGCACAGAGAGCAGAAAGCAGAAGGCAGAGAGCAGAGAGCAGAGAGCAGAGAGCAGAAAGCAGAGAGCAGAAAGCAGAGAGCTGAGAGCAGAGAGCAGAGCGCAGAGCGCAGAGAGCAGAGAGCAGAAAGCAGAGCGCAGAAAGCAGAAAGCAGAGAGCAGAAAGCAGAAAGCAGAGAGCAGAGAGCAGACAGCAGAGAGCAGAGCGCAGAGAGCAGAGCGCAGAAAGCAGAAAGCAGAGAGCATATGCAGCAGCATGTATCCTCACTGCCTGGGCGGGACTCTCTGAACTGTTTAATGCCACGCTTTCACACTGCATAATCAATCCAGCATGAGCTCAAACAAAACCCCGTGTGTCACATCACAGCCCAGCCGGAGCGAGGGTGCAGTACACCCACTCTGATCAGAACAGAGACAGCAGAGAGACCGCAGCACAGTGCAGCGCAGCGCAGCACAGCGCAGAGCTCCTGAGCCTGGATAGCTGTTCCCCAAACCCACACTACAAATGCACCATGTTTCACACCCAAATAACCTCCAGTCCACTTTCAATAAAAGACAGAAATGTCTCATTCAGTCACTCTTGAGTTTGTTCAGTCTCATTCAGTCACTCGTGAGTTTGTTCAGTCTCATTCAGTCACTCGTGAGATTGTTCAGTCTCGTTCAGTCACTTGTGAGTTTGAGTTTGTTCAGTCTCATTCAGTCACTCGTGAGTTTGTTCAGTCTCATTCAGTCACTCGTGAGTTTGTTCAGTCTCATTCAGTCACTCATGAGTTTGTTCAGTCTCATTCAGTCACTTGTGAGTTTGTTCAGTGTCATTCAGTCACTCGTGAGTTTGTTCAGTCTCATTCAGTCACTCGTGAGTTTGTTCAGTCTCATTCAGTCACTTGTGAGTTTGAGTTTGTTCAGTCTCATTCAGTCACTCGTGAGTTTGTTCAGTCTCATTCAGTCACTTGTGAGTTTGTTCAGTGTCATTCAGTCACTCGTGAGTTTGTTCAGTCTCATTCAGTCACTCGTGAGTTTGTTCAGTCTCATTCAGTCACTCCTGAGTTTGTTCAGTCTCATTCAGTCACTCGTGAGTTTGAGTTTGTTCAGTCTCATTCAGTCACTCGTGAGTTTGAGTTTGTTCAGTCTCATTCAGTCACTCGTGAGTTTGTTCAGTCTCATTCAGTCACTCCTGAGTTTGTTCAGTCTCATTCAGTCACTCGTGAGTTTGAGTTTGTTCAGTCTCATTCAGTCACTCGTGAGTTTGTTCAGTCTCATTCAGTCACTCATGAGTTTGTTCAGTCTCATTCAGTCACTCGTGAGTTTGAGTTTGTTCAGTCTCATTCAGTCACTCATGAGTTTGTTCAGTCTCATTCAGTCACTCATGAGTTTGTTCAGTCTCATTCAGTCACTCGTGAGTTTGTTCAGTCTCATTCAGTCACTCGTGAGTTTGAGTTTGTTCAGTCTCATTCAGTCACTCGTGAGTTTGTTCAGTCTCATTCAGTCACTCGTGAGTTTGAGTTTGTTCAGTCTCATTCAGTCACTCGTGAGTTTGTTCAGTCTCATTCAGTCACTCGTGAGTTTGAGTTTGTTCAGTCTCATTCAGTCACTCGTGAGTAAACACAGGGCTGCAGCTGCTGGAGCCCAGGCTTCCTTGACCCCACAGACTCGGTCCCGGGTTCTGTTTTTGGAACTGAAGGCATTTGTGCTTTCACACTGGTCAAAATGAACCGTGACGAGGAGGTAAATGGGTTCCATTTCGGAAGAAACTCTCAAAACATGACTAGTGTGAGGACGGGCCTGCGCTGGCCGAGTCGCTGTGGCGTTCGGGGGGGTCAGAGGTCATGGGGGGAGCACATCTGCTCTCTGTTTTCCCGCTCTGCTGTGACTCTTAGCAGAAACATGAGGGGTGGGAGTTCCAGAGTAAATGAGTAAACACGCCTGATGGAAATCATTTCATTCAACATTTTTCTCCTTTCTGAACACAAGCTTCCTCCCTGAGCACGGCAGCATGAATGAGCTGACTCACAGCGGAAAACTGCAGGCCACGGACGCTGCCACCATGTGGAAAACTTCCATTTTATCAGCCAAATAAATTCTGAGGATTTTTTTGAAATGTGTAGAATCATAATATTATAATTTGAGAGAAAAGAGCGTCTCTTTAAAACAGAAACCAGGGATCTAACTAAAGTCAAAGGAAAAGGCTGCAGACAGGCCTGTACAAAGGCAGAAACCGGCTGCAGACACGATGATGCCGTAAACAGAGCCATTTACGCTGAGGGCACCAGGGGAGGCATGACCTTTGTCCCCGGAACCAAAAGGTTACATGTCAGGCAGGGTTGTGGTTAGCTGCAGGGGGAAATTTGTTTTTTAAACAATTTGATATCATCTGTCTCAGTATTTAGAGAGATGCCACTTCTATTAGAATATGAAGAATATTATTTTAACATGATTATCAACCCTCAACATCATTCAAACTGACATTGTCTTGGAGGGATCCAGTTATGTGCGATAAGAAAAATATCCTGGTGTGGCTCCCAAATTTTTCCAATTTTTGTCACTCAAGATATTCAAGAAATTCAAGACTCTGATTTAACTTCAGGAGAGAAGAACTTTTAAGTAAAAAGAGATCTGAAAAATTCAGTATTGTTGATACTGAACACCCCCTGAAACTGGCTCCACTCTAAACCCACACACCCCCTGAATGTGAGGGCCAGGAGGGGGTGGGGGCGGACTGGCTGTCTGTCTGGCTCCAGAAAAAGAAAACAGAAAAGAACCAAACAGGCCAGAGAGAGAGAGAGGAAGAGAGGGAGAGAAAGGGAAAGAGACGAGGGGGGGGGAGGTGGAGAGAGAGAGAGAGAGAGAGGGAGAGAGAAAAAGGGAGAGAGAAGGAGAGAGAGAAAGGGTGAAGGGGAATCTGAGGCCTGTTGGCTTATCAGGCAGCAGTAGTGTGCAGATAAGGGTCTTCTGTGTGAGGCTGCACTGTGTCCAGCCTGTTTACACAGACATGACGTCCCGCACAGCACAGGGGGATCAGAGCTGACCCTACACCTCTGCCAGTGACCACACGTGGTCAGAGCTGAAGGGCCGCTGAGGTCGGCAAGCGGCCGGAGTAAACAGGCCATCCATCATCTGTGTCAGGGTGGTGACCCTGAGGGAGACAGGAGGTGTGGCATGGAAAACACTGCCCCACAACCTCAGTAAAACCACAGTACAACTGCACTAAACCCACTGTAAGGCCACAGGATAACCGCACTAAACCCACTGTAAGGCCACAGGATAACCGCACTAAACCCACTGTAAGGCCACAGGATAACCGCACTAAACCCACTGTAAGGCCACAGGATAACCGCACTAAACCCAGTGTAAAACCACAGTACAACTGCACTAAACCCACTGTAAGGCCACAGGATAACCGCACTAAACCCACTGTAAGGCCACAGGATAATCGCACTAAACCCACTGTAAAACCACAGTACAACCGCACTAAACCCACTGTAAGGCCCCAAGATAACCGCACTAAACCCACTGTAAGGCCCCAAGATAACCGCACTAAACCCACTGTAAGACCCCAAGATAACCGCACTAAACCCACTGTAAGGCCACAGGATAACCACACTAAACCCACTGTAAGACCACACTATAACCGCACTAAACCCACTGTAAGGCCCCAAGATAACCGCACAAAACCCACTGTAAGACCACAGGATAACTGCACTAAACCCACTGTAAGACCACACTATAACCGCACTAAACCCACTGTAAGGCCACAGGATAACCGCACTAAACCCACTGTAAGGCCACAGGATAACCGCACTAAACCCACTGTAAAACCACAGTACAACCGCACTAAACCCACTGTAAAACCACAGTACAACCGCACTAAACCCACTGTAAGGCCACAGGATAACCGCACTAAACCCACTGTAAGGCCACAGGATAACCGCACTAAACCCAGTGTAAAACCACAGTACAACCGCACTAAACCCACTGTAAGGCCACAGGATAACCGCACTAAACCCACTGTAAGGCCACAGGATAATCGCACTAAACCCACTGTAAAACCACAGTACAACCGCACTAAACCCACTGTAAGGCCCCAAGATAACCGCACTAAACCCACTGTAAGGCCCCAAGATAACCGCACTAAACCCACTGTAAGACCCCAAGATAACCGCACTAAACCCACTGTAAGGCCACAGGATAACCACACTAAACCCACTGTAAGACCACACTATAACCGCACTAAACCCACTGTAAGGCCCCAAGATAACCGCACTAAACCCACTGTAAGACCACAGGATAACTGCACTAAACCCACTGTAAGACCACACTATAACCGCACTAAACCCACTGTAAGGCCACAGGATAACCGCACTAGACCCACTGTAAGGCCCCAAGATAACCACACTAAACCCACTGTAAGCCCATTCTCTCTCCCCAAAGCCACACAAACCCCGCCCATTCTCTCTCACCAAAGCCACACAAACCCCGCCCATTTCCTCTCCCCAAAGCCACACAAACCCCGCCCATTCCCTCTCCCCAAAACCACACAAACCCCGCCCATTACCTCTCCCCAAAACCACACAAACCCCGCCCATTCTCTCTCCCCAAAACCACACAAACCCCGCCCATTTCCTCTCCCCAAAGCCACACAAACCCCGCCCATTACCTCTCCCCAAAACCACACAAACCCCGCCCATTACCTCTCCCCAAAACCACACAAACCCCGCCCATTACCTCTCCCCAAAACCACACAAACCCGCCCATTACCTCTCCCCAAAGCCACACAAACCCCGCCCATTACCTCTCCCCAAAGCCACACAAACCCCGCCCATTACCTCTCCCCAAAGCCACACAAACCCCGCCCATTACCTCTCCCCAAAACCACACAAACCCCGCCCATTACCTCTCCCCAAAGCCACACAAACCCCGCCCATTACCTCTCCCCAAAACCACACAAACCCCGCCCATTACCTCTCCCCAAAACCACACAAACCCCGCCCATTACCTCTCCCCAAAACCACACAAACCCCGCCCATTACCTCTCCCCAAAGCCACACAAACCCCGCCCATTACCTCTCCCCAAAGCCACACATGGCAGCATCAGTATGATACTCACTTGTGTTTCTTTTTTCATTTGAGTTTGCCTTATTTGTTTTATTCATTCCCATTTTTGTATTTACAGATTTGCACATCATAAATAATTATGATTATACTCTTGTTTATTCTAATTATTTTACCGACACTGTTCCTGTTTAATATGCATAAGTTTGTGTGGTATGAATGTCTATTATGCAAATTAAGAGAGAGGGTGGTGGGGGACAAGTTACTAGCAGGAATTATTGTCTTACTAATGTAGGACTGCTGTCAGATTATCATTTCTCCATTTGTTTACTATGTGCGTGCCTGGGAAACACAAATGAATGTATGTTCTGCTAATGAAGAAAACTGATGGGAACTGAAGTGGAGAATTGGGTTTGGGGGAGGAGGGGTGCAGACGCAGCCAGGGAGATCAACAGTGAGGGGTAGTTAGCGATTGGAAGTTAGGAAAGAAAAGGTAAGAAAAGAGCTGTATTTTTCGCTCAGGGTCATGAGGTGAGACAGGGGTGAGATTTCTGCCCAGTTACCCCCATTGAAGACACCTTACACCTTACACTGGCCGCTGATTGTATTCAGGGCGGCTGATTTTGATTGTGCTGTAATCACTCACACAGCTTTGCATGCTTTGGCTCCAGAATACCTCACTGTGCTGTGGTCACCCTGGCAAATCGCTGTCTGTCACTGGCAGAGCTGAGACTGTGCGGGCTGAGACTGTTCCTCTCTCTGGCACTCCCAGGTTCTGGAGTAGCTGAGCATGTGGAACATTAGAACAGCAGAGTCAGTGTCAGCTTTTAACATCATTTTAACAGACGCCGCATTACAGAAATACTGAAGCTGTGTTACTACGTTACTGGAACTCTGTGTGTGAGTGTGTATGTACATGTGTGTGTTTGTTTGGGGGGGAATGGGGTTTATCTGCCAAACCCACGGAGATTTAGGGAAACACACAGCGGCTTAATGAGCCGTGTTTGGAGTGCAGGTTCTATCAGATGCCCTGTACTTAAGAGAGCGGACACCCTCCATTATAGGGCCCCACGGCATCACTGTGCAATTTTTACTGCTGTAAGGTGCAGTTACTGTGCTCTGCGGCGGGTCACACTGGCGTACGCTTACTCTGCCGCAAAATGACCAGCTCTCAACGTCTATTTTTAATCCGTCCGGCCGAAGCACGTCCAAATGTTTCCTACCAAAAAGAGGACTCTACTTTCATCTGGAATAATAAAATAGACACACTGATTTCCCTTCACTGAATGGCAAAATCTTGCCTTCCCAAAACTTTTTAAGATTTTTTTTTAAAACAAAGCCAAATCAATCTAGCATGTTTGACGGTTTTTAGCGCACCCCTCCCCCGCCTACCGGTGAGTAACGCCTGGGCGCCGTGACAGCTCTGACTCATACAGTTTAAATCCAATTAAGATCGTCTCGAAGACATTCCTTTCCGCCCCGTTTTAGTACTGGACTCAAAAACTCGGAAATATTAAGGTTTTTATAAAAAGTGAAAACTTCGCAAGGAAATCTTTAAAGCGCGGCCCGCATTCCAGAACTGCAATGGTAAATTAATAAATAAATACAATTAAAGCGGAAGTCGCTCTCTGCGGGGCTGCCTGCAGTCTGGAGGAGTTTTGACCTACTTTTAATATTTTACCTCCATAGGTGGCTGCAAAACGCGGAAGGCATTTCACAAACTGCGGAACCGATTCTTGGAAGAGCAATCAATTCAAATACACAGTGCCCAATCACACTGACGATTGTCCATTACAGAAAGACAAAACTTAATTGTAAAACATCCTCTTATACATTATGAAATTGATCTGCGAAGTCACAAATGAAAATCAAATGTAGTCATGCTTATTCTTATTTTGATAAAATAAAGCTTTTTGTTCTGAAGTTGTAGGCCACGGTCAGTTTGGGTGAGTTACGAATAACTGCTCAACATATCATGAGATAGTGATGTCACTAAATATCATTTGTAGGAAACAGCACGTTCTGTCCAAGCTAAAGGCTACTTCCTGAAAATGCGACAGAGTAAGTGAGTTGGCAGTAGGCGTGTGCTGTAATTACAACCGATCAATGGATGGGGGTCACTGTCGATAACAGACAGGCACATGGAAAAATAGTTCACGATAAAGTCAGTAATGTGTCAGGAGCTTAACTTTCCGGGTGAGGGAAAACGTCAAAAGGTGATCACCAGCAGTGTTTCACCCGGTGACTGTGACCCGGACCGCACAATTAAGCAGTTAACTATCCCGAGCTGTGCCGTAACCTTGCTCCCCGCGTCCTGTTTACTCTCAGGTTAATGACGGTTTAATGATTCCAAACCCTCCAGAAATCCACAACTGCAGTTTATTCCTCTCCGAATAGACATGATAGGGGTGTTACATTTATCTGGAGTTTAGACTGCCCTGCGGAGTTTTTGCTGACTCGTATGGATTAGCCAACACACAAGCGATACATTCTCTTGTTTGGATTATAATTTTTAAACTGCACCGGTGCGATAATACAATGGTTGTTTTCAAAATCTTATTATCTGCCAGAACTCCCCCAGAGTACATTGTTGTAATACGGAAAGAAAAGACTATACCCCCAAACCGCCATCTGCAGCCGAGTGGAAACTGCGCTTAAACAACATCCTCCACGGGACAAGAACGATTTAACGTTTCATTGAAAATGTGAGCGACGACTCGACCGTGGGCTAATTTTATCATTTTAACCAAAAAGGGGCGGAGTTGAACATCGTTTGCACACACCAAAACCTTTTGTTGTTTGTGCTTATGTTTATAGAGGGACGGTAGGTTTGGATTTCTGTATTATTACTATTCATATCAGGGGAGTACAACGATAACGACAACAGGGTAATTTAATAGATATTTATAAATATATAAAAATATAAACAATATCCTATATATGGTATTTCAGAATGCACGAATAGTTTCCGACTGCATATTTAGGCCACCTCATTTCCTTCAAATCCGAAGACCCGACGATGAACCACCTGGAACGTCTCAATGCAAAAAGAATCTGCATCTCTGTTAAGGAACGACAGGGGGCAGTATTTCCTTTCCCATGACTTCCTCTTAAAACTAGTGAACAACACTGGTTTTGGCTGGAAGATCATTTGTACAGTTCGCGAAACTTTGATGGCAATAAAACAAATGTTTTTTTTTAACCAAACATTATCGCAACTTACGATCATGAGCGACGCACTGCAACATAATCACTGAATTATATTTACATGAAATCGCAATGAAAAGAAAATGCAATGTTTAACCTGAAAAACAAAAAAACAACATTTTAACCTGTGTTAAATTTGCTCCATGTCTTAAGGTAAGGGTAACTGTTTTGATAAAACTGAAATAGTATTTGAATTTGTCGGAAATTGCTTTGGAATGGTTTTTATAGATGTAAAACAGCCAGAAGCATAAGCTTATTCATATCCAGACGAGGTATAAAAAGTAAATATAAATATGACATTGAAATAAGATTTTCTAATGTAGAGCAATGAAATTATCCCTGGTATAGTTTTTTGGGCTACTATGACTGTTTTATTATGTTATTTTTTTGGGGGGCTGGGGCTGTGGGGCCTATTGTGAATGTGAAGAGAAACGCATTCTGTATCTGCAGTGAAGCTGTTTCATCTTTTCCCTGTGCAGTAAATCTGAGAGGCACGCGCGGTCCTCCCATCTGATAATGTGCTGAAACGAATGCGATGGTTCGCCGGAGGCATCTGGTCACCGTGCGGGCAGTTTAGCCTGCAGCGGAGTCTGTCTGGATGTTTTGAGTCTCCAGTTAACTTAACCGGCTGGTTTAAGACTTGCCTGCGTAATGCACTGTGACTCTGTGAATGGCATGGAAGGTCTGCAATTTAGCTCAACTTAAGACATGAAAAAGTTTGTGTTTTCATCCCTTCAGTTTCACTTTGTTTATTTGTTTTAATTTTTACATGAATTTGAGCTTGGAGCTGTGAAGAAAGCATGCATTCGCTGGCCAATGGGGCAGCCCCACAACCCCACAACCCCACAACCCCGCAGCCCCGCAGCCCCACAACCCCACAGCCCCGCAGCCCCACAACCCCGCAGCCCCGCAGCCCCACAACCCCACAACCCCGCAGCCCCACAACCCCACAGCCCCCCCACCCTGCAGCCCCGCAGCCCCACAACCCCACAACCCCGCAACCCCGCAACCCCGCAACCCCGCAGCCCCACAACCCCGCAGCCCCACAACCCCGCAGCCCCACAACCTCACAGCCCCGCAGCCCCACAACCCCACAACCCCACAACCCCGCAACCCCGCAGCCCCACAACCCCGCAGCCCCACAACCCCACAGCCCCACAACCCCACAACCCCACAACCCCGCAGCCCCACAACCCCGCAGCCCCACAACCCCACAGCCCCGCAACCCCGCAGTGTTATTCACTATGCCACTCTCTCACAGTGTTATTCACTATGCCACTCTCACACAGTGTTATTCACTATGCCACTCTCACACAGTGTTATTCACTATGTAACTCTTACACAGTGTTATTCACTATGCCACTCTCACACAGTGTTATTCACTATGCCACTCTCTCACAGTGTTATTCACTATGCCATTCTCACACAGTGTTATTCACTATGCCATTCTCACACAGTGTTATTCACTATGCCACTCTCTCACAGTGTTATTCACTATGCCACTCTCTCACAGTGTTATTCACTATGTCACTCTCACACAGTGTTAGTCACTATGCCACTCTCTCACAGTGTTATTCACTATGCCATTCTCACACAGTGTTATTCACTATGCCACTCTCACACAGTGTTATTCACTATGCCACTCTCTCACAGTGTTATTCACTATGCCACTCTCTCACAGTGTTAGTCACTATGCCACTCTCACACAGTGTTATTCACTATGCCACTCTCTCACAGTCTTATTCACTATGCCACTCTCACACAGTCTTATTCACTATGCCACTCTCTCACAGTGTTATTCACTATGCCACTCTCTCACAGTGTTATTCACTATGTAACTCTTACACAGTGTTATTCACTATGCCACTCTCACACAGTGTTATTCACTATGCCACTCTCTCACAGTGTTATTCACTATGCCATTCTCACACAGTGTTATTCACTATGTAACTCTTACACAGTGTTATTCACTATGCCACTCTCTCACAGTCTTATTCACTATGCCACTCTCTCACAGTGTTATTCACTATGCCACTCTCTCACACAGTGTTAGTCACTATGCCATTCTCACACAGTGTTATTCACTATGCCACTCTCTCACAGTGTTATTCACTATGCCACTCTCTCACAGTGTTATTCACTATGCCACTCTCTCACAGTCTTATTCACTATGCCACTCTCTCACAGTGTTATTCGCTATGCCACTCTCTCACAGTGTTATTCACTATGCCACTCTCTCACAGTGTTATTCACTATGCCACTCTCTCACAGTCTTATTCACTATGCCACTCTCACACAGTGTTATTCACTATGCCACTCTCTCACAGTGTTATTCGCTATGCCACTCTCTCACAGTGTTATTCGCTATGCCACTCTCTCACAGTGTTATTCACTATGCCACTCTCTCACAGTGTTAATCACTATGCCACTCTCTCACAGTCTTATTCACTATGCCATTCTCACACAGTGTTATTCACTATGCCACTCTCTCACAGTGTTATTCACTATGTCACTCTCACACAGTGTTATTCACTATGCCACTCTCTCACAGTGTTATTCACTATGCCACTCTCTCACAGTCTTATTCACTATGTCACTCTCACACAGTGTTATTCACTATGCCACTCTCTCACAGTGTTATTCACTATGTCACTCTCTCACAGTCTTATTCACTGTGCCACTCTCACACAGTGTTATTCACTATGCCACTCTCTCACAGTGTTATTCACTATGTCACTCTCTCACAGTGTTATTCGCTATGCCACTCTCTCACAGTGTTATTCACTATGCCACTCTCTCACAGTGTTATTCACTATGCCACTCTCTCACAGTCTTATTCACTATGCCATTTTCACACAGTGTTATTCCTATGTCACTCTCACACAGTGTTAGTCACTATGCCATTCTCACACAGTGTTATTCACTATGCCACTCTCTCACAGTGTTATTCACTATGCCACTCTCTCACAGTGTTATTCACTATGCCACTCTCTCACAGTGTTATTCACTATGCCACTCTCTCACAGTGTTATTCACTATGCCACTCTCTCACAGTGTTATTCACTATGCCACTCTCTCACAGTGTTATTCACTATGCCACTCTCACACAGTGTTATTCACTATGCCACTCTCTCACAGTGTTATTCACTATGTCACTCTCACACAGTGTTATTCACTATGCCATTCTCACACAGTGTTATTCACTATGCCACTCTTTCACACAGTGTTATTCATGATGCCACTCTCACACAGTGTTAGTCACTATGCCATTCTCACACAGTGTTATTCACTATGCCACTCTTTCACACAGTGTTATTCATGATGCCACTCTCTCACAGTGTTATTCGCTATGCCACTCTCTCACAGTGTTATTCACTATGTCACTCTCTCACAGTCTTACATACATCTTCCCATGCACACACACACACACACACACACACACACACCATCCTGCACACACACTCACACACATGCATACAAACATACACTCTCTCTCCCGTTCTCTGTCTCCATCTACCTCTACCTCTCCCTGTCTCCCTCCTCCTCTTTCTGTAGTTATACAGGTTCTCCCATGTTGGAGCCAGTGCCTCAAGTTACTGCTGGTCGGCTGAAATGTGTGTGTGAAATCTCTTGGTGTTGAGAGTGGAGCAGTGGAGGCTGGGATGGCATAAATCATGGGGATGTAAGATTATAATTTTATTGTGGTTTCCTGCTTTTGGGCTGCATTTAAAAGGCTGCTTTTGTCTGACAAGCAGATCATTCTCCACACAGAGGGAATCCCACAAGCTGAAATGCATTCATTCTACACACCACAACACAATCTGAGCATGAGAACAGAGACCTGAGAAGCACAGTGACAGAGAGGGGGGAGTCACACTAAGTCACTGGGGGGGGGAAGTCACACTAAGTCACTGGGGGGGAGTCACACTAAGTCACTGGGGGGGAGTCACACTAAGTCACTGGGGGGGGGGGGGGAGTCACACTCAGTCACTGGGGGGGGAAGTCACACTCAGTCACTGGGGGGGAGTCACACTAAGTCACTGGGGGGGGGAAGTCACACTCAGTCACTGGGGGGGGGGAGTCACACTCAGTCACTGGGGGGGGGGGGAAGTCACACTCAGTCACTGGGGGGGAGTCACACTCAGTCACTGGGGGGGGGAAGTCACACTCAGTCACTGGGGGGGGGGAGTCACACTCAGTCACTGGGGGGGAAGTCACACTCAGTCACTGGGGGGGGGAAGTCAGTCACACTCAGTCACTGGGGGGGGGGAGTCACACTCAGTCACTGGGGGGGAGTCACACTAAGTCACTGGGGGGGGGAAGTCACACTCAGTCACTGGGGGGGGGGGAAGTCACACTCAGTCACTGGGGGGGAAGTCACACTCAGTCACTGGGGGGGAGTCACACTCAGTCACTGGGGGGGGGGGAAGTCACACTCAGTCACTGGGGGGGAGTCACACTAAGTCACTGGGGGGGGGAAGTCACACTCAGTCACTGGGGGGGGGGGGAGTCACACTCAGTCAATGGGGGGGGGAGTCACACTCAGTCACTGGGGGGGGGGGAGTCACACTCAGTCACTGGGGGGGAGTCACACTAAGTCACTGGGGGGGGAAGTCACACTCAGTCACTGGGGGGGGGGGGAAGTCACACTCAGTCACTGGGGGGGGGGGAGTCACACGAAGTCACTGAGGGGGGGTCACAGTTAGTCACTGGGGGGGGAGGGGGTCAGGTGAAACAGCTCAAATTCTGTCGATGCCTTTTAAGCAGACACAGAGATGGCCCTGGGCGAGATCATGGAAATTGGCCTCACCAACATTATTTTACCCCTACCCAGCAAAATCTGTCCTGACACCCATCAACTCAATGTATATGTGACATTGCATAACTGAGGTGATTTTACAGGTACATTGAGATTAGACCTCAGTTAACATCAAAGTGCACAAAATTAATTTCAATCTAACTTGGTAACATTGGCGAATTTGTGCAGTTAATCCACACAACAAAATATTCATATACATGTATAGTTACATAAAATGATTACATTTTGACACTGCCATTGGATGTTTAGCTAAGTAAAGCTACATTGCCATGCCAGGGAAAAACTAGCATTGGCTGTCATGAAAACATGCAGTATGACAGCAGTGTTATCACCATACTTAAGAGGGGGATATGATGTAGACTACCCCTCATCACCATACTTAAGAGGGGGATATGATGTAGACTACCCCTCATCACCATACTTAAGAGGGGGATATGATGTAGACTACCCCTCATCACCATACTTAAGAGGGGGATATGATGTAGACTACCCCTCATCACCATACTTAAGAGGGGGATATGATGTAGACTACCCCTCATCACCATACTTAAGAGGGGGATATGATGTAGACTACCCCTCATCACCATACTTAAGAGGGGGATATGATGTAGACTACCCCTCATCACCATACTTAAGAGGGGGATATGATGTAGACTACCCCTCATCACCATACTTAAGAGGGGGATATGATGTAGACTACCCCTCATCACCATACTTAAGAGGGGGATATGATGTAGACTACCCCTCATCACCATACTTAAGAGGGGGATATGATGTAGACTACCCCTCATCACCATACTTAAGAGGGGGATATGATGTAGACTACCCCTCATCACCATACTTAAGAGGGGGATATGATGTTGTCTAATCCCTCAGGCTAGTCCTGTGTTGATTTGCTCCTCTAATGCATCACTATCTCTGCATACAAAAGTTTCTGGGTCTTCCAACAGAAGGGTCTTGCTTGTGGGGCACAAATACAAAGCATCTTTAGGGTAAAATCTGTATGCATAACTTCTATCAGACAGACCTCATAATTGAAATGATGATTTTTAGCAGTTGGGACTTTTGGTGGCTGCAGTGAGAGACTGTCGAGGGGCAGAGGTCATTATTTTACTGTAGATGGAGGTTTGGGGGAGGATGTTGCTTGAGGGAGAGATGTGTGCTGGGCTGATGTTATGGTTGCCTGTGTGTGGCAGGAGGCTGTGTTTGAAACCGTGTTCAGTTTAACCTGCACTGCTAAGCCCATTTTTCAGGGTCCTGTTGGCACCAATAGAGGATTAGAGCTCAGACCAGCCCTGTTGAAAGGCCCAACGCTCAGAGGATTGTTCCTGGTGAGAAAAGTGTAAAAGTGTCAGACAAAGTAACTCTTTAATGCAGTCCTGTTCCTTTCTGCCAAACCAAAGAGGCTGCAAAAAGGATCAAACATCTAAGAAAGGAGAATTATAGTGTCCATCTCTCACTCTCCTACAATACAGCCTGCCACCTATCACACAGAGTGTGTGTGTGTGTGTGTGAGCGGTATGAGAGGGCAGTGTGCGCATCTATGTGTGTGTGTCTTGGTACTGAG
>JAFBMS010002544.1:0-27563 GCA_019788955.1 Albula glossodonta
GTGTGTGTGTGTGTGTGTGTGTGTGTGTGTGTGTGTGTGTGTGTGTGTGTGTGTGTGAGTGTGTATGTGTGTGTGTGTGTGTGTGAGTTGATATAATAGCCCTGATACCTTAATAAGACTGAGCTCAAAGCTTTGGGGCGCTGGTTTAAGGCTGTTTATCGGAGCTGGGGACCCCGAAGGTTCATTGTGTTGTCCGTCTCTGTATCCGCTGCTACCGTTCTGCTGTGGGACCTGCAGCATGTTCACACTCTGAGCCAATGCGAGAGCTCCGCTGGGCCTGGACTGGGCGGGGCCCGCCTCTACTGAGATTACCCGCAACGCACTGCAGGTCATCGCAGGAGAGCCCTAACCAGGTTAGCGAGGCCTCTGAGTGGATTAGCATCATGTTCATCCTGAGCCAATTAAACCCCGGCAGGAGAGAGGGATGGAGGGAGCGAGAGAGAGAATGAGATATAAATGGGACCCCCATTAAGTCATGAAGGAAAATGTACGTTTGGGGGGGTCCCCTCTTTTAACACTGTTTTCACATTGTACTACTGCGCTGTAATAATATTTCAGTATGTTGCTATGACTCATCGCTGCAGACTGGGCTGTGTGCGCTGGTCCGAGTCATGTCGGGTTCAGCAGGTCCTCAGGCTGTCTGTGCACTGTCTCCTCCTTCTCCACCATCACGTTCGTCTTCTCTGTTTTCTCTTCATTTCTCACTTCCCTCCCACCCTGTCATTCACACGTTTATTATCCCTTCCCTCTTTCACCCTCTCGGCTCTGTTTCCATCTCTGTGCCTGCTCGTTCTTGCATTTTATATTTTCAATATAATTTCCCTGAATCAATTTGTGCATAAACCAGTAATGTCAAAGCATGAACACGTTTTGAACAAGTGCAATACAGTGCCACTAAATAAAGGTGAGGTGCACAAGGTGAATGTGACCAAAAACAGTACGAGTGAATGGGTTTAAAAAGCTTGAATTGGAAGTAGAAATCAGTGACAAAGTGATGCTCAGTATAGCACTGTCTTGCTTCTCTTTCATCTCTGTCTGTGTTCTTGCTTTCTCTCTCTCTCTCCGTCTCTTTGTCTGTGTGTATATGTGTGTGTGTGTGAGTGTATATATATGTGTGTGCGTGACTGTGTGTGTGTGAGTGTGTGTGACTGTGTGTGTGTGTGTGTGTGTGTGTGTGTGTGTGTGTGTGTGTGTGTGTGTGTGTGTGTGTGTGTGTGTGTGTGTGTGTGTGTGTGTGTGTGTGTGTGTGTGTGTGTGTGTGTGTGTGTGTGTGTGTGTGTGTGTGTGTGTGTGTGTGTGTGTGTGCATGTGTGTGTGTGTGTGTCTGTGTGTGTGGGTGTGTGTGTGCATGTGTGTGTGTGTTTGTGGGTGTTTGTGTGCATGTGTGTGTGTGTGAGTGTATGTGAGTGTGTATATGTAAGTGTGTGTGCGTGTGTGTGTGGGTGTGTGTGTGCGCACGTGTGTGCGTGTGTGTGTAAAACAGCTGTTTTCTCTCTCGGTGCTGCTCCAGTCCCAGGCTCACTCTTAGGGGTTATCACAGAGCCGTGCCCCAGTGAAAGATGGAGGCCTTGAGGAGCTCGCACCTGCAGTGCGTGGCCAAGCATGGAGGAAAGACAGAATACTGCAGGGGGAGAGGAAGAGAGGAAAGGAGAGGGAGAGGGGATGAATTCATACAGAGAGAGACACTGGGATGTGGGGAGAGAAAAGGTAGATTGTTCTCATCCTGCCCAAAAGCATCGTGCAACCTTGGACTGCCCTTGCAATCCTCCGCAGCAGGTAAAGTTAGCCAGTGCGTTTTGCTCCAGAGAGGCCCATGGGAATACGTTCGGTTTGGACCGATTACGCTTTTCTCAGAGCGCGTACGGCGATATGCTGACGCAAGCTGCTGTTTCTTCTTCAAATGACTTCCTGATCGCTCACTTGCTCGGCCAGCCCAGCCCAGCCCAGCCCATAAAACCCAGCCTCCGCTGGGCAGCTGCATGCTGGCTGCATTTTGGATCATTTTGGAAATTTTACCCAAAGGTCAATTTGAGGAGTGGAGTGTGCTGCCAGAATGTGGAGACATTCGGGCAAGATTGGGGCAGTTTTTCCCTTCAGGTCCTTCTGACCCCTGTGAAATGCAATGACTGTGTGTCTCTTTTGTTACTTGGGTTTAATTTTCAGTTGTATCCAGACTGAGTCATCGTCTGATAGCACCACCCCCTAGAACACCAAGGACTCTTGGCCCAGCAGTCAAAACAGAGCAGAATTACTCTGCATAATTGCCGTTGTGTTTATGTAAAACTTTGGCATCAGTTTCACACAGGCTTAATGTGACAGTTAAGAAGCTGCAGTGGTCACATTCCATGAGCTTTGACCCAACACAGAAATTATGCAAATCTGGGCTTTCGCGTTAAACTTGAATCAGTTATTCAGTGAAATTTGGACTGTCTTATTATCAGAGTCACAACTGGTAGAGTGTTTTCTACCAGGAAGATGTTTTCATCCATATTTTGTTGCCTTTGGTGGACGAGCAAGGTTAATGTGTTAAAGCTGCACCTTCTTCTGTTCTTTTTGACGAGCCCCCCCTTTGAGCTGTGGTCTACTACATTGTCAGCCTGCGCCCCCCCCCCCCATTTCCTGTCCCACGGCCCCCCCCCCCCCCCGTGTACCCTGGGTCTGAGGGTGTGTCCAGGGTGTTGCCACGGAGACACTTTGTTGTAATTAGCTCTTGGTTGGGCTGCTGAGGGTTTGCTGGTATACGCGGGGAGGAAGAGAACGCAGCACAGAGCAACATCTCTGAGACACCTCCCCTCTCCCTCCCTCCCTACCTCTGTCTGTCTGTCTGTATCTCTCTTTCTCCCTCCCTACCTCCCTCTGTCTGTCTGTCTGTCTGTATCTCTCTTTCTCCCTCCCTACCTCCGTCTGTCTGTCTGTCTGTATCTCTCTTTCTCTCTCCCTCTCTCCCTCTGTCTGTCTGTCTCTCTCTATCTCTCTCTCTCCCTCCCTCCCTCCCTCTGTCTGTCTGTCTCTCGCTCTCTCTCTCTCTCTCTCTCTCCCTCTGTCTGTCTTTCTCTCTATCTCTGTCTGTCTGTCTGTATCTCTGTTTCTCCCTCCCTACCTCCCTGTCTGTCTGTCTGTATCTCTCTTTCTCCCTCCCTACCTCCTTCTGTCTGTCTGTCTGTCTGTCTGTATCTCTCTTTGTCCCTCCCTCCCTCCGTCTGTCTGTCTGTGTCTCCCTTTCTCCATCTCTCTGTCTGTCTTTCTGTCTGTGTCCCTCTCTCTGTCTCTCCCTCTGTTTGTCTTCCTTCCTGTGTCTATCTTTATCCCTCTCTCTCTCTGTCCCTCTCTCTCCCTGACTGTTCATTAAGGTTTGGAACAGCTGCAGCCGAAGGGAGAGTGAGCATGAACAGAGTTATGTTCCCTAACTGTGCTGCCTGTTCCACAGTACTAAGTTGTGTCTTTTAAAATGCTTTCAATCAATTCCCTTCCTCTCAGAGCGGGCTTCGTTTGAGCCTCTCCTGGCTGTGGTAGCGATGTCTGTGCTTATCGATTTAACGAGCGAAGCACAGAGAGTGTCCCGAGGAGGCAGCAGAAGGCTTGATCCGTCTCCCAGACTCTTTCGCTTTTCCATGTACTGCATTTCAGCCTGTGAGGAAATCAGTCAGACAGAACCTTGTTAGATTTGTTCAGCAGATTAGTGAACAGGGACGAAAGGACGAACAGTGCTACAGAACAGGAACGAACAGCTACATTTTCACAATTTTGTAAAATGTGGATGCACAGCTAAACAGTTGTAGCCTACGGAGCACAGAAGAACAGCTAAACAGAACTACATTATAGAAAAGTGGTGAACAGCTGAACAGCTCCTACAGATGGAGCAGAAACTCCAGCTCTACTGGTCACAAAAACCTGTGATGAAATATTCACCACAGAGCTATTCAGACTCAGTGATAAATCTTTTTCTGCAATGCGCAGTGGGCTAATGTGACTTTATTACTGTGCGATAAATAATCCCGGCAGCGCAGTGTCTGTCAGAATATCAGCCATGCACAGAGAGACGTAAGGATGATCGATGAGGCTGATTCAGACCTACTCTAAGGAGGCGGGGTGGGGCCGGGCGGGGCTAGATGACCTTTAACCCCTGAGATCCCTGACCCCACTCCCCCAGTTGCCTTCTGGTGACCCCAAAATGCCTGATTGACATACGCCCCCTCACCCTCTGAGTCAGCGCACCTCCAGACAGAAAAGGGAAGGGAATTTCCAGCCCTTTGGGAAGGGTAAGGTCACAGGCGGGGTTCAGACCCAAACTAGGACTTCTGCCATCGCTACAGCTGGGGAGGCGCCCTGACCCAGGGTCAGTCATGCAGAAACACAGTATTCCCACTCTGATAGCCCATAAGCTACTGCCATAAACCCCATCCCTACAGCCAAACCTACTCACTGATTTTACTCTAAGAAACTCTCCTAAAACAGGAGCAGACAGCGGTGACTGGTGATGTAAGGGTTCACAGAACTAGCTTTAAATCTTTAACTCCCTTTAATTCAGACCGGCTCTGAGTAGGCGATCTCATTGTATCTGTTTCCTCAGTAAGTGTCCAAATAGCATAACTGAGTTGCTTCTCCTGTATCCGAGTGGCTAAGGTGCTTGAATGGGGCCCTGAAGCTTAGTGGTACCCTATACTGACTGTGGAAGGATTGACCCACAGAGGTGGGAGCCTGCTTTTGGAAGAGGTCAGGAAATGGACTTAAATGGCCAAAATATTCACTCTTTCATTGGACTCGGGCCATTGTGCGACTCCATTTTCAAACCACAGGATGTGATGTATAACTGAGCAGTAGCAGCGTGAGCTGAGTGGTCAGTCAGTGAGCTAAAATCATGGTGCAGCGGTGACCCAAACAGCACATTTATTCCCATGAGTAATTAATACTGCATTAGAGTTAATGTGGGGACATCTGTACAGCAGAGCGAGATTTCAAACTCCTGCAGATCCCAAAAAAATATTTCGACAAATTAATGTTCCTGACCAAATGTGCTATGAAGGAAGAATTTTGTCTTTTGAAACAGTCAGTCATTTGCAGGAGTTGTTGTCCAAAGAGTTAGAATTTAAATGCATAATTCAGCCCTGGCCTCACTGTATCTGTTTACACATCCTGTAGTTTAAAATGCATCGGCTGGATTGAGTTTAGGTCAGGGCTAAGACGGTAAAGGAAGTGTGAAAGGGCAGGATTTACATCCAAACACTGTAAAGAGATCCTCTCTCTCCATGCAGCTTAAAGAGATTCTGTCCTCTCTTCCTGTGCATTATAACCGCAGAGCCTGTGAAGCAGATAAAAAACAGGATCTCAGTTTACACAGAACAGATCTTTCATTCAGACACCTGCTGCTTCAACAGGCCTGTCTGAAAACATCAACCTTTACGGGGATCCCCAGGGCCGCGTGGGCACAGTCAGGGCCGTTGGGAATGACGCACTTTCCCCTTAGACAAGAACAGACAGCGTCCCTGATTACGCCTTTATGATGGTAATTATGCATGGACTCAAACACATACAAACTCACACACACACGTACGTGAGCGTAAACACACCCCTTCACACACACACGGACTCCCATACACACACACACACTCACACGTGAGTGTAAACACATCCCTTCACACACACACACACACGTGAGTGTAAACGCACCCCTTCACACACACACACACTCCCATACACACTCACACGTGAGCACAAACACACCCCTACACACACACACACACACGAGTGCAAACACACCCCTACACATGCACACACACACACACTTACCCAAGCACACACACACACACACACACACACACAATCACGAACACACTCACAGTCACACTCACATGTCCACACACACTGTCCATGATGTCATTGCAAATCCTGTGAGGCTATGAGGCCGGGCTATCAGACATGACAAGCCAGTCCAGCCAGGGCCCCGCTGATTGGATGACTGGGAGCTGAATATTCCTGCTGTGTCTGTCTGCTCTGCACATCCACAGTCCATGACCCTGTAGTCAGGCCTGGTAATCAAACACAGATCATTTGATAAAGGGCCAGGTGGACTGGCTGAAGGTTCCCAGGAACTCCAAGGGTAAAGCATGCAGAATCAGAGTGTGGGGGTGGAGGCACAGAGAGACACAGGAAATCAGTGTGGGGTTGATTTCATTTCTACTGCCTTTGTCACCAGCACGAAGACTCCCTTCCACTTAGTATAGCTCGGAACATTTAAAGCTATATCTGTGTTTGTGTGGTGTATATGTATCTCAAGTTTTTCCATTAAAAACTTAGCTGAACTACAACCCTCTCCCACCAGGTCAGTGAGACTCAGTCTCCCAGATCTCCTTCCCGAATACATGTCTTACTCAGCGACCGATCAGGAGGTAGCCATTATGTTTCTAAACCAGTTTCGTCACCGCACAAATAGCGCATTATGTTCCCATCAGAAGTATCGCCTTATGTGGTTCTCATACGTGATGTGGGAGCAAACAGCTGTTCAGCTTGACTCTGGGCCCAGGCTCATGGTACACATCAGAAAACATCACATTTAGATTTCTGACTGGACTTTCCCTTTAATCCTCCCACATCCCATAATCCCCAGCTAATAGATAATTACAGTTGTGTGTTATCATCATCTGTGAGCAGCTTGGAAGCCAGAGAATCACAAATGGAAGTGTGTCTCTGTCTCTCCCCCTCTCCCTGTGTCTCTGTCTGTCCCCCCCTCTCCCTGTGTCTCAGCTCTGTCTCTCCCCCTCTCCCTGTGTCTCAGCTCTGTCTCTCCCCCTCTCCCTGTGTCTCAGCTCTGTCTCTCCCCTCTCCCTGTGGCTCAGCTCTGTCTCTCCCTCAGCTCTGTCTCTCCCCCTCTCCCTGTGTCTCAGCTCTGTCTCTCCCCCTCTCCCTGTGTCTCAGCTCTGTCTCTCCCCCTCTCCCTGTGGCTCAGCTCTATCTCTCCCCATGTCTCTCCCCCATTGTGCTCAGGCCTGTTTTATCAGGCCCCTGGGTCTCTGGGCTACACCTGATTTCACGGGCGATAAACCTGGGAATGGCTCGGATGTGAAACCAAGACGGGTGCCTCAGGGCATGCTGCTCGGCTGCTCGGCTGCTCATCAGGCACACACTGCTGAGACAGAGCTCCCTCAGCTGGGAAATTACCCAGCATCCTCTGCAACCCTGCACCAGGTGCTCCCGCATCTGGAGAGGTTACCCAGGAGGCACAGCACTTCAGTGCCAGAAAAATTACCCAACATCCTCTGAGCTGCTGTGCTAGAGAAATTACTCCATTAACTCCCTTTGTGTGTGTGTGTGTGTGTGTGTGTGTCTGTGTGTGAATGCAAAAATGTGTGTCAGTGTGTGTGTGTATGTGAATGCAATGATGTGTGATTGTGTGTGTGTATGCAATACTGTGTGACTGTGTGTGTGTATGTGAAAGCAATAATGTGTGATTGTGTGTGTGTATGCAATACTGTGTGACTGTGTGTGTGTATGTGAAAGCAATAATGTGTGACTGTGTGTGTGTGTATGCAGCTGACCCAGCTGCTTCACCATAGGCAGGTAAACCCCGCTCCTGGAGCGTGAGATGTGCCTGGCTTCTGTTCCTTGACTGGTTTTTCTCCTGATTTCAGTTTCAGCGATTATAAGTGCTGAGCCAAACGCTTCCTCCAGCTCCTGCTCAAAGTCTCATCTGCGGCCATTTAGCCTGATAGGTAATATGATTATATAGTTAGGTCACTGTTTCAAATGGAGCAAAAAGCAGAAATGTCTCTAGAAGCTTATTCTGATGCTGTTCCCTAACTGTGATAAAACCGCAGTGGTTGCAGATTGTGTTAAGGTCTGTAGCAGACACTCTGATCCAGAGCAACTAAAGGAGCTTACAGTCACATGCACAATCAATACAGCTGGATATTTAGTGAAGCAATTCAGGTGAAGTACCTTCCTTAAGGGTAAAACAGCAGTGTATAACATGGGAATTAACCTGTAACCTACAAGCCCAGCTCCCTAACCATTACACTACAATGTAACCTCTGAGCTACAAGCCCAGCTCCCTAACCATTACACTACACTGTAACCTCTGAGCTACAAGCCCAGCTCCCTAACCATTACACTACACTGTAATCTCTGAGCTACAAGCCCAGCTCCCTAACCATTACACTACACTGTAACCTCTGAGCTACAAGCCCAGCTCCCTAACCATTACACTACACTGTAACCTCTGAGCTACAAGCCCAGCTCCCTAACCATTACACTACACTGTAACCTCTGAGCTACAGGCCCAGCTCCCTAACCATTACACTACACTGTAACCTCTGAGCTACAAGCCCAGCTCCCTAACCATTACACTACACTGTAACCTCTGAGCTACAAGCCCAGCTCCCTAACCATTACACTACACTGTAACCTCTGAGATACAAGCCCAGCTCCCTAACCATTACACTACACTGTAACCTCTGAGCTACAGGCCCAGCTCCCTAACCATTACACTACACTGTAACCTCTGAGCTACAAGCCCAGCTCCCTAACCATTACACTACACTGTAACCTCTGAGCTACAAGCCCAGCTCCCTAACCATTACACTACAATGTAACCTCTGAGCTACAAGCCCAGCTCCCTAACCATAATATATTTCACAGCTGCACAACATTGAGGTAACGTTATGACAAGATTGTGAGACACTGAGTACATTTAAGTCGAAGGACTGGAGCTGCATTGTGAGAAAGTCTCTCCTCTAGCCCTGCACATTTCCACCGCTCAGCAGGGGAAACAGATCACGACAGCGTTAGCGCCTGCTAAGGAGCACTCTCCTGCTCACATGTACTCTGCCAGCCTGCTTGGTGAAGATAGGTCCCCAAAAGTCATTTCCAGCTCATTTATTCAGTTTCAGGAAGGAAGGAAGCAGGATGCGTTATACAAAGCATATATCACGATTATGTATATTATATGAATATTAAGGACACCATTTTGTAATCTGAGGGCAGAAAACCTTGCACATGCATTTCTCTAGCCTTGCACTGCGAGTACAGTTATGTGACAATGTTTAGGTGAATTTCATTCATGTGCTGGAGAATCTGTATGTGAAGCAGGTAGTCAGGTATCTATCATTTATAAATACCTGTCTTATCAGGACATGCTGTAACCTGTGTGCTGTGTGATCCACAGGAGGTGACCTGAACTCAGGTTAGTCCACGAAAACAGAGAGGTATTCCCCTGCCTGTTATTCTGCAAGGGCTCTATCTATAATGTAAACTCTAAAAACAAGATGGACTGCAGAGGAACAAACTGCGTTCTGTGTGCTGGCTGGTGTGTGTGTGTGTGTGTGTTTGTGTGTGTGTGTGTGTGTGTGTGTGTGTGTGTGTTTGTGTGTGTGTGTGTGTGTGTGTGTGTGTGTGTGTGTGTGTGTGTGTGTGTGTGTGTGTGTGTGTGTGTGTGTGTGTGTGTGTGTGTGTGTGTGTGTGTGTGTGTGTGTGTGTGTGTGTGTGTGTGTGTGTGTGTGTGTGTGTGTGTGTGTGTGTGTGTGTGTGTGTGTGTGTGTGTGTGTGTGTGTGTGTGTGTGTGTGTGTGTGTGTGTGTGTGTGACTGTGTGTGTGTCGGTGTGTGTGTGTGTGTGTGTGTGTGTGTGTGTGTGTGTGTGTGTGTGTGTGTGTGTGTGTGTGTGTGTGTGTGTGTGTGTTGCGTGCACTTTTGCGTGCTTATATATGTGTTGTGCATGTTTATGTGAATGCTTGGTGTGCATATGTATTGCTTCATCTAAAAAACATAATCTGTTGCTGTCTTTTATTGGTGTGGCAGAGCTTCATTCACAGGGACTGAGTAAGACTGGTCCGCTCTGCAGGACGCATAACACAGAACATCCATCATAACTATATAATCATGGCATAATAATTATACAGCTCCTTACACGGCTTTCTCTCTAAAATTCAGCTGAATAAGAAAACTAAAGCTGGAGGTAATGAGAAAAATGTGTCTGCAGGATACAGAGAGAGATTGTGTGTGTGTTCATTTATACCTGTTGTGCATGTGTGTGTGTGTGTTCGCATGTCTGTGTGTGTGTGTGTGTGTCTGTGTTTGATTGTGTGTGTGTGATTGTTCATGTCTGTGTGATTGTGTGTGTGTGTGTGAGTGTGCATGTCTGTGTGATTGTGTGTGTTAGTTGTTTTGTGAGTGAGAGAAAGACAAATGGAAAGAAGAACATGCTCATTTTCTCTGCCTCAGTTCCTCTGTTGTTTTTCAGTTACTGTGCATCGCTCTGACATCCTCAGTATTTATAGCCATGGTTTTGGTCATACTGTCTGGTGAGGTTTCCACTCCTACAGTCAAGCCAAACATCTCTCCTTACTGTAACGTACAGTTAGGATTTGGGAGATTCTTGGCTGTATTCCCACTGAAGGACAAAAGTTACCAAATTTGAGACTTAACACAGTGCTGTGGAGACGTCTGTCAAATACATGTAGTATTTAGCAAAGCCTTTTTTATATGCAAGTTAAGTGACATACATAGTATGAGTAAATATCAATTAAATTATTGACATTGGTGTTCTTGTTGATGACAGTTTATACAAAATTGCTTTGGCAATACTATGCCAATGTGTGGTCATGCCAGTAAAGCGCATTTGAGTTTGAATTTGTAGAAGGCAGTGGATAGATGGGTTCCGCAGTCTCAGGGCTGTTGGACGCTGTAATTGGCTGTTTTTTTTTGATGTGCAGCAATAAGGAAGAATGGCCTGCATTACTGAGGATTGCTTTTATAACGAGATCATCCATCAACTGTGTGTGTTTGTGCATCTGTGTGTGTATGTTTGTGTGTGTGTGTGTGTGTTTATGAGTGTGTGCTTGTGTTTGACTATGCATTTTATGCAGGAAAGATAATCAATCTGCATTTTCGCAATGTTTGTACACCTTGTCCGATGGGACATGTGCATGGAAATGCCCAAAATGCATTGCGTCTCACAGGATGAAATGAGGAATGTGGTGGATCGCCGGTCACCGCTTGGCGAAGGAACCCGTTCATTTGCTCTCTCGTCTGCTCTCTGTCAAAGAAGCGAATGCTGGCACACAAGCCCCTCTTTCCGAGAAGATCTGAAATGCTTTTTTTTTTTAATTTACCAGCAAATGATGAATAGAGAGGACAAATAGAAAGTAAATTAGATAGCAACAGCCGCATCAGAAAGAGTGTATGCTGGCAGCGTAAGTCTGATAAATAGCTTACAGAATCCTCCTCTCTGATTGGCTTTTTCTGTGAGGATTGTTAAGTTAGGATGGATCTGATTGGCAGGAGCATGACAGCGCAGGTGGCGGTGATTGAGCAGTTAAGATTGCTGGTGCCAGCAGGCGGTTAATGATGTAATGCAGTCGTGTGGCTCAGATGCTGGAGCAGGGAGATAACGCGGACGTTTGACTAATGACTCTCGATAAGAATACCGTTTCCCTCCGAGCTCGCAGGAGACTCCACTCTCCGTCCACAAAATGACTGCAGACCCTGTAGCCACACGGTGTTCACCTGTCACCTGTCACACTTTTTATAACACTTTTGCCTTACGTAAAGCACTTTATATAATAACCTGGGGTAGTAATGCTAAAGCACTGTAATAAAATGCTTATAAAGTTCTTCCCCCTGAACTAATGTAGTAGTATATTGCTTATAATACCCTGTTTGCACTCTTGCAGAAATTCAGTACTATGGTAACACTCTGTTTATAACACTCTGTATTGCAATAATGCCGTAGTGCACTGTTTCCAACACATCTGTTTTCTCATACTGCTGTAATAAATTAAAATATTGTTTATAGGAATCTGTCACTTTCAGTAATATGATGTTGATAACATGTTGTTCTTTTGCAGTTATGCACTAATACACTGTTTGTAACACTATACACTGTTTATAACACTTTGTTCTCTCTCTCTCACAGTTATGCGCCGGAGCCCGTTTGTCGCTGATGTGTGCTGCCCCAAAACCTCGCGGAATGCCTTTCAGGAGCTCTACAACCCTACACAAGTAAGGACCTGACTCCGCCCCACCAACATGACACAGGAAGTGATGTAACAGTGACACACCTGTGATCTGGGCTCTGATTGGACAGTGTGTTCATATGTTATCCTCAGTTCTGTTTGGCCCCCTGGTATATCCTCTGAAAGAGAGTTTGTACTGGAGGCTGGTAGACAGACATCCATCATTTATAGATACCTGCTTTGTCAGGACATGCTGTTCACTGTGCTCTGTTACATCCACAAGAGATACCCCCAGTGTTTATTATTTGTTTATAAAGACGTTTTTGAAGACTGCATGCACTCAGAGAGAGAGGAAGCCTGGCACAAAGGAGGTAGCTGGGACAATACAGACGCTGTGGACACAACTGGGAGTTCAGCAACGGGAGAAAGGGAAAAAAAACAGGCAGTCTTTAAAAAGAAAAATGATAGCAGGGCTGTAAGTGACTGTAATAAACAGTGAGTGTTTCTGCGCTGCTGAATCAGGCTGTAGAGTAACTCTCTGCACACAGGAAGCACACTGGGGAGAGGAGAGATGGAGCAGCTGTCTCTCTCTTACCCACTCCCTCTCTCCCTCGCCTCTCTCTCTCTCTGTCTGCCTCTCTCTCTCTCTCACACTCTCATAATTCAGTTCAGTTTCTTATTTTTTTATCGTGTTTGTCTCTCTCACTGTTCCTTGCTCTTTCACTTTCTGTAACTTTCTCTCCCACTTTCTCTCATAAAATCCCTGTCTTTTTCTGTTCTCTCATAAAATCTCCCCTTCTCTCTCTCTCCCTGTCCCTTCCTGTCCTCTCTGTTGTTTTCTGCTCATTTCTTGCTTATCTGCCATATGAAAGCGGCACAGTGATTTCTCTGGCCTCACACCAGCTGGTGTTGTGGTCTCCCTCGTTTCTCTCTCTCTCCCTGGCACACCGGCACATTCTGCACTGCACAGCAGAAGTCTGTGCTAGCATGTGTATGTCCAGAAACTGTGCCCAGCTTTCATACAGTAGTGTATGTGTGCCATACAGATCTTTTCAGGCAAGCAATGCCCCGGTTTTTTACTTTGTGCTGCCGCTGTCCAGATGCCAGATTTTGGAGGTTGTACATGTCCAACAATGGAGGAGCCATTTATATATAAAACGCTCAGTGTTTCTGCTCTTCATTCCAGTCAATATCCTGAGCAAGTATTTCTGCCTTACTGAGCTCACAGGTTGCAGACTCATATCTGTAAGGTCTGTGTTCTACGATTTCAGAGTTCAGCACAGTGCAAGTGGACTGAAAGTGGAATGAAGTCCCACCGGGCCTCATGTTCCTGTGTGAAAATAGCAGGGCTGTTATAGGTCTTATTTTGGGAGTTTTCAGTGGGCAGTCGGTGCAGGTGGCCATTTTTAGCTCAAAGACAGAGGGTGCTGAGGTTGCAGAGAACAAAAACAGTGTCTGGGGCACGGGGGTGGGGACAGGGTTGGAATCTGTTTCTCAGCTTTAATAAGGTGTGAAAGTAATATGTCTTTGAACCAAATCGTTTGGTAGCTCGGTTTGGTCTGCATAACCAGATAAGATTCAAGTTTTATTTTTTTTTTTTGTTTGGATTTTCTCTAATTTTCTCTCCACCCCAAACTCAGCCAAACGTAACTGTTTAACCCATATCATTCCCCGCAAAAACTCAGCCATTCTTGCATTGCATTTGACCTTCGGCCATAGACAGTAATGGGACAGCTGGGACCCGATCACCCAGTCACAGGGCCTATGCGTCCAAAATGAATGTCATAGTGCATGGGCTACCCATAGGAATACCCATTTTCAGTTCACAGGGTGACTGACCATGCTGTAAAATGCTATCGAAACAACACACACAGTCCACTGCAAAATTATAAGCAACCTGCTAATAGATGATTAGATGAAAATTTTTTTTTTTGTTTGGATGGCAAATATGAGCTGTTTTTAAAACCGACTCGGGCCTGCGGGCACAAGCCTCAGGAAGGTGATTGATGAACTCTCCACAGACTAGCAGCTGTGTTCCTTTGTATGCCTGACAGCCAAACGGGTGTCCGTCAGACGCTGATATGATCTGCTGTTTCCATGTTGGTTTGGGCTAATTGGACCCTCCGGTAAAACGGTGGACAGTGAAGAATTTCCTTATAACAGAGCCAGAATGGAGTCTGATTTTTTTATGTGTCTGCTGGGGACTGCATCACACTGCCTCAAGTGACAGACAAAAGTGAAGAGTAGTGTGTGTGTGCGTGCGTGCGTGCGTGCGTGTGTGTGTGTTTAAGTGTTTAAGTGTGTATGAGAGATTGTGTTTGTGTGTGTGTGTGTGCGTGTGTGTGTGTGTGTTTAAGTGTGTAAGTGTGTATGAGAGATTGTGTTTGTGAGTGTGTGTGTCAAAGCTATTTCTAAAAACAGCCCGGTCTAACTAACTAGAAAAAGTCTTTCACTGAAAGTCATAAAATCAGTTTGCTGACTCAATCAATTAATGTTCTTAGAGGGAGAATATTATAATTATATAGCCGAAAGCCAACCGACTCCAATCTCATATTTAATTCTGTATGACTCATACCACTGTAGATTGCCTGACACAATCGTCATTGTAATTCAGTAAAAAGTTCAGTGTATATCATCACATGGAACTGGTTCTGTTCTGATCTTCTGATTGGTGCTGTCCTTGAGATCCTCTGATTCGTTGCATTGTTCAGCTCCTGTTATTGGTTGTGTAGGTTGTTAGGCAGTATCGTTTAGCAAGAGTGCAGAGAGTGTACTGAAAGTAGGGTTTAACACAGCTCTGGTGTCTGTTCCCCAATGTTAGACTGTGTGGTGTTGGAGCATTAGATTAAGCTGTGTTCTCATTTCCTGTACAGAACGAATATGCTGAGTATAGCATTATCATAATGCATTCATTTACATTACATTATAGTTACCAGATGCCCTTAAAGAAGGTCTTACACAGCAAACTTTTTTTTTTACGCACTGGTCTTTTAAACAGCTGGATATTTTACTGGAGCAATCTCGGTTTAATACCTTCCCAAACAGCGCAACGGTAGTTCCCCACCTGGGGATCGAACCTGCAACCTCTAATTTACAAGCTCAGCTTATATGCTATATTTAACACTGGCCCATTGTCTGTCAGCTCTTGTCTGAGAGTAGCATTAGAACAGCTGTGCTTTCTGTTTCATTGTGTGTGACAGCTGGAATACCTCACAGACTGGAGCAGGGGAAGGTACAGTTTAGCGTCCTGTGCTGGAACGCTGGTCTCTGTCTCAGCAGGTTACAGAGTCATCTTTGTCAAACGCCTTCTCCTTTCACATCACTCTCCCCATGACCCTCACTCACAAACTATCTCAAAGTACGTTTCAGAAATCATGTTACCCTGAAATTTTAAAGTCACCAACCCCTAATACAATTACTATACTGTCTAGTAAATACTACAAAAAACCTGACTGTATCTCGATACAGCTCTATTGTACCACTGGACACTCTGTTGCAATAGTACACTTTATATTGTAATGTAGTGCTGCTACATACATTCATTGCCCTGTTGAATTTGCTGTTCTGTATATTTGCATTTTCATTTTGTGACTAGCATTCTTCTTCTATTCTTTACATTTACTGTGTGTTTATCTGTCTTATACGTCTAATGCTTATTGCTGTCTTTACCACTGTGTTACTGTCCCCTTTTACTACTGTTTTTTTATATTGCACTCTGACGGTGCTTTATTTTCTTCTTTTCTTACACTTGTCATGTGGATTTTTATATAACTTGAATCTGTAAGTGAAATAGTTGTACAGTAGTGTATGAGCATTTGGTATACTTTGACAGTGCCCGGATTTTGTGATTTGCGCTGCCGGTGAAATTATGGTTCTCCACTAGATTTAATACTTTTTTTTTAAATTATTATTATTTGATGCAATTTCAGCAATGAATGCAGATTGCTAATATTGTCTAAGAGCGCTGAGAACGCTGAAAGGGGCACGGTAATTTCCGGAGCCGCTGAAAGTGCTGCGCGTGTCAGTTGTAGAGAGCCGAGGCGCCGCGTGCTCTGTCTCGCGCCGGAGCAGCGCTTTAAATTAAGATTTTGGAACAGTAACGGCGCTGTGCTGACTGTTCCGAAAGAGGCAGAATTTAACCGAAATAATCAAACTGCCGTCTGGGGCAGCGGCACCGTTAATGAGCTTTCATGGAAGTAGAAGGAGAGTGAGAGTTGCAGCTACATTCCCATTTCACTGCTGAAAGATAGGCTGCCTTAAACTCTCGGGTGTATCGTATAATATGAGGCAGTCCTCAAGGCACCGTGATGTTCTTGCTCAACCCCTCCTGGATCTCTGAACAAACTCTTATAAACTTACAACTTTATTAAAGCCCTCAAAAAACCCAGAGACAGCAGGGATTGATCTGAAACTGCCTCTGTCTCTTCAATTAAAGAATCCCTCTTGAGATTTTAGTTGTGAGGAGTTTTCTCAGTAAGCGCCTGGGTTCCTTCTGTATATGTTTACAGATTATAATGCCCTTTATGTCTGAGCCATTATAGCCCAAAGTTTACAGAGCTGTTTATTGTCCCACTGGCCAAAAGACACAAGTTAAAAATAAGGCCGACAGAGACTCCTTAGTGTGGGTTCTCTCCTGATTTGGCTGAACTGAGATGGCCAATTTAAGCTGTAAGTAAAATCGTGCCAGTTGGCACAATGTTGTCACAGACTTTATTTTTTCATCGGAGCCCTTAGATGTAGATAATGCATATTTTCATTTTGACAGTGCGGTCTTAAAAATAGCAATTCAGTTAGGATCTGGTTCAGTCCGAACATGAATTCCTGTACATCTGTCTCCCTTTGAGTAACAGACATTTAGGGCTTTATTCTATTGGTTGAGCCTCATGGTGCAGTGGTCAAAATAGAGTGAATTACCGTGATTAATTGCTGCTTGTGGACTTCCAAATGATGTGGCGTCAATTTCAGAAAAGGAGAATAGGCATGTGTAACAGGTATGTGTGTGCAACAGTTACAATCCAAGCATAAATTACACAACCCTAACACACATATCACGCTGAAATTTTTTAAAAATGAATAATGCAATAATTGTTCAATATAACAAATAATTATTTAATCATTTTGCTACAAGATTGGTCAAATCAGAAACATGAAATTGACAAAATTATCTGTCTTTTTACATGGCGGCTCATTCACTGTTTTTCATTACGTGTATCTAACTGATCTGATACCACAATATACTATTAATGTAATATAATGTTATACAAGTTGAACAGATAATTTTATTAAATGCCTGACTTTGTGATTTCACATAAATCACATTATAACTTATAATTTCTGTGCCATTTGCAGAATGCACAGTTTGCTTTTCAGACTGTGTTTGAATGAACGGAACAACTGAAGGCATTTGAAGGGAAATTAATATATATCATATACTGGATCTGACGGCAGAGTTCTGGGCAGATTCCATTAAAGCAGTATGTGTTGTAAGATCAAAGGGAGATCTAATCTCTCCACTTAGCAGTATTTTTAGGACTGGGGCTGGTTTTGCGGGCGGATGTCTGACTGTATTTCATGAATGGTCGGGAAGAATAGAGTGGAGAAATATTTCTCCGGCTGTAGCTGAGACATGGGGAAGATTTATAGAGTCAATTTAGCAGGATGCTGTAGCCATGTTTTCCGGTCTCACACACATGCACACACACAAACATACTCTCTCACACACATGCACACACACACACAAACATACTCTCTCTCACACATGCACACACACACACAAACATACTCTCTCTCACACATGCACACACACACCATACACAATAATGCACATTCATTCATATTCACACAAGTACTTACATACATACACAAAGACAAATGCACACTCACAAACGCACATACATACACATTCATTCATACAAGCACTCATACACACCTGCATATACACACACAGATTTGTACAAACACAAATACACACGCTCTCTTGCAAATGACATCACTGCCTTTGACCTCTTTACCATTCTGAAAATGCCTTTGGCTCTTCCTGTGTCCGCCCTTTTCATGTGGGCGTGACCAAGTAGCTCCACCTTCTGACCCCAAAGCTATGGGAAATGAGGGGGAGGGGGGGTAACAAATCAAACACCCCTATATGTGACCCTTCTCCCCCATATCTCCCAAAGCCATACACAGTCACTTTCCCTGATGTGGTTAAATCTGCATGTTTCTGTGGCATTAGCATAGCATTGACATGCGTAGTTACTAATCTGTTCCACTCTGTCATTAGCATAGCATGCACATACTTAGGTTCAAATCTGTTTCACTGTGGCACTGGCCAACTGTTGGCATCTTCAAGCGACTGAGTTTAATCTCAGCACTGGGTGCAGAAGCAGCTTTCAGTCTCGTCCAGTTCCTCTCTCTCCAACGTCGTGGCCCCGGTGATCGTGGCGTGAGATGTCCTTTTTTATGCGTGCCTTGGCGGAATGAGCCGCTCTCTGACATGCATCTCTGATTTGCTGTCTGTCCTAGTCATCAGCGCTCGCAGTGCGTTTGTCCAGGCCTTGCGACCCTAACGCACGGCACTTGCTAAACTCTGCAGTGTTGCATCCGTGTGGGATTTGACTGGGCGGTGGCCCCGGTGTTAGTTTTGTGCCTGAATCTCTTGTGTGTAAGGGCTGTGTGGAGATGGACAGACATCTGGACAGGACAGCTGGAGAGTCTTTGAAGTGGCCACACCCTGTTGCCGTGCAGCCGCGGAACTGGAACTGAACTTACCCACCGCTCTGTCTATCTGACTGTAATCCTCTCTTTCAAAGCTTTCAGTGTCTGTCTCTCTTTCCCCTGTTCTGTCTGTCTCTCTTTTTCTCTTTGTCTCTCTGCTTCTCTTCCTCCCTGTCTGTCAATCGGTCTGTCTGTCAGTTTGCCCTCCACCACTGTGCATGTGTGTTGAACTTGTGTGTATGTGTGTGTGTGTGTGTGTATACGTGCTGTCTGGTTGTGTGTGTGTGCATGCATGTGTGAGTGTGTGTGTATTCTGGATGTGTGTGTGTGTGTTCGTGCTGTGTGTGTGTGTGTGTGTGTGTGTGTGTGTGTGTGTGTGTGTGTGTAAATGACAGGGCTGCGCAGATAACAGGGGTGTCCTGGTGGCTGAGGGAAAGTTGGAGAAAGCCTGTCATTGACTGTACTCTCCGTCTGCGCTCCGGCATTATGATAATCAGGGGCTGTGTATGGGCTGGCTGCTGAACAGAGCTACAGAGCTACAGAGCTACAGAGCTAATGTCTCTACTGAGGAGAGCCTGTACCACACTGTTATTATCTCTGTGCTTTATAAAGAACACCCACACATGCACCCACACACACACACACACACACACACACCCAAATATACACACACACACACACACTCAAATATATATATATACACACATATATATACACACACATAGAATGCACACACATACACACACAGGCATGTTCATACACAAACACACACACACACACATACACACGAAAGCACACATTCACAAAAACACACAGAATATGCACACACATATACACACACATACACACACACACACATCCAGAATACACGCACACTCACACATGCATGCACACACACACATCCAGACACATAGGCACAAACATGCACACGCACGTACGTACCCATACCCAGACCACATGCCTGCACAAATACACACACACACACACACACACACACACACACACACTCAAATGCTATACTCATCTTACTGGCGGTGAACAATACCTCAAATGCATCCAGCATGTTAGCACAATCAGCACCTTCAGCCAATCAGTGGTCAGGACCAGCGGCAAAGTGACCAATGGGGACCCTATCTCCATGGAGATAACCGCTGCACAGAGCTCCAGGTGCTTTACTCTGGCTCTTTGACCCAGGGTAACCCTGGCCAGGGCAGCGCTTCGCATTCAAGCCTGTACGGTTCACAGAGTAATCTGCATTACATTTGCATACATTTGCATATATCTGCATTCATTAAAAACTGTTGAGTTGGGGGTCAATTCTTTGACCTTGGAGTTTCTTTTCTTTGCAGTGAACCCCGTGATTCACCTCTCTGGGGAGTGTGACACTTGTTAGAAGTCTTGCTTGAAGCCTTTTTGGATAAAAACACTTGATATCAATAATAGTAGTTATACTACTACAACTGCTCCTAGTATGACTACTACTCAATAATAATCATAATAATATACTTATAAAGCACTTTTAATTTATCTGAAACAGCTGCAGAGAACAACCAGAGCTAACAATACATACATCTAGTAATACAGCTGCTGACAGGACGAGAGAGGAACATACTAACAGGACATGTAGTAACATCACAGCGCATAAAAGGACATAAAACCAAATATTCATTCAAAGAATGCCCTGAAGAGGTACATTTTGGGAGGAGAGCTGAAGGTTTCGGTGGAGGGAGGAAACCAGACGGGCGTTTGAAGTCGCTGGGATGTTGCTGACATTTTTACCACACAAACGACGGTTCTCGGCGTTTGAGTGATGGCATTTATTATACGCGCAGATTGGTGTGGGCCTGTGTGGCCCGCCGGAGGAATCTGTCCAATAAACATTTTATCCGCGAGCAGCATGCTATCAAATTTTCTTTCTTCTCTTCCCTTTAATGAGAGAGCTTTCAACACAGTGGGCCTTTGAACACAGACGCTTCGCCGACGTGTTAATGAGAAAAGAATGAATGAGGAGGGTTATCACTGTTAGCCAAACGCTAATGCCAGAGTGAGGGGGTCATGACTGTCAGCGCATTGCTAAGAGCAGAGTGAAGGTCATCAGTATTAGCACACCGCTAATGCCAGAGTGGGGGAGCCATTGCTATTAGCGCTCTGCTAATGCAGAGTTGAGCAGTTGTCACTGTTAGCGCTGTGCTAATGCAGAGTGGAGTGGTCGTCACTGTTAGCGGACTGCTATGGCAAGAGCGAGGGGTTCAACATGACAATACGAACTACTATGTATGTATTCACGTACATACACATAAGTGGATGCATTTACGTAAATGAGGAAAACTGAATGAGCTGGATAGTTGCAAGACTCAGACATGCCAAATATTAAAATATGAAATCTTATTTAGCTTTGACTCCAACTGAGGGAGGCATGGTCGCACAGAAGGAGGGAGCGCGTGCTGTCGGTTTCCACAGCAACCAGCACGATCTGGCGGGATTCACGGCACGGTTCTCACCTCCCCTTGTGCCAGGAGAGAGACAGGGAGAGACAGAAAGAGAGGGAGAGAGAACTGAATTTAACTCAGTTATGAGCAGAGTTTAAAAGGGCAGTACCGTACATTATTTCTCCCCTGCTTTAACAAATCTAAATGCAAACATTGAACCAAAGATGCAGAAACTGAAAAAACTAACCCCACCACACCTGCCCCATCCCTATCCACAAAGTCAAATCAAATCACTGTTAATGTCACATTACTTAACACAGGTGTACAGGTGAGTTAAACCCTTTAGTGCAGGTTCTCACAGCACTGCAGTCTAGAATATAGAAATATGAGAAAAGATAGGAATAGAGGATAAAAATAAGATAATAAAATATAAATTAGGATTTAAAAAAAAAATTATGAAATATATAACTATATATGTACACTCAGAAATTTGTAGTATTTCCTCAGCCTGTGTGAAAATACTGCCATGGATTCCCATCGATTCTGGTAGTGTTTAATTAGCGTTAATTAACAGCATCTGTTCGCAATTACCAGCTCATGTTGCCGGGTGAGGAACATCGCGGCTTGGTTCATTTGGCTCACTGATACTCATATTTCAAACTGCAGCTCCTTGGAAATTAGCGACTGTTGGCTTGTGGCCCTGAGCCCTGGAGCAATACAACCCCAGTAAAGCTCAGAGCTGCTGGTCAGCCTCTCGAATATAGCCCCAGGCTTGAGTGGAGTGTGGAGGTCTGAGAGGAAGGCCTCCATCTATTTTCATTAGGTGGGGGCGTTCTGGTGGGATGTGTTGGTTTCTGTGGATGATTCCCTGGTGTCTGTTTTCATGTGTTTATTTTTGAAATTTTTTTTATATCTGTATTTTTATCTTTAATTGTCTGGAAAAGTGCTGTTGAATGTTTGCATGGAGTGGAGAGCACTGTATCAGAGGATATTGTATTGTGTTGTGTGGGTATGCTGTAATTTCTGAGTGCTGTTTGAGTGTTCAGGAAAGTGTGGGGGCACTGTAGGTTAAGGGCACTGTTTCTGTGTTTTGTAAAGGGGGGTTCTGTTTTAGTTTTGGGTACTTTAGTTTATGGGTGCCACTTGAGTGGTCAGGAGAGGGGAGGGGCACTGTAGTTTAGGGGTTCTGTTTGAGGGTTCACTAAAGGAAGTACTATAGTTTAGGGGAGCTGTAGTTTGGGGTACACGGGGTGAAATGAAACGGAGGACGCTTTCTTTCTCTGAAACTCTCTGCGCAAAATCTGCAAAATGAAGTAATTAATACTGAGCCAAAACTTCATAAGCATTGACTACGTGCACAGGCGTGAGAGCAAAAAAAAAACCTAAAATGACAAACGACACATCGAGAGATCCCTCCCGTTCAATAATTCAGCAGACTCGGCTGCCTTTTGAATTTAAAATACGTTAAATAAACGCCGGCTTTTAGCTGCGCGATGGATGTGTTTGGAGAGGGAGCAGCAGGTCATTCTCGCGCAGTTTCCCACAGGGACGGCGGATTGGCGGTTATGAGCAGAGGTGCAGTGTGAGTACCGGGCCAGGCCCAAGCTGTAGCCTGCGGTGGAAATTTCCCTGGAGCGCTGCTATCGCTCTGTTTTTGTTTCCTTTTCGCCGGGGAGAGCAGGGAAACAGAAACAAGGGTCTGGGGGATGACTGTGCTGTTTTTGTAGACTCGGGCAGGGGTGTACAGAGGAGATTAGTGCCGTTGGGTGTGTAAACATTCCCTGTTTTTATCTGCGTTCTCATTTTTCCCCTCTCAATCACCCTTCTATTATTCTACACCTCTGCCCCACCATTGCCGCCAATCCTCTTGGGTTGCCAGATGCCTACACATTAAATCCCCTGTATACACTTCAAAATCTCCCTTCTTCAACATGGCCTCTGTATGCATTTTCTAAGGCTTCCAAACCCATCCTATTATCATTTTATCCTTTTTAACTCCCATTTACCATTAGTTCCCATACATTTTTACTGTGAAAATTTTCCCATCAATTTTGATCCTTCACTACATGCCAGTGGACATGTTGAAATTATATATCTCAGGCAAAGATATGTAACTGAAATGTGACGCTCATTAATATTTCCTTTGCTTTTTATTAAAATCAGGGTCAGGGCATCGAATATGAATAAATGTAGGATTAATAAGGACACTTATTAATGTCAGGACACTTATTAGTGTCTATGAATATGAATCACTTCTTGGGGGAATCTGAGGTGAACCCAGTCTTCACTGGCAGAACAATTGCACACCTGTGTTCTTTTAAATAAAGTTTTTTTTTTTCTCCCACAGTTCAAACAGGAAATGGACTAGTTTGCATGAATTAACTTGATGCAGATTGCTACAGCTCAGATTAATTTGAGCAGAGAAACTCAAATTGCTCTGTTGTTTGGGCCATGAGGCGTAGTCTGTGCAGATCTGCTTTAATTGCTGAAGAGGAAAACGATGTTGACTCACTTCACTGTTGATACAGCTGATTGACCAAATCAAGCTAGTCAGAAAACTGGCTCACAACTCTGTGAAGACGGGGAGGAACACAAAACAGGATATTTTCATGCTGCATTAGTTCGCGTTGAACGATTCAACGTTAACTGCTGTGCTGATTTGGGTGTTTATTTTGGGATGTTTGTGTGTACTCTAGTAGGGCAGAGAACACAGTAAAAATACCCATATGAACAGACAAATTCCACAGAACACTTTCCACTTCTGTCAATTGGAACATTCAATAGCCAAGGTTACCACCAGCTTCTGAGAAGGCATGCTAACATGAAAAACAAACAAACAAACAAACACAAATGACCACTCCTGGAAATACCATAGATTCTAAAACATCATCAAAAGTTTAACTGAGAGAGAGATTACACATATATTCATTCACTCAAATACACACACACACACACAGACACAGTGCTGAGTCATTAATTTTAATCTGTTTACTCAAATGGATTGTGTAAATGGAAAAATTCTGGGGATAAACTAAGCAAGAAACCTTTATATAAATCACTGATGAAGTGTTTATAATGTTTCAACATTCAAAACTTTTAATGATAATTGCAAGATATTTATTTTAGTGAAAATAATGTAATGTATAAATATCAGAATAAGTGCTGTATGTGTGTTTGTGAGAGAGAGAGATACTAGCTGTTTCTTTCTCCAGGCTTTTTCATTTTCACACTCTGTATGGGTGAAAATTTTCATTTTGAATACATTTTGAAACCAGTGTTTTATCTTGTTGTATAGTTAAGGCTATGTAATTAAATAATTTAGCAGACTCAGGGAGATATAATGCAAGGAGAGGCAGATTTTACGTAGAAATAAATTGCATTTTAATGATGAATCTATATATTTCTCATAAGAAAATGCATCTATGTGACATTTCATTTCAACGACTGGATTGTATATGTATTCCTTTATGTATTACATAGAGTACACATGACATAAATATACACATTTCATGTAATAAACTTACAATATATCATGCAATAGAATTGAGCTTGTATTTTCTATTTCTATAATTACAGACAAGTAGCAATAGCAGTATCCTTTGTCAATAACTGTAAACATACGGATAACCATGCTAACAAGCTGACCCCCTACAACAGTATCAGTGTACGTAACCATGCGTATGTTTGAGGTGACTGTTTTGGGGTTAAATGTGTATGCTACTGGGGAAGGTTTCAGTGCGGAGAGTGGTTGATGAAAGGATGATTTCATTGGTGGAGGAGCTGTAGACTCTGCAGAGTGAGTTATCGGTGGATGATTTCATTGGTGGAGGAGCTGTAGACTCTGCAGAGTGAGTTATCGGTGGATGATTTCATTGGTGGAGGAGCTGTAGACTCTGCAGAGTGAGTTATCGGTGGATGATTTCATTGGTGGAGGAGCTGTAGACTCTGCAGAGTGAGTCATCGATGGATGATTTCATTGGTGGAGGAGCTGTAGACTCTGCAGAGTGAGTTATCGGTGGATGATTTCATTGGTGGAGGAGCTGTAGACTCTGCAGAGTGAGTTACAGCAGTACCTGTTCCTACATTCTTATACAGAGATCTCTGTCCTTGATCAGAGCAGAAGTGTAAACATTGCGCTGCTCACACTTTCGTTTGAAGGCTCAGGTATGTCTGAATACCTGAGAGGTGGGAGAGGCGAGCTATGATTGGCTGAGAAGTGGTATTGACCTGTATCCACAGCCTTTGTTAGTGTAGATCCCCTGTGTGGAAACACACTGCCCGGTCCTCCCTCTTTCGATGCAGAGGGTTCCTGTCCATGCCTCTAACTGCCAATGAAGCAGTTTTGTTATGTTTTGAATTAGATTTCGATTGTCTTGAAAGCTTGTTTAATCAGGCCACTGAAACCAAAAATCAATTTTTTGCCTGAGGAGAATTTGAGTTTAAAGTTAAACTCGACAATAAAAATGTATGAGATCCAGCTGGTCAGCATTCTCTGGCATTTTCTGAATCATACATTTTTAATGTAGCAGTTTTACTTTATACCAATGTGGAGTATCCCTGATTCAACTCTTTAAAGAGCTACAGGCTGGCTCACTGTCGTCTCAAACCTTTCTTACACACTCATTGCTATGTCACTCATTCAGCTGTTTCACACCTGTCCTGCACCTGTCAGACTCGCACACCTTTCCGACTCACCTGTCTCACGTAGGTCTCAGTGTAATTGCAGTAAAGAGCCATAGGGGCACCAATGTGGAGCATCACTCAGGAGCATTGCATCATGGACAGTGTGCTGGAGGGAGATCAATGAGTAATTGTGAACAATGCATTGTGGCGGGGCTGCTGAGGATGGGTTAGCAAGTAATTAGCAGCATTGCATTCTGGGTAAGGCGCTGTAGATGGGTCAGTGTGTAATGAGGAGCATTGCATTGTGGGGTCAGTGTGTTGTTTGAAGCATTGCATTATGGGTAGGGTTCAGTAACAGGGTCAGTGTATAATCAGGCGCTTTCGGCCCTCAGCAGGGTGAAAGAAATTGTGGGATTGCCCAGCTGGTCTGGGTTACAGACCACCCTGCTGTGTGGTTAATCTGGGCCTTAACGTTTCCTCTGTGGTGGGGGGGTTTATCTGACTCAAATCTCCCATCTGCTGAATCATATAAAGCTCCCCCCCCAAATCAAACAGCTCAGTCTGCCCGACTGCCCCCGGGTTCTCTCTGCACACATGCACACATGTATACACACACTGTCACACTCTCATACACTCATACTCACGCACTCTCATGCACACCCACATACACACAATTTCTCATGCACACACACACACTCATCTACACACATTTAAACACAACTCCTCTTCTTGTCTCTGATCGTACCTCACCTGATTTTGTTTAGATTTTCATTACCACAGAGAATTGTGTTCTGCCACAGATTCTATAGACTCCCAGATACTCTACTCTTGAAACTTCTTCCTTCCTCTCTGCTTTTTAACTACAGGAGGTCCTAGTTGGTCACAGAAGTTTCTGCGGCTGTTTTACAGTGTAGAACATCCATGACCATGTTGTTGTTCTTCATGTCCCTTAATGAATTTTCTGAAGACTAGAATTTGCTCACATTGAAATGTTTTGAATATAGAGCTAAGTATCTGGTGAGACTGTAGACTCTGTGATTGTACTCACATGATTCTGAGGTTACTCTGGTGCTGGTAGAACTGCAATAAACAAACAAACAAACAAACAGAGGGCCACTCCGAGCTGGGTTTTTTCCTGCCTCAGCATCTGTGATGATTTCAGTCCTAACTCTTGACCAGATCCCAGAATTACAGTGCTGTCGTTCCTCTCTGCTGCAAATTTAAGAGCGCACAGGGGAAGGAAACAGGCAGGACCCAAGATGAGAAGTTTCTCTGCATCTAAATTATAGTTACTTGCATTTTGTGTCAGGAGTCGTAAAAGAGACACGATGTTATAAATTGGGTTATTGGCACAGAGTGAGAAGCCTGTGTAGGAGATAATATATGCGTGGAGGGCTGTGCAGAATGAGCTCTTAGTTGATGTGATTTGGGTGAAAGGGCAGCTGTGTCCCGTCAGAGCATGCAGTAGAAGCTCAGAAAGAGAAGCCCTGCTGGTCTTTCTGTGACCAGGTCAGCAGCCTGGAGAACAGCCGGAGGGTTTGCTTTGAGACTCACAAAGTATAGAGATGCTGGCAAAAGAACTACCTCAACTTCACCTCCACCTGTACAGACTGACTCCACCCACACAGACTTTAGTGAGGACTGACTGCACCCATGCTGCCTCCAACACATGCTGATGTCTACAACGCAGTTAGCACAGACTGACTCCGTCCACACTGCTGTTGGCACAGACTGACTCCGCCCACATTGCTTCAGTACTGAACTGACTCCGCCCACACTGCTGTTGGCACAGACTGACTCCACCAACAACACCTTCAGCACTGACTGACTCGCCCATGCCAGTATGAGTATCTCCTG
>JAFBMS010002545.1:0-27539 GCA_019788955.1 Albula glossodonta
AACTTCTAAAACTTGTGATAAAGTTACTTATAATTTCAATGTATAGGCTGCAAAGGTACTTTAATGAAAATAGAAAATAGGGACTTTTGCTGAGCATGGCTGAACACAGTATATGCTGCCAAAATATTTGAACTACTTGTATAATTGTGGAGTATGGGAGAGGAAAGTAAAAAAAAAAAAACATTCCTGGTACCATGTGAAAATTATCTAATTGATAAATACAATTCCCCATAATGATATGTTCTTTTAATTGGTATTCCCAAATGATGCGACACTAATTGAAACTTCCCCATAAACACATGTGGTAGGTTAACAATTACAGCCAAAAATAGGAAGGAAATATCAAAAGCAAATCTGTAATACCTTACCGTTAAAAAATCAGTGAGCTCGCTGTTTAGAAGCTGCTTGAGCTCGCCCTTGTTGAGTTTGTATTTATCCCCTTCATTTCCAGAGTAATTGTGAAAAACAGAAATTAGTGCATCCATTGCACCCTCCAGCTGTGTCGGCATGATGATCAGGGATTGAAGGCTCAGGCAACCTGAAGTTTGGAAAAAAGACAAAAAGCAGCATTTGGATAATTCACAATTCCTTTAACTGCTGTCATTCTGAGACTTTTCAATTCTTAATCCAAAATAGGTTATTCAAGCTATTGCACAACTACTTTGGTTTTGATTTAACAAATAGCTGTTGCTGCTACCTCAAAAGCAGAGTGGTAAGCGTCATATGATGAAATATGAAGCAGGAATATTTGTAAAACAAATGAACAGATTAAAGCAAGGCTGGGGGACCTCCTGCAGACTCACAGGGCATAGGCTTTAGATGAAGTGCTGCAACACTTACCAGTTTAGAGTCCAAGACAGTCTGAGGCAGGAGAGGACACGGTGCAGGTTGTTTATGCTGTACATGCCCACCCCTGTCTCCCCATACTAATTAATTCCTCAGGTGAGGCCCCTGGCAACAGTCTCTATCTTCACTCATTCTTTAATAAGCCATATCAATGAGTATAGGAAAAACAAAACATGTTCTCATATCCCTTGAGGGATCACAGTGTTTCATGTGTACCTCGGAATTATTGGAAAAAACGGGATGGGATAACAAGTGAACAGCTTCAACAATCGGCCCTTCCTCAGTTAGCCCATGCATTAACTGCGAGGCTTTAAACTACTATCGTTAGATTTCCCCTGCTAGTGATGCACCTGTGGTGTAGTTATAGTAAACTGCCAAACTAAAATCACCATCTCTTTTATATAAGTTGATGAGGCAAACCCCAGACAATGGACCGTGTGACCTCAAATGGCTACAGAAGCCATCTGAATGGTATTGGCAGCAATGTTTACAGCCATTCAACACTTACAATAAAAGGAATTGTGTGTTCCAGATATTTCTTTTCCTACAATTTTTATCTTGATGTAAATGTCAAGAATTGAACTTCATGTCAGGCTACATAATAAACCTTAACTTTTGGAGGTACATTTTGTCGGAACTTATCCAGAATTTTGCAAGCCTGTCTGAAAATGGGAGACCTGCAACCCTTAACAGAGTAAATTTTATGGTAACAAATTGTCAGTCTGGTACATTTAAAAATGGCAGTAACAAACCTGATTAATTTGTTTTCTCTCATAGTCATTGTGGCATGTTTATTTCCAAAAGGTGATCCCTGAATATAGTTCCAGGAACATGTTAATCCCCTGCCTGAGAAACATAACCCTGATTGAATCATAAGACTGCATAGAATGTATTAGAAACCTCATATCCAACACTAAAAAGCTGCAAAAAACTGGATTGACAGGATATGGCTACTCTAGGGCTTTCTGACAGGAGCAGGCCAAAGTATTAGCTCAACAAAAAGTTACACATTAGGTATTTTAACTAAGGGTATTGATACCCTTGCTAAATGCCCACTGCCCCAGGTGGAGGTATTATCATTTAGCCACACCAGTGTTTCTTTCGTTGTTTTTAACCACAACAATATTCCAAATAATCATTACATACAGCCTTGTTGAACTGTATACCAAGGCAGTCTCAAACACATAGACCTATGCCTTGATCTCAGCCATACACAGCCTGGGCTATATCCTCTGTTAATTTGACACACAGACTTCTGATTTGATGTAGGCTTCCCATTTTGTTAATGAGCTGCTATGTATGAAAAGCAATTTGGTCTTATCTTTGAATGGCACTGAAGGGGTGGCATTCTGCAATTATGCAGAACGTTGCAGTGGACGTTGAGGAGGGTTCTTTTTTTAGCTGCCCCATCTGTTTTCACATTGGGGATGCTCAATTTAAGGTGCATTCGTCGTCCCGCCTTCACCCTCAAACCCTGCATATTAATTTTCCATTAATTTGGGAGATGAAATATTCCCCAGGCATCATGGGCTACATCACTGGGAAAGAGTCAAACAGGGCCCTAACAGGAGAATACACATCCAGTTTTCATTTAATTCATCTCTAAGATAAGCAAGAAAAAGCCCCCGAAAATGGAATTATGACAATTATGCAATGCCATCATGAATTTTATTTCCCTCAAGTTGTCAAATTTGAATGTTTGAACATTTATTTGTGTTATAATGAGTTAATACTTTTCATATGAAGAAAAATTTATGTTGCACCAGTGACAAACACATGTTAATTGAGGTTTTTCAATATTTCCAAATCAAAGTGTGAGTTTTTCACTTTTAAATAATCTAGTGACATTAAATACAGAATAATATGACTTGAAACAATGACATGCTAAATTGTTATATGAGTTACCGAACATCGTGGACTATATTCTTTTCCATAATGTATTGAAGCAAATAATTATGCATCTATCTCTATCGCTCTTTATATATAAAGATGGATAATTTAGCCTCTTTATTCTTCAATAATTGTAACTGTCACAGAAAGCCGGAAACTTCACTTTGGTGTTTCGCATTTAATCAATGAACATCTCACACACAAGAGAATTCATATTTAATTAAATATCAAAGAACCTCAAAGAAGGAATCAATATTTTGGTATTATTTTGAGGTGTATGTAATTAGCCATAGTAGACTGATTCCAGTAATGTTTGTCTGCCCCCTAGTGTTCAGCCTCAACAAAAGAAGTAAAATAAAGAGGCTAAATTATCAGATAAGAATGGCACTGGTGAACCCCAGATGAAAGGAGATATTAATATTCATTGAATTATGTATCTTCACTTTCAGTCTCAAAAGGATCCGATGTTGGTGGAGAAGATCATGAATGACCTGGACTCCAACAAGGACAACGAGGTGGACTTCAATGAGTTTGTGGTGCTCGTAGCTGCCCTAACAGTGTCCTGCAATGATTTCTTCCAAGAACAGCAGAAAAATAAGGAAAATTAGGGCACAAAAAAGAGCAGCACAGAGCTCTTCATAAAAGTTTCAGATATTTGTACATGACCTGTGAACATAACCCATGATGAAAATTTTGTTGCAATTAGTCTAACTCTTCCAAGGGTTTTCAACATTGTTGTGATTGGTACTCTCACAAAGATATACATTGAAACTAGGAAGCCAGCCATCCCCAGACAACACCTGATATATGTGTATTAAATAGTTCACTATTTGGTGTACAGATATCCAGATATCATGCAACTTAGGTATGTAGCACGATTTATTGTTCATAGCATTTAGTATGCAGTGTTATGTACATTTTGGACATCAACATAATTGTGAGTTGCACTAGTTTTGTTTTTTCTACTGCGTTTGTTTTTGTAATTTGTTGCTATGGTTGCTATGACAACCCCCTTCCTCTCCTTCAAAATTTCCTGGGGCCCCTTCAGACTTCTGATTTAAAACTCATTTAAATATTTAAGATGATGGGCAGCTTCAATGTATCAACTCTTTGTAGTTGTTGTGCTTGTAGAATATGATCTTTAATGATTCTGAGGTCATTGCTATTCACAAATACACACTAGAAGAATTATAAAAACAATGACATTGGGAAGACCATAGTTTAAAAAAAATTTCTCGACTATTTTTTAATGGCTCTGTTCATACTGCCATCTCATCTTTCATTTATCAAATGCACATCAAGTTTTACATCAAGGGGAAAAATCCATAAATGTCCCAGTACATAAAAAATACTTTTACTTTCATATTATGTGCTTGAAAATAGAACTCATGCGAAAATGTGATGTTATGACACGGTAGATTCAAAACAAAAGGAAGGAGCTGCTATATTCTTTAGCTAATTTTAGCTAACAATTTGTAGCTGCCCATGGTTTAACCGGATGTGATGGAGACAACGCATACAACACGGTGTTAGATAAAACATCATTTTGCTAGCTGTACATATAAAAACATTAATCTGATGTGCCAGGTGGTCATAACAAAAACCCTTTGTTTCCTCAGCTCTATGGTCCCTCCATAGACTTCCCAAAACCTTTTAGGCTTCATTTTCCCTTAGCCTTATGTTCCCTCAGCTTAATGTTGCCTCATTGAATTTCTATTTTGATCATTTATGGTTTATTCAACCTTATTCATTCAACTTCAGAGATTTGATGTAATGGGGCTGAGGCCTTCTTATTCCACATGCTTTGGGTTAAAATGTCAGTTCTGCCAAATCAGCAGAATAATGAAAATGTTACATGTGATACAACTGCTTAAGCTTTCATGATAGTTCTGAGGTTTCTGAATGATTTTGAGTTCTGCTTGTTAGACAGTTACAGGGTGATCACTGGTGGATTTTAAACCTACCATGCTCACCTGCTCAACCATGCATTACCAGCTCATAACAGCTTGAGCCAACAACTATATGGAACCTATACAGACAATCCACAGAAAAGATACTTACATAAAATGATTTCACAAGTAAATGTGTCAGTTGCTTAAAAGTTAGCTTCTTCAATTTATGTGGCAAGTGCTGCAGTATATGGACCTGAAACAAATGCATGTTGGAAGAGAGTGCATTGCATATTCAAAGTTTCACCTCAGTTTGCAAACAGCCTTTACCAAAAAGGTCTGGACAGGCATTTATCAGACACTGATCTGACAAGAAAATTAAAATTGGGCAATGCACATTTGAGCCAGTTAAACACAGCATTACTTACCTCAACTGTTGTGCTGCCTGCCTCTCCTCAGGTTTTTTGTCAGAGAAAGACCAAGTGACACTTCTCACCCAGCTGAACTTCAAAATACCAAGTTGAGGGCAGAACTGCTCAGTTGTTGCTGAGCAAGTTTCCCCCCCCCCCCCCCCCCCTATGTACATTGGGTGGTCACATTTTAGTATGAGAAAGGAACTTTGTAATGGCTGGCCTGCTCCCCAGAGCTTTAAGTACACACACAGGTTAAACTCCACAAATCTGATATGCAGATTTTATTTAAGCTTTGTTACCACAGCTGGATCCACACATGCCATCCTAGTGAAGATTAGGAAATATACAGCCACTGTTTCCAGAAAAACCATTACTCATTCTAGAATTTGTTCAATACTTTCTGCACCAAGTAGTTGCACACATCAAAATCATTACAAAGGGCCAGGAAGCAAACCTATGCAGGTGGAGGGGTAACCCAGAAACCAAAAAACCCTTGAATGGCAATAACCAATTGGCTACCACAACTAGAATGTAGAAGAAATGACCACTTTCTGTTGGTACAATTTTGTTTATTAAAGCCTTGAGGAAATGCAGGCAAGAACCTAATGCAACAGGTAACCAGACACTGAATGCACAGGAGGCCCCACAACTTTTGCTTGATCCCTGTACAGATGTCAGTCAAGTCCACAAACCTAGCCTTGGAATTAGTGTCCCAATATGCTGCTCACACCAATGCCCAGGGTTGCTTACTACATGAGTCCGCAGTAATGTTCCCCAAGTGCTTACAGTAGTTGCCAGCATGTCCTTGTTGGTCACAGCAGGTTTGGCAATTCGGGTTACAGGCCATCACCAAGAGATCATATTCTACGCCGTCGCGTTGCCCGCGGGAGCATCACCAAGCGCCGTCCCGTTGCCCGAGGGAGCGTCACCAAGCGCCGTCCCGTTGCCCGCGGGAGCGTCACCAAGCGCCGTCCCGTTGCCCGAGGGAGCGTCACCAAGCGCCGTCCCGTTGCCCGAGGGAGCGTCACCAAGCGCCGTCCCGTTGCCCGAGGGAGCGTCACCAAGCGCCGTCCCGTTGCCCGAGGGAGCGTCACCAAGCGCCGTCCCGTTGCCCGAGGGAGCGTCACCAAGCGCCGTCCCGTTGCCCGAGGGAGCGTCACCAAGCGCCGTCCCGTTGCCCGAGGGAGCGTCACCAAGCGCCGATTCCGCTTAAGGAGGCAAGTTTACAGAAAAATTAGCTCAAGGTAGAGAGATGTGTCACAGAAAGATACTAAACTAATGAATGTCTATCAGTTTTCTAACCAATGAAAGGAAAACACAATTACCTAGAACCAACAGCAGGAGCACATAGATACACAGAAACACCTTACAACTCATGATTCAGTATTGAGACCACCTTCAGATAAACACAGACCAAAGGCTAAGAGATAGCTAGGAGGTTGCACAGCTGTTTTATATAGTGTCCGCAGCACCTGCATCGAATCATGCACTCCAGGTGATGTCACTCAAGGTTATCTGCTTCCTTAAGGACACATCATTATCCGCAAATACTAATGACATGCACAACTGAATCACAATTCATAGGGCAGCACTCATTTCACGTACTTTCCGTTTCGTTTTTCCATATGCAATAATGCAATATGCATGGCTTGAAAATACTAATGACACATTTTGTTAAAAAATAAATTAATTAATCAACAGAGAGAGAGAGAGAAATTCTGTTTGTGAAAGAATACGTTCTCCATTAGCAGCAAGGCGGCCACGTTGATATTAGTCATTTGAAAGATACCAGTTGTCTTGTATGACACATGATTTTGTTTCGATTATCTGGTGCGGATACTTTCAGCACTCAGAATTTCACTGATCTCAGGTGTGGGTCTTGTAATTCGTTCTCACAGTTAAACATTAATTTAAGTACTGAGTCTGAGGGCTGCGCTTAACCTATCGTTAAGGGGCTGTATGGTGACGATCTCCTCGCCGACGCGTGCATCGACGCGAATGCTGTCAGCTATTAGCACAGCAGCAAGAGCTGTGACAGCAGTGATGTGGTCAGGAATTCTGATAGACAAGCACATTCAAGGTGCGATGCACAGTAAATCCAATCGGTGGCGGAAAACGCCAACCCCAACCGAATTGCCAAATCACAATGAAGCACAAAACCTCAAACATGGATTAAAATTGTATCCACTGTCAGCAAAGCTGAAGACCGAGATATGAGACCTTATATGTACATGTCGAGAGATGCAGACCATGCTGATCTGCCTCAAACACCTCTCGCTTGCGTACCTGCGAAATGGTTATTAACATTACTTGCAGTCATTTTACGTATGCACCTCAAACCCTCAGCAGACGTCAACTACGTCCGCTCAAAATCTGAAGTAACCCAACAACCAGATAACGATTTGTAGGCGTCTCCACATGTAAAATCCCGTGCTTTCATTTTTTGTTTAAAAGTGAAAAATGGGTCATAAAATCACCAGCCTTTATTTTTTTATCTTTATCAAAACCCTATCTTAGATCATTGCAAAGCACGGCTGTCAGTTCTCAAAACATTAAACAGTGAAATAAAATAGGAAAAAGGAAAATAAATATCAAATCAGACATTAAACATCAAAACATTATTCATCTCCTGCTTAGCATCAGCATCTCCCTGTTGCACAGACCCTAAGGGTTTTGAGAGGGGAAAAGACAGGAGATCTGATTGGCCATTATGCACAGACTAATCACACATACAGGTAGTGAAATACAAAAGCCTTACCTTTCACAAGCATGTTCAGCTTAATGTCAAAATGGACTCTTCTATTTTATATCTCTGTAAACTGCATAAAGCAGATAGTTCAGGGCCTCGAAATCATTGAATTCCAGAATTCCAGCTCCTTTCCATAATTTATGGTGAGATTGACAGCTTTGTCTTAGCTCTGTCAATGTGACGTATTGCAGCCTTATCCTTTGAAGTTTGCTATGGGCCAGGATCACAATGAATGATTGAATTACTGTCAATGAGTAAAACACGTTCCACTCTCCTCTGCTGAATGAATTTTTTATTTTCTTAATTATAGGATTATAATGTTTTTTAAAATAAAGTATGGATTTAATGCAAACAATGCCTACTCTGTTGCATCTTAGTTTGTGATGACATCTTGTCAAAAGCAAAAGCATATCCATGATCAATGAGACAATCATGTTTCGGCACTTTCCTACTTGTGACAAACTCAATTTAACCTGGAAAGCTGAGTTAATATATATATATATATATATTCCCTGACAGAGAGACATGGAGCAGTCTCTCCGGCCAACAAAATAACCAAAATATATCTTCTTTATTTTTAATTACACAATTTGTAATGCAGTGTATTGCATACATCAGAAATATTCATTTCTGTTAAAGAGTAACAAGTGAGGTAACTGTGAGGCAAGTAGGGACTGAGTTGTCTTGCAAGGCACTGGTTAATTGCACCAACTGTCAGCATTACTACACCACTCAAAATCGGAAGTTACAGGAACCAAGAAAGAATAAAGCAGAGCGAAATCAGTTGAACCAGACAGACTGTGATGTTAAAAAAGATTTATTCACCATTTATTACAATCCCTGAAAATTCATATAAATTTATGAAGAATTGAATAAATCTGAATAACAGAATTTATTAGAATAGTACAAACCCCCTGTGCTGAGCCTAGAAAAATATAATCCTGGAGGACGTGAAAATGTTGAAGATGATACCAGAACGATCTCTTTTCCAGCTCATTTGGAAGTACCTGCGAGAAAACCATCAGGAAATTTTGCGATCACCGCTGCTTCCGGTTGTAATTTCAGTTTCCACATATTTCGTCCTCTGCTTATTCTACGGCACTCTGGACGTCCTTTGCTCCAGGGTATCCTGGATCAACAAGTACAGAATACACAGCGATCGGCCAGTGAAACTTCAGAGTGTCCTGAAGGCTGTGGGGCTCACTCTCCACAATCATGTTGTTTTTGTTTTCCCAGCATCCATTGCACAATGGTACTGGAGGCCACCCCTTCCCCTGGAGGAGGCAGCACCTACTGTGACTGAATTCACCCTTGGTATCCTGGGATGTCTGTTGCTTTTTGACTTCCAGTATTACCTGTGGCACCTGGCCCACCACAGATCGCAGTGGCTTTACGTCACCTTCCACGCCATCCACCACGAGTACCCACAGCCCTTCTGCTGGGTCACTCAGTACATGTCGGCCTGGGAGCTGGTCAGTGTGGGGTTCTGGACTACCGTGGACCCTGTCCTGCTGCGCTGCCACACCCTGACCGGCTACGCCTTCATGGTCTTCAACATATGGGTCTCCGTGGATGACCACAGTGGGTATGACTTTCCCTGGTCCCTCCACAACTTGGTCCCATTTGGCCTGTGGGGGGGATCAGTGAAGCATGACACCCACCATCAGAGACCGAAAACCAACTTTCAGCCCTTCTTCTCTCACTGGGACTGGCTCTGCGGCACCAGCTCTCAACACTGTCACTCTCCGGCTATGGTGGCCAAGGTGAGGAGGACCGTCTCCCATCAACCAACCAATCCTGAAGACAGACGAAGTGTAACAGAAGCCGAGACCAGTTTACATGGTTCTCTAAAAATTTCAAAGCAAAGCAATGGCATTATTTGATGTTATTATTTAATATTCAATGATTTTTTTTTTTTTTTTTAACACAGCTTTCCAGGTTAAATTGAGTTTGTCACAAGTAGGAAAGTGCCGAAACATGATTGTCTCATTGATCATGGATATGCTTTTGCTTTTGACAAGATGTCATCACAAACTAAGATGCAACAGAGTAGGCATTGTTTGCATTAAATCCATACTTTATTTTAAAAAACATTATAATCCTATAATTAAGAAAATAAAAAATTCATTCAGCAGAGGAGAGTGGAACGTGTTTTACTCATTGACAGTAATTCAATCATTCATTGTGATCCTGGCCCATAGCAAACTTCAAAGGATAAGGCTGCAATACGTCACATTGACAGAGCTAAGACAAAGCTGTCAATCTCACCATAAATTATGGAAAGGAGCTGGAATTCTGGAATTCAATGATTTCGAGGCCCTGAACTATCTGCTTTATGCAGTTTACAGAGATATAAAATAGAAGAGTCCATTTTGACATTAAGCTGAACATGCTTGTGAAAGGTAAGGCTTTTGTATTTCACTACCTGTATGTGTGATTAGTCTGTGCATAATGGCCAATCAGATCTCCTGTCTTTTCCCCTCTCAAAACCCTTAGGGTCTGTGCAACAGGGAGATGCTGATGCTAAGCAGGAGATGAATAATGTTTTGATGTTTAATGTCTGATTTGATATTTATTTTCCTTTTTCCTATTTTATTTCACTGTTTAATGTTTTGAGAACTGACAGCCGTGCTTTGCAATGATCTAAGATAGGGTTTTGATAAAGATAAAAAAATAAAGGCTGGTGATTTTATGACCCATTTTTCACTTTTAAACAAAAAATGAAAGCACGGGATTTTACATGTGGAGACGCCTACAAATCGTTATCTGGTTGTTGGGTTACTTCAGATTTTGAGCGGACGTAGTTGACGTCTGCTGAGGGTTTGAGGTGCATACGTAAAATGACTGCAAGTAATGTTAATAACCATTTCGCAGGTACGCAAGCGAGAGGTGTTTGAGGCAGATCAGCATGGTCTGCATCTCTCGACATGTACATATAAGGTCTCATATCTCGGTCTTCAGCTTTGCTGACAGTGGATACAATTTTAATCCATGTTTGAGGTTTTGTGCTTCATTGTGATTTGGCAATTCGGTTGGGGTTGGCGTTTTCCGCCACCGATTGGATTTACTGTGCATCGCACCTTGAATGTGCTTGTCTATCAGAATTCCTGACCACATCACTGCTGTCACAGCTCTTGCTGCTGTGCTAATAGCTGACAGCATTCGCGTCGATGCACGCGTCGGCGAGGAGATCGTCACCATACAGCCCCTTAACGATAGGTTAAGCGCAGCCCTCAGACTCAGTACTTAAATTAATGTTTAACTGTGAGAACGAATTACAAGACCCACACCTGAGATCAGTGAAATTCTGAGTGCTGAAAGTATCCGCACCAGATAATCGAAACAAAATCATGTGTCATACAAGACAACTGGTATCTTTCAAATGACTAATATCAACGTGGCCGCCTTGCTGCTAATGGAGAACGTATTCTTTCACAAACAGAATTTCTCTCTCTCTCTCTGTTGATTAATTAATTTATTTTTTAACAAAATGTGTCATTAGTATTTTCAAGCCATGCATATTGCATTATTGCATATGGAAAAACGAAACGGAAAGTACGTGAAATGAGTGCTGCCCTATGAATTGTGATTCAGTTGTGCATGTCATTAGTATTTGCGGATAATGATGTGTCCTTAAGGAAGCAGATAACCTTGAGTGACATCACCTGGAGTGCATGATTCGATGCAGGTGCTGCGGACACTATATAAAACAGCTGTGCAACCTCCTAGCTATCTCTTAGCCTTTGGTCTGTGTTTATCTGAAGGTGGTCTCAATACTGAATCATGAGTTGTAAGGTGTTTCTGTGTATCTATGTGCTCCTGCTGTTGGTTCTAGGTAATTGTGTTTTCCTTTCATTGGTTAGAAAACTGATAGACATTCATTAGTTTAGTATCTTTCTGTGACACATCTCTCTACCTTGAGCTAATTTTTCTGTAAACTTGCCTCCTTAAGCGGAATCGGCGCTTGGTGACGCTCCCTCGGGCAACGGGACGGCGCTTGGTGACGCTCCCTCGGGCAACGGGACGGCGCTTGGTGACGCTCCCTCGGGCAACGGGACGGCGCTTGGTGACGCTCCCTCGGGCAACGGGACGGCGCTTGGTGACGCTCCCTCGGGCAACGGGACGGCGCTTGGTGACGCTCCCTCGGGCAACGGGACGGCGCTTGGTGACGCTCCCTCGGGCAACGGGACGGCGCTTGGTGACGCTCCCTCGGGCAACGGGACGGCGCTTGGTGACGCTCCCTCGGGCAACGGGACGGCGCTTGGTGATGCTCCCGCGGGCAACGCGACGGCGTAGAATATGATCTCTTGGTGATGGCCTGTAACCCGAATTGCCAAACCTGCTGTGACCAACAAGGACATGCTGGCAACTACTGTAAGCACTTGGGGAACATTACTGCGGACTCATGTAGTAAGCAACCCTGGGCATTGGTGTGAGCAGCATATTGGGACACTAATTCCAAGGCTAGGTTTGTGGACTTGACTGACATCTGTACAGGGATCAAGCAAAAGTTGTGGGGCCTCCTGTGCATTCAGTGTCTGGTTACCTGTTGCATTAGGTTCTTGCCTGCATTTCCTCAAGGCTTTAATAAACAAAATTGTACCAACAGAAAGTGGTCATTTCTTCTACATTCTAGTTGTGGTAGCCAATTGGTTATTGCCATTCAAGGGTTTTTTGGTTTCTGGGTTACCCCTCCACCTGCATAGGTTTGCTTCCTGGCCCTTTGTAATGATTTTGATGTGTGCAACTACTTGGTGCAGAAAGTATTGAACAAATTCTAGAATGAGTAATGGTTTTTCTGGAAACAGTGGCTGTATATTTCCTAATCTTCACTAGGATGGCATGTGTGGATCCAGCTGTGGTAACAAAGCTTAAATAAAATCTGCATATCAGATTTGTGGAGTTTAACCTGTGTGTGTACTTAAAGCTCTGGGGAGCAGGCCAGCCATTACAAAGTTCCTTTCTCATACTAAAATGTGACCACCCAATGTACATAGGGGGGGGGGGGGGGGGGGGGGAAACTTGCTCAGCAACAACTGAGCAGTTCTGCCCTCAACTTGGTATTTTGAAGTTCAGCTGGGTGAGAAGTGTCACTTGGTCTTTCTCTGACAAAAAACCTGAGGAGAGGCAGGCAGCACAACAGTTGAGGTAAGTAATGCTGTGTTTAACTGGCTCAAATGTGCATTGCCCAATTTTAATTTTCTTGTCAGATCAGTGTCTGATAAATGCCTGTCCAGACCTTTTTGGTAAAGGCTGTTTGCAAACTGAGGTGAAACTTTGAATATGCAATGCACTCTCTTCCAACATGCATTTGTTTCAGGTCCATATACTGCAGCACTTGCCACATAAATTGAAGAAGCTAACTTTTAAGCAACTGACACATTTACTTGTGAAATCATTTTATGTAAGTATCTTTTCTGTGGATTGTCTGTATAGGTTCCATATAGTTGTTGGCTCAAGCTGTTATGAGCTGGTAATGCATGGTTGAGCAGGTGAGCATGGTAGGTTTAAAATCCACCAGTGATCACCCTGTAACTGTCTAACAAGCAGAACTCAAAATCATTCAGAAACCTCAGAACTATCATGAAAGCTTAAGCAGTTGTATCACATGTAACATTTTCATTATTCTGCTGATTTGGCAGAACTGACATTTTAACCCAAAGCATGTGGAATAAGAAGGCCTCAGCCCCATTACATCAAATCTCTGAAGTTGAATGAATAAGGTTGAATAAACCATAAATGATCAAAATAGAAATTCAATGAGGCAACATTAAGCTGAGGGAACATAAGGCTAAGGGAAAATGAAGCCTAAAAGGTTTTGGGAAGTCTATGGAGGGACCATAGAGCTGAGGAAACAAAGGGTTTTTGTTATGACCACCTGGCACATCAGATTAATGTTTTTATATGTACAGCTAGCAAAATGATGTTTTATCTAACACCGTGTTGTATGCGTTGTCTCCATCACATCCGGTTAAACCATGGGCAGCTACAAATTGTTAGCTAAAATTAGCTAAAGAATATAGCAGCTCCTTCCTTTTGTTTTGAATCTACCGTGTCATAACATCACATTTTCGCATGAGTTCTATTTTCAAGCACATAATATGAAAGTAAAAGTATTTTTTATGTACTGGGACATTTATGGATTTTTCCCCTTGATGTAAAACTTGATGTGCATTTGATAAATGAAAGATGAGATGGCAGTATGAAAAAGATACAAGCCAAGTTGCTATAATGCAGGGAAATACGTACATACGTAGCATTGCACTGGAATACTTTCAGTGAAACAATGCAAATGAAAGTAAAGCAGTGACTTTGGAATACTGATTGATTTGATAACCAGACAGATTAGTATATGGACCACAGATTTTTCTTCATTTCTTAGAGCCCATTAAAATCTCTAGGAGCCCCTTATCTGAGAGTGGCTGGACTCAGTCCAATTTACTGTGTAGATGGGCTGAGTACCACTTTAGATTCAAGTCATAGCAAAGGCCAAGCTAGGAATCAGATGTTTTCATGGCAACCTCAAACAATAACCTTATATCTGAAATGACTTTAAACTACATGGAGAAAATAGGCTTTTGAAGTCAATATCTAATGCTGTTTCCTAACTGCAGGACCACTAGTATTTAGGTCAGTATCTGCTGGTGGTGTGACAGGGCCACTGCAGCTGGCTAGAGTTCTCACACTGATGAAAAAGCCTTCACAGAAAGCACTCATTGCTTTAAAAAGGAGGTGGTGCTTAGACGTGCATAAAAACAAAATTGTGAGCCCAGTTTGGCACATTGGACTTTGAAACTACATTGCGTGCAGTTACAAACAAATGAACAAGTAAGTAAACTGCTTTCCTCCCTTTTTTCTCACAATCACCTGTTTTCTGCAGCAATAACCAGCTTTTAAGATGACAGAAGGAAACTTCAGCCGAGTTTATTATGGTTCATTCAATGTGGTGAACTTGACGTTTGGACTTCCTGAGAAATCAGTGCTGCAACCAGTGTGGGACTATCTCCTTGATAACTACCAGAGCACCTTGAGGTCGCCTGTTTTCCCTGTTCTCCTGTCAGTGTCCACCTACCTCCTCCTGGTTATGCTGTTCACGATTCTGGATGTCCTGGCACTCAGCTGGCCCACCATCAACAGGTACAAAATCCACCCGGAGAATCCTGTCACTTGGGGGGATATTGTGCGGACCCTGGGCCTAACCACCTACAACCACCTCATCTATATCTTTCCAGCAGCTGTGGGGCAGTGGCTCTGGAGGCCCCCCATCCCGCTACCCAAAGAAGCGCCCAGTCTCTCAGAGTTCCTGCTCGGCATCTTGGGTTGCACCATCCTGTTTGACTTCCAGTACTACCTTTGGCACCTCCTGCATCACAAAATCAGCTGGCTGTACCGGACCTTCCATGCAATTCACCACCATTATAAAGAGCCTTTCAGTCTGGTCACCCAGTACCTTTCTGCCTGGGAGCTCTTCAGTGTGGGCTTCTGGACCACAGTGGACCCAGTGCTCCTGCAGTGCCACTGCCTGACCACCTGGGGTTTCATGCTATTCAATATTTGGATCTCCACTGATGACCACTGCGGTTACGACTTCCCCTGGTCCCTCCACAACCTGGTCCCCTTCGGCCTGTGGGGGGGGTCAGTTAAGCACGATGCCCACCACCAGAGGCCAAACACAAACTTTGCCCCTTTCTTCTCTCATTGGGATTGGCTTGGTGGAACCACATCCAACTTAGCATGCTCGTCTGCTCTGGAAGGAAGGAAGAAAAAAGGAGACTGACATGGTGTATTCAAGAACATGACTTCCATGTCCTTGAATAGAAACCTTTTCAAAATTTGTACTAACTTGATGAAGTACTGTAGGAGATAAACCGCAACTGATTTGGTGTGGGTTCATTTACAAGTATGTTATAGTGTTTTTTGCTTTTTTATTGTCTAATTAAATCTGATCTTTACTCTTCAAGACTGTTTGCTTTTTATGAGCTTTCACAGCCAACAAGAGTAGGACTAAACATCCCAACAAAAATATTCTATTATTTCAGGATACTGTGATATTATATTCTCGTATATATTTAAGTGGCCATGGTATACCTTACATACCAGGATGCAAAATAAATTAAAAACAACTCTGATTGTCAAAAGATTGAAAATTCATTTAATTCATGAGTTAGTCCAGTAAAAACGCTGAATTGCTCTCATTGTTTGCTGTTTCCTTTTCCCACAGATGACAGCAAAACTTGGAGAAAGATGGATTGATTTGAATGTATCAATAGATACTAAATAAAAATGTATAGGCATAACTTAACAAATATTTTAGGGTCTGTGTGTCAACTTTGGGGGTTGAAATTTTGGCAACATACTAAGCAAGTTGGTTTAACTGCTATGCAGGCAAAAAACAGAAGTATTTCAACACCACAAAATACAGGAAGCATTTATTTTGTGACAGTTGCTGCACTGTTTTGTTTATGGGCACTGTGAAAAAGTTATGAATGTCGCTGCTGGTGATTGATCCCTGTGGTTCCTGGAAAACATTACCAAACACATATTTGTACACTACTGTGCTGCTTGGTGCCAATATTAATTAATCATTAGTCTTTCATACACCATTAGTGGGCAAGACCATTGGAAGGGGAACAGGAACTATGTGGCCTCTTCTGGAACAAAAGCACCTTTGTAATCCTTACACATGAATAAACATATATAAGAATACCAGTAGGTCTACACATTTTTTTTGAAGAAAATCTTTAAATTATTCAAAAATGCAAAGGCTCTTTCTTGTAAAGTAATCTATGCAATGTTCCTTTCTTTGACTGTGGAAGAAATTGATTATTTTTAAATTGTCATATATGAGTATGGATCAATTTGTTTTACATAATGAAAACATGACATATCCAAAAAGATACAGGTTGCTTAACTTCCTCTTCAGAAATGTCAGTGTTTCAAACCTGACTGTAGCGTGCATTTCTGGACAGCATTTATACTATTTATATTACATCATCGCCATACAACTTCTGGCCAAAATAATGTCACAGTAATATGAAATGAAAATTTTAGTGCATATGTAATGTCTTTTTTCAAAAAGTGTTAAACAGTTACATTTATGGCACAGTGTAATCTATAAATTCAGAACTGCCACCACAAAAAGCTAGTCACAACATCTAATGAGAAAACATCTAATTATTATAAAGCAGAGAGCATAGAACTGGCATGTAAAATCATGTTATTGATTTAATTCATATTTAGTTCCAAACAGCAATCAGATAAGGACATAAGGAGCATTTTTTTGTAGAAGTGAGCTCATAAACAGTTATATATGAGAGGATGCAGTAAGCTTAATTGCTAAGAAATTGCATATTTGACGGTTCATGTTTTGGAACATTTTAAATAACCTAAACAAAACTGTAGTTTATCCTATGTTTGAGACCACAGAATTAAAAAACATTGTCATTTCATTCATGTTGCAGAATGCAAAATTTCATCAACAATATCAATGGATGGTGCTCTATTACATAATCTGCCCTTTCCTTCCCTGCCCATTTTTGTATTGGCAGTTACTTCATTGGCAGGACATTTTAAACCAGATATGTCCATATCTTTTCCAGTTATCCATCCATGTACAAACAGACACATAGAAGTCAACACATCAACAAAGAGATGGTTGCCTTAAAATTTCATTGTGAACCCCAACGATAGTACTGACACAACTTAAGGTTTTTTTTTCCACATGCATTAAATATCACAGGACACTATTTTAATAGTTTTGCCAGTGTTTCTGCATATCATGTAGTTTTCGGATTTCATTGTCATTGTCATGGATTCCGGATGCATTGTCATTGCATGGTTTCTGTTCACACAAGTCAATATCGGAGGAATCAAAGGCAGAGAACAAGGAATCAACAGACATACTCTGTGCGATTGCACAATATTTCCTCTAGGTGTTGCTCAAAAGCAAAACATGACCAAAACATTGTACATTATTTTACATTGTACAGTATTTAGTAAATGAAGGTGTGGTGCTGGGCATAATTTTTAAATTTATATTTGTTGATAAATTAATTCAAATCTGAACACTTTGTAACATGTTGCTCTCTGATTGAAAAGGAAATATTAAATTCGGGTTTCAGACGGGCTCAGACAGATCCGTAATTGTACATTAGGATGTACAAAAAGCTACTGTTTATGGGATAGATGAAAAACTGGCATATATTAAACTGGAAGCAACAATGTTTTTCTGTTTTCTATGACAGGCAATGTCCCATTATCCAATCAAATGTCCTGGGTCAGTTTTCCTGACATTTTTAAATTTGTTTTTATTTGCAATGCAAAAGACAATGCAAAGGCTTGGAGATTCCCCATAGAACGTGTCAAAGCATGCCTAGTTTCACTCTGCTCGGGGATTTGCCAATGAGTGACATTGTTTTGCCATCAGGTGTTTGCACATTCCTTCCACGATGAGTGTACAAGAAACATACTTTGACAACAACCTTTCAGTTTCTCCTCGCTTAGTGTCTCGAATCCCTGAAGTCTCGCCGAAATGAACTGAAACAAATCTGCCACAAACCTGTACAAAAAAAATATGCAATCATTAAACTCAGTATTCAGTATTTTAAAGCCAGGTCCCTTCTGAATGTACATGTCAAGCAAGCATGAACCTTTTAATGTTTCAGGCCACTAACATTAACAATGAATCCATATAGACATCTTAGATTATTTATGTTGGGTTGTTTCACATATTTGAATGAATGAAAAATGACACTATACATCACAACTAATGTAAAACATGAACTGCACCATATTATATGTATTAGATGCAAATGCAGTATACTAGATATTATTCCTGATTGAACCCTTCGGTGATCAAAACAACCCTGTGCAATTAGTTGTACTTTTACTACAACATTCAGAAACCACCTGCGGTAGCATGTTTCATACCAGTTGTGGTCATGATTGCTTCAAAGCAATAGAGATGGATGGTTTTGGAATGGTTTGCCTGTTAGACATGTGGGCTAATTTTGTAGTCAGAAGCACAGGTAGCAAGGAACATCTGCAGAAACCCCATAGAGCTTAGACCGTCTCCTTCAGCCACAAAAAAATGACAAGGTGCAGTCTGCTCAAGACACCACCGACAACAGACAACAGCTAGGAAGTACACTGAGGTGGTGTTTTATCCTTAAATAACCCAACAATAGACAAATACGAACAGCCAAAAATCAGTTTTTACATTGCTTCTACTGCTTCCTTAAGCTTTCAGTAAAATTAAGGGAGAGCAAAAGAAGCCTGAGAAGTATAAGTGGAACAAATCTTCAGTTAGCTTAAAAATTGGACCCCACAAATATTTCTGGTAATAGAATTTCTGGTATATGTATGGTGTAATTTGTAACTGGATTGATTGAATAAACTGAGACACCTACACAGTCATAGCTGAGAAAGGGAGCCTCCAAGTTCATTTCCTACCTTCCCATAATACTCTACCTCAATGCAACTCAAATGAAAATTTTTTAAGTATATTGAGAAAAAATCAACAAAACTCATGTATATTTACTGAAGCTTGTGTAAAACATTTTTTTTTTGTATTTAATCAATATATGTTCACAATATTTATGTTTAAATGGGTGACAAGATTTGTTTTCTTTGAATAATAAAAAAATAAAGCAAACAATGTACAAAATATAAATGTAAATGAATTTTTATTTGTAATGCTGCTTTGCGCACACACACACACACACACACACACACAACAGCATTACAATTAAAAATTTTCCTTCAATAGGTTTATAAAATCATTTGATTTGATGCTAATTTCAACTGCCCATGTAATTCTACATAAATGATATAATTTCTGTAAACTAGAAGAAATATAAATGAACAGGCAGGTGCTAATGCAGACCACATGCATGGCACAAAAAAATTCATTGTTACTAACTTATATAAGTTAATGATCTCCAGTTCAATTGATCTGAGATATTTCTAATCAAAGGCCTAAGTACCAACCATCTACAATCTCAGAAAAAATATGTAGAGGCTGTACCTTTAGAGGTACAATGGCTTCTCTTCTGGGGCAGTGCCCTCAAGGACACTCCCTTTGTACCCAGTACATTTATACATCTTTCCAATCAAAAAGGCACTTTCACAAATGCACATTTGCCTTACATCTGGGCCTAAAAATTGCTTGGGTCTAATTATATCAATGGCCTGGTTTTGTTTAAGACCATTAAACACAGCCTGGATACATGTAATGTAATGTGCAACTTTTAACAATTAACAGCCTTGGGCAAGACGTTTACAGAATGCTAGTTGATGCCAGCCTTGCTTTGTACCTCTGAATAAATGGTAGAACCGTGAACCTTTTCTTAGCAAGGTATGTATATGTACCTTTTCATTCCGGAAAAGGTACAGATTATGAAGTTAAACACTGTCCCATTCAGGTCACATATTCAGCAAACGCAGAATAAAATGTACCCCTTTCATGTAACATAATATATGGTTCTGCTCTATTTTAACACACATTTTGTATCCCGTAGTTAATGCATTGTCATCATTCTGATATTGCAAAGAAAATTAAACAAACAAAATGCAAAATACAACGCAGAGAAGCCAAATTTCCACCATTAGACTCATACGAAGTCAGTCTGGATACAGGTTTGCCAAACGTCAGATCATAAATGTTAAAGATTGTCTCGTTCTTCCCCCACCTTCCCGTGGAATGAACCTTGTAAAGCTAGCTTCACTCACACAGCACACTGCATTTACATTATTTTTATCGTGTGCTCTCAGAGCAATTTACAGAACAGGTAGGCCATGTGCGTACAGCTAAATTAACTGTAGTAAAATGAGAGGTAGCTTACACCTAGCATATTCATCACGAAAACAGGTAAAACAACTTTCAATTTCACACTGACTTAGCAGTGTACTGAGTGTTGATGAGTTGAAGTGAGATTGACCAACCATTAACAATGCACTGTACAGTAATTAACAAAACACGCAGCGAACGAATTTTGTCGAGTATTACGTATTCGACCCCTCAATTATTAAGGCTTCGTGTAATTTGAGCATGATGGTACCCCGATTTCTTTGGGAATCGTATCTCGGTGCACATTCTCTTAACGAATTTTATATTAGGCAGCAAGTGCAGATGAGTGAACTGGTGTATTCGTTTACCAAAAGGGTTTATCTCAAAATATGGAACAACTGTAGTGCTTAATTCGGACCTTCTTGAGCTTTTGTTATAAATGCACAAGTCAGAATAAAAGAATCGAAACAGTTGTTGACCTGGTTACCTAACCCTAACCCTGACGTCACGTGTGTGTATACCTACATAGTGCCCTCCCCTAAGCTTTCCAGTTCAAGTATACCTGTATTATTTAAACCTGTATGGTCAATAACCGTCTTGTCAATGAACAACGCACAAACCGAAAGGCCATTTTATGGCTGGAAAGTTCAGAGCAAAGCAGTTGACGTTAACTTCCTTAAATTCAGCCAATTCACAGTTGTGAAAAAAAAAAAAAAATGTCAGCAACAGGAAGCGCTTGAACAACATATTCCCCTGTATTGCACAAGGACATCAACTGCTGCTCTGAAAAAAATGAAGACGACAGATACAATTCAGGTCATTAAAATAGGTACTGGTGTAAAGGAAACAACGCTCAATAATTTAAATGCACGTGGGACCAGCTTGGTAACGCGATTAAACCATTATGAATAACATATTTGATTGATTCCTCCATCTTTGTTTAAAACGGCTTATTGTTTTGAGGAATATTATGCGCTACAAAGGCTATGCATTTATGTCAAAGGACATGTACAAACGGTTCCCTATGATTATCGTCCATTTAGCCTTTAAAAACAAAATCCAAATGGTGAAGTTAAGATCTGTTATGTTCGACACCATTTACGACATTGCGATACCAATCACAAATGATCATTGCCTTTTCTAACTCACTTTATAAAGTCTGAATGCCAAAGACATGTCTGTAAGGCAATAATGTCTTGCATTAACTATTCACATTAGTTAATTCCAATAGCACTTCAGGTATCAATCCTATAGCAATGAAGGAAAAAAAAAAAACCCAGTGAGGATTCACAGAGCACCATTAACTCTGACCCACACAATTCGGTGCTGAAAAAACGATTTTCACCACCAAATCGGTTTCAAAATTAGACTTAAAAAGAACCTGACAGATTGCAAGTAATTTTATCAAAAAAAAAAAAAAAAAAGAAAAAAAAATCACATTTGCTTTAAACAAAAAGGTAAAAACCTGCAATTTGCTCCAAAATGTAGCAAATGAATGTATTAAATATGTATATACATTATGTACATCTATACAATCAAAATGTTCTTTCATCATCATGTATACTGGTGACTGGAAAAACCATTACAAAATATAAGCAAAGAATCCCTCACCAAATGTGCACAAAGCAAATTACCATTTGAAAGGAGGGTACGGTGAAACCACCTAAAGTGTACAGTATTCAAGCACAATGCAAAACTCCAAGGAACACATATGGCTCCATGTTAAAACTCAGTATACAAATGATACATAAATCTGTAAAGAGACACATTCAGTGTCACAGGCCTTCCACACAATTTAAAAACAAGTTTAAAAAAAGAAAACTGAACCGCCAGTTAAGCGGAAGGTTTTTTACACTTAAAATCAGATGTATTCCCTTGCAGCTGAGGGAGGATCCTCCTCATGGCTTCAGCAGTTGCTGCTCTCCGTGTTCCCTGAGTCTGAGGTATATGTGCTGCTCTTCTTTGAATACTTGAGGGCACTGAAGGATACCGCATCCTCTCCACTGTTCGAGCGCTTCTGCACATCAGTGTGTTCTTTACGTTGTCCCGGAACTCCTCTGAGATGAAATAATAGACAAAGGGGTCCAGGCAGCTGTTGAGGCTGGCCAGACACAGTGTGGTGATGTAGAATCCGTAGCCATTGTTAATGACACCACTGAGGAGGAGACAGTAGTGGATAAGCAGCATGATGTTGCTGGGGGTAAAACAAACGAGGAACAGGACAAGAACTGTGATGATCAATACCACTGTCTTCTTCCGCTTCTTACTAATGTTTTCATCAATCACTGAGTTTCTCAGAGACTGGAGCATTAGAATATAGGCCACTATACACACCATCGATGGGATTACAACCCCAGAATCCCCATGGTTATGAAGTAACCAGAGGCAACTTTGGCTTGACTCTGTCTGGTGACATCATGGCAGGTGAGGATGTTAAGGTCACGGACCTTGACTGTTTGGTCATACAGGTACAGTGGAGTTGTGAGCAGCCAAATCCCCACCCATACAGAGATGGAAACAGCAATGGCAATTTGATTGTTCTTCCTCTGCTGAGACAGTGGGTGGACAATGACCCAGTATCGCTGCACACTGATACAAGTGATGAAGAGGATGGAGCAGTACATGTTGCCATAGAAAAACCCAACCAATACTTTACAGAGACCTTCCCCATAGATCCAGTCATTCCCATTCAAATGGTAGGCTATTTTTAGCGGGATCCAGATGACAAAGAGCAGATCAGAGAGAGCCAGGTTAGCCATGTAGATGGCAGCAGGGTGTTTCTTCTTCTTAGTTCTGAAGAGGAAAACCCAAATGGCCATAGCGTTGGTGGGTAGACCCACAACGAACACAATGATATACACAATAGGGAGAAACACTGTGGTCAATGGGCTGCTAAGTATTCTTTTTGCAATCTCAGGTAATGGACACCATCTGAAGTCTCAGGGCCAGTGTATCCTCTTGAATCTGCATCTAAATTAAAACACAAACATTATTAGAGCAGCATTTTAAAAGGCACATTTCATGTGAACCTTAAGAATCATGTTCAGAACTGAACATTGAAATAATTCCTTATTTGTGACCAAAAAAGTATGGCTAAAACGACATATACCATTATGACGTACACCAATAAAATGCAAGGCCAGACAACTTTTTACCATCACATATTTTAGAATATCTACTAATACACGACACGAACATTAGAACAAAGTTAAACCGTTCATGACAAAAAACTGGCTACTTGCTTTTACACGATCAAATGTAAGAACCTTATTGTGTCCGATTCTAAAAGCGTCTACATACCAACAAACGTGTTCATAGGCGTAGATTGGGGACATAAACAATATCTCTACATTCCAAAATTTAAATTTAAAAATGTATACAGAAAAGCAGGTAAAGCTATCAAACGGCGAGAAGTACAAATCTAAAGGAGCAGCTGCTGTAACCTCAATTTGAAATAGTGCGATTTTTAGAGAGAGAAAAAAACGACAGAGGTGGCAAAAATTGTTACCTGTTTCAGCCGTTGAGAGATGAGCACATGTCGACAAGATGATTAATACAGATAACTGTATCAAATAATTCACCTTTACTCCCATTCTCTGCAGTAAACTTTTGATTCCAACAAAGATTCAAGTAACCAAACTAACACAAATAGTTTCGCTGCGTCGGTGCCTCAGAGTGACAATACGTTCATCCCTCCCCCAAAAGAGGTAAGGATACCTGCGTGATGTCACATACATGTGACCACACTTGTCTCTTCGTTCCCCCACCCTCCACTCCCACAATGCTGTCCTGACTATCTGTTATGCCAGCTTTAGTCACCTACTTACTATCACAATTGAACTGGCGGAGTATTAAATAACAGCAATATTTTTGGACAGGTTCTGAATGGTTTTCCATTTATTTCTTTCTATAGCGCCTATGGATGCACACTTCCATTTTAACTCAGGTGATAAAATGGGTGTGTCTTCTGCGTTTTCATATATCCGGGTTGATCACGTGTCTGGACCCGGGGCCAGTTGGAAAGGTTGCGTATAAGACTGCTGCAAACGACAATTCACGTGACCCAAGTTCTTTAATATTGCCTCGCAACCCTGTTGCCGAAGTTAAATTATATTTTTCTGATTCCAGAATGCTGGACCAGTAATGGCATACTTAAATACTGGATCGATTTAACATCACGTAACAGGTATATTTCTGTGTTACAATATGCATGTCAACGTTGGCGTCATCCATGAAAACAAAATATATCCATCCACAACGTTTAAATATTATACGGTAAAAAAGACACATAAGCACAAAGCAAATATAAGAACAGGTATATTTCTGTGTTGCTATATGCATGTCAACGTTGCAGTCATCCTAAAAAAACATTCCAGCAATAACGGTTGAATATTTAAGGTAAAAAGACTTATAAGAACAAAGCTGGTTTGCATCTTGCTGAAGAGTCACAACTACTGATGACAGATAGCAGAGTCAGCCAGGAATTCATTATTAGACTGAAAAAAACTGCAGATGAACCCAAGCACATTAAGTAAAGTTAAACCAGTGCAAAATCCATTCATTGAAAATACAGTGATAGCCAGTCCATGTCTCATGAGGTACTTTGGAAGCAGACAAAGCAATTAATTATTTACACTGCTGCCCATGGTGGTGAAATGAAATACAGTATGATACTCTCTGTTCATGGAATATGAAGTAGTAGAAGCGGCTCAATAACGTAAAATTTTGCAAGAAATAACCTTTAGTCTTTATTGTAAAACATAATTTATTTTTAAGACTATAAATTCTTTTAAATTCAAGAGGTGGAAGAATGTACCTCAACATTGCTGTTAGCAGCAATTAGAAACCATAGAGTTGGGAACCATATGGATATAATTTGAAATGGTTAAATGAGAGCTTTTTAGATAGAGGGATTACAAATGCACAATATGTATTTTATCACACCTCGCTGTTTTGTATCTTTTCTAAACCTGTCGGACAGTCATTAAATGACACCTTAATAATAACCAGTTTCAGACTGGCATAAACAATAGATCTCTTGTGCTCAGTGAATGATGACTTAAGAAGGCCTTGATATTCTTGGTCTTTTTTACGGCCATTCATCATCTAAGGAGTAGGAAATGAGGTCATGCACATTTTTCAAAAGAAACCTGTGCTATGTGTGATGAGGCAAGAGCACAATAAGTGCATGCATTTTAACAATTCCTCACAAAATCACATGCATTCATTTAACATTACACTGCTATGACTGTGCAAAATAAAGCTTGATTAACAATACAATAAAAAGAACTCTCAAACCTGCCACACACACTTTGTGAAAAGGCCTAAGTAAAACAAGCTGATAGTGTGGTAGACAGTAGCTGTGCATCCATAATCAGAACTGGGTGACGCTCAGTATATTTTAAATTAAAAGGATTACAGCTACCCATTTTGGCAAGGCTCTTATTAATTGCCAAAACTGCCCACTTTCTGTTCCTAAATGTAACATAACAATGGCGAACTGTAGATCAAAGCATGTTTGAGGAAGTGTTTGCTTTGCTGTCAAGGCAGTTCAGTGTTTTGATACAGATTCATTGGGAAGCAATGCTGCTTTCAACACAATGAAGACACAGCAGGCTGTGCTTCAGCTCCATCCCAAGGGCTATGCAGCCAGTGGCCCCCCATAGACTTCCTGTTGGCTCTCAGAGGAAAAAACAATACATTGTTGATTAATGATTACATGAGCACTAAAGTAGCCTTTATATGAATGGCATTTTATACAGATGCATTTTGGTAATTTCCTGCAGTGGGGTACGTGTAATTTACATACACATAATATCATGGAAATATAATGTAAGTTGTGCCAAATAACAAAACTGAAGAAACAAAATCAAGCATGCCCATAACTTTGTGTCGTCCTTACTCGGCTCAGAAAAAGCTTAGACTTTTTCTTGGGTTTGTTTAGAGTGACATTATGAGGTAAGAGCTCTTGTTTCTGGAAGGCAATGAAAAATACCAGGGTCTACATGGACTCACACTCAAAATACTGGGTATTGTTCCTAGTTGTTACTTCCTGGTCTAAATCCTGCAATTGGTTACATGCAACTTAGGGTAACTGGAAAAAAAACATCTTGTAAACCTTGAATTGCATAAGCTTTCTGTGCAATGTCTGCACATGCTCATTTATTTTAATCTCATACTGCATTTTGTGGTCACAAAATGGAATGTTAAGAGATGATGGAAGAAAATAAAAATAAAAATAAAAATAAACATACTTTAGCATATAGCCTTTGTCAATGAACAGCTTACCCAGCACTCATTTGGAAATACACTGTAATCTGGATGCCTTTGTATAAAATGACATCACATATTATTTCATTTCAAAATCTCCTTGAAACATAGCACACATGAGCCAGTCAAATGAACAGAGAACAGGAATTGTGACATTTCAGTTGCAGTGCCCTGCCTCAGCATTAAACTATGACAGTTCTACCACAAGGAATGTGAAGAATGTTTTCTATGTTCCATAGACATGAGAAAGACTCTTGAGTCAGACAAGCTGCCTGTGATTGCTCCATAAAGCAGTTTTGTTTTAATGAATGCGACAGAATATGTGTGCATAATACAACAGATGACGGATTGTGGATTAATTCATAGGGTAGCTGTTTATTGTTTATTTAGATTTGTATTTTTACCAAACATTTGATAAATATTGTGAAATACAATTTAAGCTTTCAAAAAGGCCACTAGTTAGAAATAAAAGAGAAAGAAAAAAACCAGTTGCATACCAGTGCAGGGTGTCATAGTTAAATTTGAATGTACTCCATGACGATCCCACAGGTGTCCTATTGTTAAAGCTTACATGGAAAATGACAAAAGCAACAAAAGAAGATTAGCAAAGAAATAAAAACATCCTGCTGTTTGCATTTTAAGATGTGCCATTGGAGAATTGCATCAAAAAACCTGCCTGCCAAGACGATCTGCCA
>JAFBMS010002546.1:0-27507 GCA_019788955.1 Albula glossodonta
ATTGCCACCAAAATTTCTCAGTTTTCCACTGAATATGATAGAAAACCAAGTCCAATCACTGCCCAGACTACCCAGAGTCATCAGAAATGTTTCTGAGGAGAGTAAATGGGAAAAGTGTAGTTCCCCAGAAATCAGGAAAAAGCATGAGACTATAGCCTTACCTGAAAAGTTGAAAAAATTGGATTGCCACCAAAATTTCTCGGTTTTCCACTGAATATGATAGAAAACCAAGTCCAATCACTGCCCAGACTACCAAGAGTCATCAGAAATGTTTCTGAGGAGAGTAAATGGGAAAAGTGTAGTTCCCCAGAAATCAGGAAAAAGCATAAGACTATAGCCTTACCTCAAAAATTGAAAAAAATTGGATTGCCACCAAAATTTTTCAGGTTTCCACTGAATATCACAGAAAACCATGTCCACTCACTGCCCAGACTACCAAGAGTCATCAGAAATGTTTCGGAGGAGAGTAAATGGGAAAAGTGTAGTTCCCCAGAAAGCAGGAAAAAGCATAAGACTATAGCCTTACCTCAAAAATTGAAAAAATTGGATTCCCACCAAAATTTCTCAGTTTTCCACTGAATATGATAGAAAACCATGTCCATTCACTGCCCAGGCTACCAAGAGTCATCAGAAATGTTTCTGAAGAGAGTAAATGGGAAAAGTGTATTTCCCCAGAAATCGGGAAAAAGCATAAGACTATAGCCTTACCTGAAAAGTTGAAAAAATTGGATTGCCACCAAAATTTCTCAATTTTCCACTGAATATGATAGAAAACCAAGTCTAATCACTGCCCAGACTACCAAAAGTCATTAGAAATGTTTCTGAGGAGAGTAAATGGGAACAGTGTAGTTCCCCAGAAATCAGGAAAAAGCATAAGACTATAGCCTTACCTCAAAAATTGAAAAAAATGTTTTGCCACCAAAATTTTTCAGTTTTCCACTGAATATGATAGAAAACCATGTCCACTCACTGCCCAGACTACCAAAAGTCATGAGAAATGTTTCTGAGGAGAGTAAATGGGAAGAGTGTAGTTCCCCAGAAATCAGGAAACAGCATAAGACTATAGCCTTACCTGAAAAGTTGAAAAAATTGGATTGCCACCAAAATTTCTCAGTTTTCCACTGAATATGATAGAAAACCATGTCCATTCACTGCCTAGACTACCGAGACTCATCAGAAATGTTTCTGAGGAGAGTAAATGGGAAAAGTGTAGTTCCCCAGAAATCAGGAAAAAGCATAAGACTATAGCCTTACCTCAAAAATTGAAAAAATTGCATTGCCACCAAAATTTCTCAGTTTTCCACTGAATATGATAGAAAACCAAGTCCAATCACTGCCCAGACTACCAAGAGTCATCAGAAATGTTTCTGAGGAGAGTAAATGGGAAAAGTGTAGTTCCCCAGAAATCTGGAAAAAGCATGAGACTATAGCTTTACCTCAAAAATTGAAAAAATTGGATTGCCACCAAAATTTCTCACTTTTCCACTGAATATGATAGAAAACCATGTCCACTCACTGCCCAGACTACCAAGAGTCATCAGAAATGTTTCTTTGCAGAGAAAATGGGAAAAGTGTAGATTCCCAGAAACCAGGAAAAAGCATGCGACTATAGCCTTACCTGAAAAGTTGAAAAAATTGGATTGCCACCAAAATTTCTCAATTTTCCACTGAATATGATAGAAAACCAAGTCTAATCACTGCCCAGACTACCAAAAGTCATTAGAAATGTTTCTGAGGAGAGTAAATGGGAAAAGTGTAGTTCCCCAGAAATCAGGAAAAAGCATAAGACTATAGCCTTACCTCAAAAATTGAAAAAAATGTTTTGCCACCAAAATTTTTCAGTTTTCCACTGAATATGATAGAAAACCATGTCCACTCACTGCCCAGACTACCAAGAGTCATGAGAAATGTTTCTGAGGAGAGTAAATGGGAAAAGTGTAGTTCCCCACAAATCAGGAAAAAGCATAAGACTATAGCCTTACCTGAAAAGTTGAAAAAATTGGATTGCCACCAAAATTTCTCAGTTTTCCACTGAATATGATAGAAAACCAAGTCCAATCACTGCCCAGACTACCAAGAGTCATCAGAAATGTTTCTGAGGAGAGTAAATGGGAAAAGTGTAGTTCCCCAGAAATCAGGAAAAAGCATAAGACTATAGCCTTACCTGAAAAGTTGAAAAAATTGAATTGCCACCAAAATTTCTCAGTTTTCCACTGAATATGATAGAAAACCAAGTCCAATCACTGCCCAGACTACCAAAAGTCATTAGAAATTTTTCTGAGGAGAGTAAATGGGAAAAGTGTAGTTCCCCAGAAACCTGGAAAAAGCATAAGACTATAGCCTTACCTCAAAAATTGAAAAAAATGTTTTGCCACCAAAATTGTTCATTTTTCCACTGAATATGATAGAAAACCATGTCCACTCACTGCCCAGACTACCAAGAGTCATCAGAAATGTTTCTGAGGAGAGTAAATGGGAAAAGTGTAGATCCCCACAAATCAGGAAAAAACATAAGACTATAGCCTTACCTCAAAAATTGAAAAAATTGGATTGCCACCAAAATTTCTCAGTTTTCCACTGAATATGATAGAAAACCATGTCCATTCACTGCCCAGACTACCAAGAGTCATCAGAAATGTTTCTTTGCAGAGAAAATGGGAAAAGTGTAGTTCCCCAGAAATCAGGAAAAAGCATAAGACTATAGCCTTACCTGAAAAGTTGAAAAAATTGGATTGCCACCAAAATTTCTCAGTTTTCCACTGAATATGATAGAAAATCAAGTCCAATCACTGCCCAGACTACCAAGAGTCATCAGAAATGTTTGTGAGGAGAGTAAATGGGAAAAGTGTAGTTCCCCAGAAATCAGGAAAAAGCATAAGACTATAGCCTTACCTCAAAAATTGAAAAAATTGGATTGCCACCAAAATTTCTCAGCTTTCCACTGAATATGATAGAAAACCATGTCCACTCACTGCCCAGACTACCAAGAATCATTAAAAGTGTTTCTGAGGAGAGTAAATGGGAAAAGTGTAGTTCGCCAGAAACCTGGAAAAAGCATAAGACTATAGCCTTACCTCAAAAATTGAAAAAAATGTTTTGCCACCAAAATTTTTCATTTTTCCACTGAATATGATAGAAAACCATGTCCAATCACTGCCCAGACTACCAAGAGTCATTAGAAATTTTTCTGAGGAGAGTAAATGGGAAAAGTGTAGTTCCCCAGAAACCTGGAAAAAGCATAAGACTATAGCCTTACCTCAAAAATTGAAAAAAATGTTTTGCCACCAAAATTGTTCATTTTTCCACTGAATATGATAGAAAACCATGTCCACTCACTGCCCAGACTACCAAGAGTCATCAGAAATGTTTCTGAGGAGAGTAAATGGGAAAAGTGTAGATCCCCACAAATCAGGAAAAAACATAAGACTATAGCCTTACCTCAAAAATTGAAAAAATTGGATTGCCACGAAAATTTCTCAGTTTTCCACTGAATATGATAGAAAACCAAGTCCAATCACTGCCCAGACTACCAAGAGTCATCAGAAATGTTTGTGAGGAGAGTAAATGGGAAAAGTGTAGTTCCCCAGAAATCAGGAAAAAGCATAAGACTATAGCCTTACCTCAAAAATTGAAAAAATTGGATTGCCACCAAAATTTCTCAGCTTTCCACTGAATATGATAGAAAACCAAGTCCAATCACTGCCCAGACTACCAAGAGTCATCAGAAATGTTTCTGAGGAGAGTAAATGGGAAAAGTGTAGTTCCCCAGAAATCAGGAAAAAGCATAAGACTATAGCCTTACCTGAAAAGTTGAAAAAATTGGATTGCCACCAAAATTTCTCAGTTTTCCACTGAATATGATAGAAAACCATGTCCATTCACTGCCTAGACTACCGAGACTCATCAGAAATGTTTCTGAGGAGAGTAAATGGGAAAAGTGTAGTTCCCCAGAAATCAGGAAAAAGCATAAGACTATAGCCTTACCTCAAAAATTGAAAAAATTGCATTGCCACCAAAATTTCTCAGTTTTCCACTGAATATGATAGAAAACCAAGTCCAATCACTGCCCAGACTACCAAGAGTCATCAGAAATGTTTCTGAGGAGAGTAAATGGGAAAAGGGTAGTTCCCCAGAAATCAGGAAAAAGCATAAGACTATAGCCTTACCTCAAAAATTGAAAAAAATTGGATTGCCACCAAAATTTTTCAGGTTTCCACTGAATATCACAGAAAACCATGTCCACTCACTGCCCAGACTACCAAGAGTCATCAGAAATGTTTCTGAGGAGAGTAAATGGGAAAAGTGTAGTTCCCCAGAAATCTGGAAAAAGCATGAGACTATAGCTTTACCTCAAAAATTGAAAAAATTGGATTGCCACCAAAATTTCTCACTTTTCCACTGAATATGATAGAAAACCATGTCCACTCACTGCCCAGACTACCAAGAGTCATCAGAAATGTTTCTTTGCAGAGAAAATGGGAAAAGTGTAGATTCCCAGAAACCAGGAAAAAGCATGCGACTATAGCCTTACCTCAAAAATTGAAAAAAATTGGATTGCCACCAAAATTTCTCAGTTTTCCACTGAATATGATAGAAAACCATGTCCAATCACTGCCCAGACTAGCAAGAATCATTAAAAGTGTTTCTGAGGAGAGTAAATGGGAAAAGTGTAGTTCCCCAGAAACCTGGAAAAAGCATAAGACTATAGCCTTACCTCAAAAATTGAAAAAAATGTTTTGCCACCAAAATTGTTCATTTTTCCACTGAATATGATAGAAAACCATGTCCACTCACTGCCCAGACTACCAAGAGTCATCAGAAATGTTTCTGAGGAGAGTAAATGGGAAAAGTGTAGTTCCCCAGAAATCAGGAAAAAGCATAAGACTATAGCCTTACCTGAAAAGTTGAAAAAATTGGATTGCCACCAAAATTTCTCAGTTTTCCACTGAATATGATAGAAAACCAAGTCCAATCACTGCCCAGACTACCAAGAGTCATCAGAAATGTTTCTGAGGAGAGTAAATGGGAAAAGTGTAGTTCCCCAGAAATCAGGAAAAAGCATAAGACTATAGCCTTACCTCAAAAATTCAAAAAATTGGATTGGCACCAAAATTTCTCAGTTTTCCACTCAATATGATAGAAAACCATGTCCAATCACTGCCCAGACTACCAAGAGTCATCAGAAATGTTTCTTTGCAGAGAAAATGGGAAAAGTGTAGTTCCCCAAAAACCTGGAAAAAGCATGCGACTATACCCTTACCTCAAAAATTGAAAAAATTGGATTGCCACCAAAATTTCTCAGTTTTCCACTGAATATGATAGAAAACCATGTCCACTCACTGCCCAGACTACCAAGAATCATTAAAAGTGTTTCTGAGGAGAGTAAATGGGAAAAGTGTAGTTCCCCAGAAACCTGGAAAAAGCATAAGACTATAGCCTTACCTCAAAAATTGAAAAAAATGTTTTGCCACCAAAAATTTTTCATTTTTCCACTGAATATGATAGAAAACCATGTCCACTCACTGCCCAGACTACCAAGAGTCATCAGAAATGTTTCTGAGGAGAGTAAATGGGAAAAGTGTAGTTCCCCAGAAATCAGGAAAAAGCATAAGACTATAGCCTTACCTGAAAAGTTGAAAAAATTGGATTGCCACCAAAATTTCTCAGTTTTCCACTGAATATGATAGAAAACCAAGTCCAATCACTGCCCAGACTACCAAGAGTCATCAGAAATGTTTCTGAGGAGAGTAAATGGGAAAAGTGTAGTTCCCCACAAATCAGGAAAAAGCATAAGACTATAGCCTTACCTCAAAAATTCAAAAAATTGGATTTCCACCAAAATTTCTCAGCTTTCCACTGAATATGATAGAAAACCATGTCCACTCACTGCCCAGACTACCAAGAGTCATCAGAAATGTTTCTGAGGAGAGTAAATGGGAAAAGTGTAGTTCCCCAGAAATCTGGAAAAAGCATAAGACTATAGCTTTACCTCAAAAATTGAAAAAAATGTTTTCCCACCAAAAATTGTTCATTTTTCCACTGAATATGATAGAAAACCATGTCCATTCACTGCCCAGACTACCAAGAGTCATCAGAAATGTTTCTTTGCAGAGAAAATGGGAAAAGTGTAGTTCCCCAGAAATCAGGAAAAAGCATAAGACTATAGCCTTACCTCAAAAATTGAAAAAAATTGGATTGCCACCAAAATTTCTCAGATTTCCACTGAATATGATAGAAAACCATGTCCATTCACTGCCCAGACTACCAAGAGTCATCAGAAATGTTTGTTTGCAGAGAAAATGGGAAAAGTGTAGTTCCCCAGAAATCTGGAAAAAGCATAAGACTATAGCCTTACCTCAAAAATTGAAAAAATTGTTTTGCCACCAAAATTTCTCAGCTTTCCACTGAATATGATAGAAAACCATGTCCATTCACTGCCCAGACTACCAAGACTCATTAGAAATGTTTCTGAGGAGAGTAAATGGGAAAAGTGTAGTTCCCCAGAAATCAGGAAAAAGCATAAGACTATAGCCTTACCTCAAAAATTGAAAAAATTGGATTGCCACCAAAATTTCTCAGCTTTCCACTGAATATGATAGAAAACCATGTCCTTTCACTGCGCAGACTACCAAAAGTCATTAGAAATGTTTCTGAGGAGAGTAAATGGGAAAAGTGTAGTTCCCCAGAAATCTGGAAAAAGCATAAGACTATAGCCTTACCTTAAAAATTGAAAAAAATTGGATTGCCACCAAAATTTTTCAGGTTTCCACTGAATATGATAGAAAACCATGCCCACTCACTGCCCAGACTACCAAGAGTCATCAGAAATGTTTCTGAGGAGAGTAAATGGGAAAAGTGTAGATCCCCACAAATCAGGAAAAAGCATAAGACTATAGCCTTACCTCAAAAATTGAAAAAATTGGATTGCCACCAAAATTTCTCAGATGTCCACTAAATATGATAGAAAACCATGTCCATTCACTGCCCAGACTACCAAGAGTCATCAGAAATGTTTCTTTGCAGAGAAAATGGTAAAAGTGTAGTTCCCCACAAATCAGGAAAAAGCATAAGACTATAGCCTTACCTGAAAAGTTGAAAAAATTGGATTGCCACCAAAATTTCTCAGTTTTCCACTGAATATGAGAGAAAACCATGTCCATTCACTGCCCAGACTACCAAGAGTCATCAGAAATGTTTCTTTGCAGAGAAAATGGGAAAAGTGTAGTTCCCCAGAAACCTGGAAAAAGCATAAGACTATAGCCTTACCTAAAAAATTGAAAAAATGGGATTGCCACCAAAATTTTTCAGTTTCCCACTGAATATGATAGAAAACCATGTCCACTCACTACCCAGACTACCAAGAGTCATCAGAAATGTTTCTGAGGAGATTAAATGTGAAAAGTGTAGTTCCCCAGAAATCTGGAAAAAGCATAAGACTATAGCCTTACCTCAAAAATTGAAAAAATTGCTTTGCCACCAAAATGTTTCATTTTTCCACTGAATATGATAGAAAACCATGTCCATTCACTGCCCAGACTACCAAAAGTCATCAGAAATGTTTCTGAGGAGAGTAAATGGGAAAAGTGTAGTTCACCAGAAATCAGGAAAAAGCATAAGACTATAGCCTTACCTGAAAAGTTGAAAAAATTGGATTGCCACCAAAATTTCTCAGTTTTCCACTGAATATGATAGAAAACCAAGTCCAATCAATGCCCAGACTACCAAGAGTCATCAGAAATGTTTCTGAGGAGAGTAAATGGGAAAAGTGTAGTTTCCCAGAAATCAGGAAAAAGCATGCGACTATAGCCTTACCTGAAAAGTTGAAAAAATTGGATTGCCACCAAAATTTCTCAGTTTTCCACTGAATATGATACAAAACCAAGTCCAATCACTGCCCAGACTACCAAAAGTCATCAGAAATGTTTCTGAGGAGAGTAAATGGGAAAAGTGTAGTTCCCCAGAAACCTGGAAAAAGCATAAGACTATAGCCTTACCTCAAAAATTGAAAAAAATGTTTTGCCACCAAAAATTTTTCATTTTTCCACTGAATATGATAGAAAACCATGTCCACTCACTGCCCAGACTACCAAGAGTCATCAGAAATGTTTCTGAGGAGAGTAAATGGGAAAAGTGTAGATCCCCACAAATCAGGAAAAAGCATAAGACTATAGCCTTACCTCAAAAATTGAAAAAATTGGATTGCCACGAAAATTTCTCAGTTTTCCACTGAATATGATAGAAAACCATTTCCATTCACTGCGCAGACTACCAAGACTCATCAGAAATGTTTCTTTGCAGAGAAAATGGGAAAAGTGTAGTTCCTCAGAAATCTGGAAAAAGCATAAGACTATAGCTTTACCTCAAAAATTGAAAAAATTGGATTGCCACCAAAATTTCTCAGTTTTCCACTGAATATGATAGAAAACCATGTCCAATCACTGCCCAGACTACCAAGAATCATCAAAAGTGTTTCTGAGGAGAGTAAATGGGAAAAGTGTAGTTCGCCTGAAACCTGGAAAAAGCATAAGACTATAGCCTTACCTCAAAAATTGAAAAAAATGTTTTGCCACCAAAAATTTTTCATTTTTCCACTGAATATGATAGAAAACCATGTCCATTCACTGCCCAGACTACCAAAAGTCATCAGAAATGTTTCTGAGGAGAGTAAATGGGAAAAGTGTAGTTCCCCAGAAATCAGGAAAAAGCATAAGACTATAGCCTTACCTGAAAAGTTGAAAAAATTGGATTGCCACCAAAATTTCTCAGTTTTCCACTGAATATGATAGAAAACCAAGTCCAATCACTGCCCAGACTACCAAAAGTCATCAGAAATGTTTCTGAGGAGAGAAAATGGGAAAAGTGTAGTTCCTCAGAAATCTGGAAAAAGCATAAGACTATAGCTTTACCTCAAAAATTGAAAAAATTGGATTGCCACCAAAATTTCTCAGTTTTCCACTGAATATGATAGAAAACCATGTCCAATCACTGCCCAGACTACCAAGAATCATCAAAAGTGTTTCTGAGGAGAGTAAATGGGAAAAGTGTAGTTCGCCTGAAACCTGGAAAAAGCATAAGACTATAGCCTTACCTCAAAAATTGAAAAAAATGTTTTGCCACCAAAAATTTTTCATTTTTCCACTGAATATGATAGAAAACCATGTCCACTCACTGCCCAGACTACCAAGAGTCATCAGAAATGTTTCTGAGGAGAGTAAATGGGAAAAGTGTAGTTCCCCAGAAATCTGGAAAAAGCATAAGACTATAGCTTTACCTGAAAAGTTGAAAAAACTGGATTGCCACCAAAATTTCTCAGTTTTCCACTGAATATGATAGAAAACCATGTCCAATCACTGCCCAGACTACCAAGAGTCATTAAAAGTGTTTCTGAGGAGAGTAAATGAGAAAAGTGTAGGTCCCCAGAAATCAGGAAAAAGCATAAGACTATAGCCTTACCTCAAAAATGGAAAAAATTGGATTGCCACCAAAATTTCTCAGTTTTCCACTGAATATGATAGAAAACCATGTCCAATCATTGCCTAGCGTACCAAGAGTCATCAGAAATTTTTCTGAGGAGAGAAAATGAGAAAAGTGTAGTTCCCCAGAAATCAGGAAAAAGCATGCGACTATAGCCTTACCTCAAAAATTGAAAAAATTGGATTGCCACCAAAATTTCTCAGTTTTCCACTGAATATGATAGAAAACCATGTCCAATCACTGCCTAGCATACCAAGAATCATCAAAAGTGTTTCTGAGTAGAGTAAATGGGAAAAGTGTAGTTCCCCAGAAACCTGGAAAAAGCATAAGACTATGGCCTTACCTCAAAAATTGAAAAAATTGGATTGCCACCAAAATTTTTCATTTTTCCACTGAATATGATAGAAAACCATGTCCACTCACTGCCCAGACTACCAAGAGTCATCAGAAATGTTTCTGAGGAGAGTAAATGGGAAAAGTGTAGATCCCCACAAATCAGGAAAAAGGATAAGACTATAGCCTTACCTCAAAAATTGAAAAAATTGGATTGCCACCAAAATTTCTCAGTTTTCCACTGAATATGATAGAAAACCATGTCCATTCACTGCCCAGAGAACCAAGAGTCATCAGAAATGTTTCTTTGCAGAAAAAATGGCAAAAGTGTAGTTCCCCAGAAACCAGGAAAAAGCATAAGACTATAGCCTTACCTAAAAAATTGAAAAAATTGTTTTGCCACCAAAATTTTTCAGTTTCCCACTGAATATGATAGAAAACCATGTCCAATCACTGCCCAGACTACCAAAAGTCATCAAAAATGTTTCTGAGGAGAGTAAATGGGAAAAGTGTAGTTCCCCAGAAATCAGGAAAAAGCATAAGACTATAGCCTTACCTCAAAAATGGAAAAAATTGGATTACCACCAAAATGTCTCAGTTTTCCACTGAATATGATAGAAAACCAAGTCCATTCACTGCCCAGACTACAAAGAGTCATCAGAAATGTTTCTGAGGAGAGTATATGGGAAAAGTGTAGTTCCCCAAAAATCAGGAAAAAGCATAAGAGTATAGCCTTACCTCAAAAATTGAAAAAATTGGATTGCCACCAAAATTTCTCAGTTTTCCACTAAATATGATAGAAAACCATGTCCACTCACTGCCCAGACTACCAAGAGTCATCAGAAATGTTTCTTTGCAGAGAAAATGGGAAAAGTGTACTTCCCCAGAAACAAGGAAAAGCATAAGACTATAGCCTTACCTCAAAAATTGAAAAACAATGGATTGCCACCAAAATTTCTCAGTTTTCCACTGAATATGATAGAAAACCATGTCCACTCACTGCCCAGACTACCAAGAGTCATCAGAAATGTTTCTTTGCAGCGAAAATGGAAAAAGTGTAGTTCCCCAGAAACCTGGAAAAAGCATAAGACTATAGCCTTACCTCAAAAATGAAAAAATTGTTTTGCCACCAAAATTTCTCAGTTTTCCACTGAATATGATAGAAAACCATGTCCACTCACTGCCCAGACTACCAAGAGTCATCAAAAATGTTTCTGAGGAGAGTAAATAGGAAAAGTGTAGTTCCCCAGAAACCTGGAAAAAGCATAAGACTTTAGCCTTACCTCAAAAATTGAAAACATTGGTTTGCCACCAAAATTTCTCAGTCTTCCACTGAATATGAGAGAAAACCATGTCCACTCACTGCCCAGACTACCAAGAGTAATCAGAAATGTTTCTGAGGAGAGTAAATGGGAAAAGTGTAGATCCCCAGAAATCAGGAAAAAGCATAAGACTATAGCCTTACCTGAAAAGTTGAAAAAATTGGATTGCCACCAAAATTTCTCAGTTTTCCACTGAATATGATAGAAAACCAAGTCCAATCACTGCCCAGACTACCAAGAGTCATCAGAAATGTTTCTGAGGAGAGTAAATGGGAAAAGTGTAGATCCCCACAAACCAGGAAAAAGCATAAGACTATAGCCTTACCTCAAAAATTGAAAAAATTGGATTGCCACCAAAATTTCTCAGTTTTCCACTGAATATGATAGAAAACCATGTCCATTCACTGCCCAGACTACCAAGAGTCATCAGAAATGTTTCTGAGGAGAGTAAATGGGAAAAGTGTAGTTCCCCAGAAATCAGGAAAAAGCATAAGACCATAGCCTTACCTCAAAAATTGAAAAAATTGTATTGCCACCAAAATTTCTCAGGTTTCCACTGAATATGATAGAAAACCATGTCCATTCACTGCCCGGACTACCAAGAGTCATGAGAAATGTTTCTGAGGAGAGTAAATGGGAAAAGTTTAGTTCCCCAGTAACCAGGAAAAAGCATACGACTATAGCCTTACCTCAAAAATGTAAAAAAATTGGATTGCCACCAAAATTTCTCAGTTTTTCACTGAATATGATAGAAAATCATGTCCATTCACTGCCCAGCATACCAAGAGTCATCAGAAATGTTTCTGAGGAGAGTAAATGGGAGAAGTTTTGTTAAAAATTATTGTCTGTGTCATTCTTTTTGGTGGATAGCAGAAATTGTGTGTCCAGAATAACAGTAGATTGTCTGTGATGCATTACACTGAGAAATCAACATACAAGTGTTAATACAGCAAAAACACCTTTTTAAAATACTTGGTTTTCTTGAGCCAAATGAGGTAAGAAATTTATGGAGCCAGTTGATTATGCACACATTTACTTAGTGTAAATTCAAGAGAAATTGTGAATGAAGCCTCTCACAGGGAGGTTATCTAGGTCATTTTTTACAAGGCTGTCGGTTTCTAGTTCTCTCAGCCCTATCCCTTGGCATTCATCCCCAGTTGTTATTATAGGTTGCTTGTACACTTATGTCCATAAAATTTCCTGCCTAGTTTTGTCATAGAAGTTTGCTGTTTCCCCATGAAACTCTGACCCAGAATGACATTGAAGGTATAAACCTTCAATGTCATAGAATTCTTTGTTTCATATCAGGAGTGATTTTGTACAAAGAATCCAAATCTTTTTTTTGCAGCAACGAACCTTAACAGAATCTGAATGAAGTGGGTATTGTCTAAATCCATATGTATTAAAAATTCTTTAGTTTTCTTTTTTTTACATGTGAAGTGTTATTTGTTTTTTTCCAATTTCAAGAACAGGTTGGACAATGAACAAATTCACTTTGTGAACATGATACTTGCTGCTCTTTTGACCTCTCTCTCTCTCTCTGTCGCTGTCTTGGATGTAAAAGAGCAGAGACGGCGCAGTCTCAGTTCTCTGGTTAAAGTCTGCTTAGAGTGTGACAGCTGCATTGAAAGCAGTGGAGAGTGGTTGTGACAGGGAGCGATTTTGGAGGGCTCCTTTGTCACAGTGAATCAGTGTACATTTTCAGTAAGGCCAGGGATGCCATCTGGCCTTGCTGTCTCTTGGACACCTAAGCAAGGAGAATGGGGAAAAAGTGGGGGAAAATTATAATCTTTCAAAGGTCCCACTCTTCACCAGTGTTGTATTTTTGATGTGCTCTGGCTTTTAAGAATTTTTTATTTTTTTTTTACAATGCCAAAAGCTTTCACACTGCTTCTGTACAACATGCAATCGTATGCATTTTATATTTTTGTAAAAAAGAACCCTTGCATTTCCAAAAGCATCATTTTAAATAAACGAGAATAAGTCATTTATTATTACATGTGTTTTTATATATTATTACACAGTGTTTTTTAGTAAATGAGAATTAACTGATTTATTATTACATGTGTTATTATATATTATTACACCATGTTTTTTAGTAAATGAGAATAACTGATTTATTATTACATGTGTTATTATATATTATTACACACTTTTTTGAATACATTTCATCTGCATGATTCATGACAGCACACAATGGATGGTACATGTTCTCTCCACTAAAACTGTACAAGCAAGGTTTTTAACCTTCCAGAAGATGTGCAAAGTTTGTCTTGCCATTCGTTTATTTTTAAACAGCAATACATTTTTTCATTTTCAACAAAGTTTAACGTTTCTTGTAAATTTAATTTATACAGGATGTAAAAAATGTAGTCCTTTTTTCATGTTTTGATAGAGTTCTTTTACAAATTTCAATATGTGAAAAAACATTTTACTCTGCAGAATCAGTGCTACATTCACATGCATGCATAGCAAATATTCACTGCAAAGCCAGAGAGGGATTTATGGTTATTTGCTTTGCACTGTATGTGTAATCTAAGCAGGTAAAATAAATAAAATAAATATCTTAGCTTTAGTTCCTGTTTGCCATCTCCCACTATACCCCTTTCATCGCCAATGCCCTAAAGCCCTGCAATTGCTGGAGTGCCCTGGTCCAGATCTTCCATGGCTGTTTTTTTCTCTCCTTGGCCATCAGGCCTTTGCTTTATTATCCCTGACTGTGCAACGGTAAAACACAGATTGCATTTTACAAACCAATTTCCCCTTTCCCACCTCATCTGTTTTATCAGTGTTGTGTGCGGCCGCAGAAATGAAAATGAGCAACCTTTAAGTTTATGGCCCATTTTGGACCACAGGCGGGAGAGGGCTTTTGCCTCAGCCGTAATGACGTCGGGACACTCGAAGGCTGGAAATGGCAGGTGTTTCTCTTATGACATCCCCTTTATGTCTTTGATGCCATCGGAGGCCCCAAGGGCGATGAGCTAAGTGCAGATCTATTGTGCTGGTTTGTAGTCGCTGGTCTGGTTCAGTTAAAATGTGGTTATTCAAGGCTAAAAATCCCCCTTATTGGTTATATATATTGCCTCCAAAACTCTAGACATTTTTGTTCCAGGTTTTTTATGTCTGGCATAGTGTGGGCATTGTTTCCTTTGCAATAAAAGCACAATTACTGCACATGTGTTTTGCAGTTTGACTCACATTTATTGCAGTACAGGTTGAGCATCCTTAATCTGAAAATCCGAAATCCAAAATGCTCCAAAATCCGAAAGGTTTTGAGCGCCAACATGACACCACAAGTGGAAATTTCCACGCCTGACCTGTGCGACTTACGACCATCTGTTCATTCAACTGAAAAAAAATATACTGTATCAATTTTTAGAAATAAAAAAAATACATGTATGTATATATATATGTAAATATAAGAATTACGCTATGTCCGCCAGTGCTAACAACTGAGTGAGTATGATATTGACCAGCGCACAATATCCCAGCAGAGTGGTCAGTCAGAACGGAACTCGGACATATGTCGGGGAATGGCCATATATGCAAATATTCCAAAATCCAAACAAATCCAAAATCTGGAACACTTCTGGTCCCAGGCATTTCGGATTAGAGATACTCAACTAGTATTCCAAAATTCATGATAAGCATGACTTTGATAAAACATGATGTGAAGCAGTTTTGTGCACTTAAACCTAATTAGATTTCAATTACAGCATGTTACAGGAAGTATAGGATATGAGTGTTCGAATGAACAATACGTATGTATTAATTTAATAACAAAGAACCATTCTTCTGAAGTCCAAAAGTATTGCATAAAAACAACAATTGTTATTCCTGATGTCTTTTATTATATATCGCATTTATATAAAGCCTTTCATGTTATAATATCAAAGAGAGGGAATCGATCTTAATCTCCAGTTTGTAGCATCTGTCTTGGTATTGCATGTTCAATCAAACAAAGCTTCAGTCAAATTACGTCCTGTTCTTTTTCTCCAGAGATGCTGATGGTGGGTTTTGAGAGCCACCTGGCTGGATCTTCTGATTCATATTAGAAGGGGTGCTATGCCAGGAATAATGCTATTTCAGGTTTCGATTCTAGGGAGAGGGAGAGAGAGAAAGAGAAAGAGAGAACCGAGCATGTTTTCACGCAGCATGGAAGAGACGCATCTCATTTATAGGTGTGTTTCTCTTCCTTTTATACCTCTGCCTCTGATCGCTACAGGAGAGACAGTTCAGCATGCATTACTTTCCTTTCCGCTGTCTCTCCATTTAGGCTGGAGTGATGGAGAACAAAAGACCATTAAATCAAATGTGAATTTTTAAGCAAATGCGAATTTTTATTATAAAATATTGAATACAATACTGTATTCAAGCTAAACAGACTGAAAGATATATGCAAGTCTGATTTAGAATGGACATAACATTTTCTTCAAAAACCCAATTTGGTCATCTGAAATAAAATATAAGATACTCAAAGAAAAGTGGTATTGCAATGTACAGACTGTTTTGCTTGAATTGTATATGACTGTAAAGAGACTGTGCTTTATGCAAAGTGGTGTTCACCACAATGCAAGCATCTTTCCTTGTTTCAGACTGACGAAACTGCCATTTTACCATCGAGTGCCCATGTTGTTTAATTGAAAGAATACAAGGTCAAATGAGCAAATGAAATTCTGCCCATTTGGGAGTGTCAGTCTGAAAGTGAGGTTTGGTCAGGTTTGATCGATTCTTGGGCCCCCAACGTCTCCAGTGGGGTATTGGTTTTCTGCATGGATACTTGTATGTTCGGCTTGGACATGTTAAGGTGGTCTGTGATGAGTTTTCGTGTTTTCAAAAAAGGGTGACTTTAAATCCACTGTGGGGGTCTCTCTTTTTTTTTTTAACTCAGCTTGTGTGCTGATTCAGGGACAGTTTATTGCTAAGGTCTTAATCCCAGGCTTCTGAAAGAAATCGGGTGAATGAGGCATTTTTTTTTCGTGTTGATTGTCATTGGGTCATCAGCGGCAGTGCTTGATCGAAGACCTATCTGCTACTGGGCCTCTCGTTAATGCTTCGAAACATTATTGCTGTTGGGAAGATTGCGAGAGATCGAGTTCTGATGAGGCACAAATGAATCACTGCCCCTGTGTACCCGAGGCGGACTCAGAACCTCTGTAAGAGGAGGAGCGGGGCAGGGCGGAGCCTTCGCTGTCATTCGTTCACAGAACTCGCAGACGGGGGGGGGGGGGGGGGGACAAGACAGTAATGACGATGAATGATTTTGTGCCACCGGCTCTGACAAGTCTGTTGCTTTAAAAAAAAAATCAGGGGTTTGAAAAATGAGAGCAGGAAGAAAACAGCACTGTGTCTCAGGGCAGTACCAAAATCAAAAATAAAGTCAGGGTAAAATCTATATCTATTTTCTTTTTTTGTTGTTGCTGTACTCATTTTTTTTTCTTTTCTTCCCATTTAGAATTCCCAATTGCATCCATTAACCTGTCTCGTCGCTGCAATGTCTTTCAACAAGCTTTTTTTTGTTTTCTTCAATCCACCAAATCGGCTGCAGAGACATGGCTTTAGAGGAATACAAGAAATACACTTCAAGTGTAGCTGGAGCTGACATGCTGGCTGTGGGCATCCAATCAGCCGGAGAAACCTGAAGTAGTCATTTTATACAGCTTCTTTCATCAGTTTGCTGCTGAACTGAACTTGTTTCTTACCATTTCTTTTTTTAAACACTGCGAAAAAAAGACCCAGAATAAATACATTTTCTTTCTTCAAGCACAGTTAATGGATGTCCTATAGCTAATCAGTAAAGATTCTTGTACCCTTGGTTACCTAATGATGAGTGAAAGTATAACAAGTGCGCTAATCGGAGAGTTTGATCATTAAGATGCTTAAAAAGTACAGTTTCTGTAGATGTATTTCACGACACAAATGGACACATGACAAACTGTGCCATCAGTCTTGATCTCTGTATTATCTGTATACTTTTCATGCTATTAGTCTGTTTCATTTACAGGACAGAAATACTAATGCAAATCCTACTTGGTACACAGTCTCTGCTTTTAGCTTTCAGCTCTGGAGAGAAAGCATTCATTTGTCTCAATGCAATTACACTTGATGAATGTTCCAGCATGACTAGAGATTTGGTTCCCATGCCCACCTTTTTTCTGAGAACAAGAAAATTAATAAATAACAATATTGGCAAATATTTTAACTCACTATGAATGGAAGGTTTATTTAAAATGATTACCTCCTTTGTGTAATATCGCCAAGTAGCTGTGAGCTTCCCTTTCTCAGCCAGAAAGTGCTTTGTCATCAGTCAGAATGAAAAACAGCTGGAGTGCCCTGATTTAAGGTGTGACCTTTTTCAATTTTCTCCATCTGTCTGATGTTCTGGCCAATCCCCATCCTGCAACACCAAGACCTGTCACACTCGGTTCATCCTTCACACTTCAGAGGTCATGTGACCTGAATGACATCTCACTGTTTCCCTGACCACTGAGGAATGGATTTAACAAAGTACCTTTTTTTATTGTAATGAAATATAAGATTTTGTCATTCATGACAGTGACTGTTAAAGACATGCTGAGTAAGCATTATTAATGTATAATCAACAAGTGTGGGGAAGAGCCTGGTAAATGAGCGGTGTGTTTTATGTGCTGTCAGTCACAGCGGAAATGGAACAGGGAGAGAATGAGGCCATCGCCGAGACGACAGCTCTAAGTGTTGGGCGGGCGCGCCGAGCACGCCTGGAAACTGACCGGGTGACAGATTTGTGTAGATGCGGTCATTGAATACTTAATCCCATCAAAGCCTGGGAGCACCCTGGCTGCCTCATGCTAATCTGCACATAATTACAGTTACCCCAACATTACCCCACACACACAGACGCACACATACACATGCATACACACAATTGCACATACAGTGTCCAAATGTCATGTATGCACTCAATCGTACATAATTACACATATATATGCAAACACACCAGTTTTGCAGACACACATACGTTCATCCACATACGATTACATGCACAATATACGCACATGTATGGAAGCATTTCAGAACTGAAGGTTTCACTCAACCCCATTATGAATTGTTTCTCAAAAAAAACATTTCAGCAATTCCATTTTGTGCAGTTAACAATCAGACCACTCAGTCTCTGATTGCTGTCCCCACCTCAGCCTCAAGTAACCATCTATTAGGATATAATGGGCATGACTGTGTCCTCGCCTCACCTAAGCTGCAGCCAGTAGCATAGCATAGGTGAAGCTCTCCAACAGGGATGAGATATTTTTCATTCTGGTCTGGTCTGCTGGCACCGATTCGGCTTAGCATGGTGCTGCCTAATCTCATTTCCACCACCCAAAAACCGCCACCCCCCCCACCCCCTGTGCTACAGTGCCGGATCAGCCTGGGCCTGGATCCGCCTGCCCCTCGTGTCAGCGCCAACAGCGGCCTGAAAGGGGGAGACAGAGCGATAACAAGCTTTTCGGAAATAGCTAGGAAACCCCTGACACCGCAGCTCGCATTGTCTGCGGGTTTCGGTCGTCTTTCTCCTCCTCGACGTCTCTCTGTTCTACGCGCGCATGGAGAGATATAGAGACAGCTCAAGACAGGTCTTGTTTCTGTACCACCGTGACCGTACATTCATGACATGCTACATTTTCCACACAGCGCCGTGACCGAGGAAAAATGATGAACAGACATTTTTACCCACACACAGATTTGATGTTGGTGGATAGAACAGCTCATGATAGCAGCAGAGGTGTTACAGAGGAGGTATAACACTGTGCTGGATACTCGCAGGTGTGCTGACAGGTATCTCCTTGTCATCCACCATTCTTGTGTTTTCAGGTACTTGTGTGGTAATTTGACACTAGCAGCATGAGATGACTCACTCTTCATTCTCTGCCAAATATCTCAAGACCGTACTGCTGAATCTACCCAGAATCGTCTAGTTGGACTTGGCAGACCTTTTACCTCTTCTGTACTTCTTAGCTTATCGAAAACAGTATATTGCTGGCCCGACACTCTTATTATCATCAACTTACAAAGCTTGAATGTATGTTTTTGTTTGTTGACAACAGTTGTTTTAATTAAAGCCTGATATCGACTGAAACAATTGAATATAAGTACAATGTTTAAGTATTCAATGGCAGTGCCTCAAACGGGGATTTGAACAAGCAACCTTTGTGTTATTATCTGAGTTTTTTTCATGCTACATTACACTGTTCCCCTTGATAACAATGAGACAGTAGATGGCAGCCAGCTTTATGATTCGTACTGCAGTTATATTCATTGATTTGAACTTTGACAGATGAAGCTTCCGCTTTCGATTTAAATTGTGTTGAGGTTTAGACATAGTTCTGTGACATTGTAAATGCAGTTTTGTGTGTCAAAGAGACTTAACTATGGAAGATTATGATTATGTCTTTGTAAGTGCATACAGTCTGACAGGCTGTACAGTTTTAGAGGCTTAGTTGTTGCACAGTGTTCACATAGAATTAGGCAACATGTTCAGATAGCTCAATTAGCTTAGCTTCTGTGTTTAGCTTTCGTGTATCAGAGTTTTTTCAAAGCTAACGGCTAAATGTGTCGGTCTACTGCTGCGTGTCTAGCAACTCCAAGCTGGAGTTGCCCAGTCAACACACAAAGAATGTCGGCCTCCTGTAGCTCACCAACCAATCTGTAGCACCCACCCATCCTCCAAGATATGTCACATTTTACACAAATTGATCAACAATAGGAAGGTAAGAGGATGACATGTTAAATAAATAAAGAGCTGTAGACTGAATGATAATACACTGTATATATTCTGCACATGCACTTACATAAAGCAATTAGTCTGAGTAGACGGCAACATCAGTTGACATGAGTGTAGTGTGTGAGTGTGTACATGTATGTGCACATCGGTGTGTGTGTTTAATGTGCAGATGTATGTGAGTGTGTGTGGGTGTGTATGCAATTATGTGAGTGTGTGTGTGAAAGTGAGAATGTGTGTGTGTGAGTGTGAAAGAGAGAGTGAGAGAATGTCTGGATGAAAGCCAGCCCTCCTGTGAGGCATGGCTGTTTAAAATAATTGGTTTTTATGTAGCAGCATGGTGAGTGCCTCTCCTACAGACATGGAGTCAAACTTGCCATCAGCCCTGATCCCCCCTCCCTTTCTATTTTTACTTTAATTGGTTTTAATTTTGTTGGTTGTCATTTGTTTAAAGACACCTCACACCCACACACAAACTCACAGAAATTTGACATGGTTAGTTTTCACTTCAGTGTAAGGATACTCTGTTTATCTTGCCGGCTTTTTCGATTCTCAGTAATGCAATCACTGACTCACTGGACTTCAGCTGTGATCTTCTGCCCCTCAGGATCCAGGCCTATCAGCAGTAAAACACAAAAACAAAGACTGTTTCCCTGATGCAAATGTGCTAAAGATCGCTAACGTGCTAAATTTACCTTGGCTGGCTTTACTGACCCCATGATAGCATCTTGAGAACAGCAACAGCAATCACCATTAAATCAAAATATGTAACATTCATTTTATTTGTGCAGATGCAGTGAAGTGAAGGGGTGGGGGGGTATTTCTATATTCTTTGTTTCATTTGCTACTAGATTTGCACTTTACAGAAGTAATATTTTTACTATACTTAAAAATGTACTTTCAAAATATGTGTGTTGGATTGTTTTACAGTTTGTTAAACATGATGATGCAGGTTTTGAAAACTGACATAACAAGAAGTATGAATAGGGGGTATTGAAGTTATATGGGTTTGTTGAGGAACAATGACTTTGAGACAATATTCTTGGTTATGTTTATACACAATTTGGTTCTTTAACACATGATGACCTGCTATAAGCAAATAGCTGCACATATAAACAGACTAAATACACTTATATATTTACAAATGTGCGCACACACACACACACACACACACATAAACAAACACCTACTGATCTTAATGATCGAACATACATAAATTTGAAATGATAAAATGCATTACTTTCATGCTATCTCTGAATAATACATTAATATTATGTTTAATCAATTCGCAGACTCTGTTATGGTTACCAGCTGGGAAGTTTAAGACCCTAAATTAGTAAGACAGAAATACATTTCTTAGATCTTAAATTTGTTTCCCACCAAGACGGCACAACGCAATCGATTTGCTCGGAAGCCTTTAGCCTCTCCCTGTGTCTTGTGTCTTTAATATTCCGCAGCGTTTTGGTGTAAACATGTGTTACAACTGGCACTTTTGAAGTATTGATTAAGCTCTCCAGAAAAAAACAAAGGCAAACAGCCACAGGGGGAAACTGAGGATTTGACTCATACTGTCGCCAACGTGACGACGGCTTCAGCCTTGTCCGTGAAAAACACTGCAGAGCGCTGCTTTGACCAAAAGCCCACCAATACCAGTCCTCCACAATGAAGTACAAATATTAGCTACTGTCTCTCCAGATGTGGTTTAGATCCTGGCAAGACATTCAGCTTCATCACCAGAAGGCTGGTACTTAAGTGTTGAGCTACCTCAGCAAGTATCGGCTTACCTAGACAGGTGTTCAGGCTTGGCTTAAGGGTCCGTTGCAAACGTGCAAAAAAAAAACATTCCAGAGTTTTCAGTTCGCCGTTCGCGTTTTTTTCTTCTCCAATAAATTATCTCCTTATATTTGGTTCAGTTTGTTACTAGAATGCATGTGCCATTGTGCAAACGTTGCTGCTGAATTTATATTATGGTAGTTGGTTTCCGCTTGCTCTTAATTATCCCATTTTATTAGATGACCTCTGATAACGGAAGGGAACAAGGAAGAGAAGTTTTGTACAGAAGATTCAGTTCATATATTAAAATAATCGTGTGTGTGTGTGTGTGTGGCTAAATTGATCAACAACCTGAAAGTTTAAAAGATTAAATTACTTTATCAGACATTAAAATTGAAATTACTGGCAGAGATAGAGAGAGAGAGAAAGCCAGGTATTTCCTGTCAATTTAAACACTCCCTGGTTAAGCACAGCAGAAATTAAAAAAGAGTGAAAATGGAAATCACCACCAGGAAACCACATCTACTTTTAACTAATCAAAACTGCCTCTCTTTTGTATTAAAACACATTTCGCCCAACAGGGATTAAAGATGCTGGCCCATGTTGGGAGAATGAGCTATTTAGGGACAGTTAGGATATAGTTGACTAGACAAGTAATTATGTGATGTTAACATGTTTAGCCAGTTCTGCCCATGTACCTAGTCATTGTTGGAAAAGACTGTTGTGACAGTTAAATGTCAAGGCACCAAAGTACCTTGGGTATGTGTGGCAGGAAATGTGTGTGTGTGTGTGTGTGTGTGTGGTGCGGGGGGGGGTGTTCTATTAGGTACTTACATTGCGAGTGCATTTGGAAACGTGACAGTTCATTTTCATAATCATGTTGAAAAATCGAAGCTGCAACGTATTTCATGTATATACATGTTTCTTGTTACTTTTTTGTAGCTCAGATAGCCAGCGGTTTGGGTAGCGAAGCAGCGGACTTGCTGTGATTAATGCACAGTGAGAAAAGATGCACACCATACACCAGAGGAGATTTAGCAAACATTCATTTATTTCATTCTCTGTTTATTTATTACTGACATGTATTTATTAATTTATTCAGTTGTTCTGTTTAGTTATTACTGACACTCACTGAGTGCATTATAATTGCCCATACAGGTTAGCAGCAAGACTAACGAAGAAGTGGTGATTCTAACGGCTCCAAATGGGCTCTTATCTTAACTGCGTTGATATGCTCGCTGCATCAAGATGGGATTACATTGCTGACGTGAGCAAGCTATTTTTGACAGGTAGTCTGCTCTTTTATGACGTAACTCAACAGAAACATTAGTCGAGAATGAGCACCTTATTTTGGCAATGATGACATCATGGACAGGGTCTTTAAATCTTAATTATTAAGGCAAATTGATATCTTATATCATCTGAACCATTGGAATCAGTGCTTTTCATCAGTCTTGTGGCAAGGTATGGATAATTGCAATGTGCTCTGAGAGAAATTCTTTTAACTTTCAAAGTTTTTGGGACTGTTTACTTGAATGGATGTCAATAATACCGAAACGAGTTATTAAAAAAGGAAATAAATGTTTCATATGTTTATATGGCATCTCGTCAGGGAATCTCGTCAGTGTGGCAATTATTTGATCCCACGTCAGTGCCAAAATAGTTAATAAATGTCTAAAAGTACTACTTCAGCAATCATTACTACCAATTAAGCTTTTGGCAATGCATTGTCCCTTTTGGAAAATTAAAATTGTTATTATTAGTTAGCAATAATATTTTATTATATTATTACCAATAGTACAAATAGAAGTAGTAGTAGGTTTGTTATTATTTGTAATAGTGTTATTTGTAATTGTAATTGTTGCAGTGATACAAGTCATAGACCTTTTTATATCACATTTGGTAAGGTATGTTACTGCACAGCCTTTCTCGAACTAAAATTGATGGAATTGCAGAATAGCAAAAACAAGGGATAACAACTTCCTGGCTAGTCAACTTATTTGACAAGCTAGACAGGTAGCTAACTTTACTGATTTTGATTGCCAAAAATAAAACTATTCAGAGAAACACATCACAGATAGATTATCTATTAGGGATTTAGAAAGGGTTACAAGTTAAAGGTCAACACAACAAAAATGTGTATTTATTTATTTGTTTAGCAGATGGTATTAAGTGTCATCCTATAACAGAGTAGAAATAGAGGAAACTTCCAGAGTTTATTTCAACAATTAAGTACTTGTGTGAATTACTTTGTCAACTGGACCATGGTAAACGTCCACCCTTTTAAATTCTCCTTTCATATTGCTGTTCGCTTTAGGCATCTAAAGAAAATAAACATATAACCCAAGCCTGCAGTGGGTGTATGGAATTAGTATTCTGTTGTATTTATTATAACCTTATCACTCTGTCATTGGCAGAACAGTCACTGGCTTTGTATTTATCATGGCGGATGTGACAGACCAATCTCCATATCATGCCCATGCCATTCCATTGCTGTCACAGTTTCATGTGTCATCAGGGTTACCTTAAATACTTTATTATTTATCAGCTTAGCAGAAGCCCTGGATGAAAAACCCACACAGTTCATATTTTTATTTATCCACTTATGCAGAAACAGGAACACTAAAGAAATTTATCTGGCTTAAGGTGAAAATAGCAGTGCCCCATCTGAGAGTTAAACCTGCAACCTCCTTAAGGACATATGCTTCTCATGCTATTTCTGGAGCAGCTACCCCACTGCATATGCAGGTCGCTATACCGCAGTGCCACCGGCTACTGCCCACACACTGTATTTAGTGTTTTCACCACACATCTTTAAGGACTGTGAAGAGTATCAAAAATCAGCAGATAGAGGCTGTAGCCCTTCCTGTCATATCTCAGAACACTGTTGGGTTGTAGGCTGATCTCCTTGGAGGGTACTGTTGTTTCACCCTAGAGCGTTATGTTTTTGCTGAAGCAAATACTAGCAATCGCAAGTGCTAAGAATCAAAATTAATCTAGGGAAGTCCATATGGGCTGCTGGCCCATAAATGAGAGACAGAAATTAATAAATAATAAGAGATTCATGATTACATCCATTTCATGTTCCCAGTCTCGCTCAGTCCAATTCCATTTCTTTAAAGTGTATTTCTTCTAGGTCCAGCTATTGGAAAGACTACTAAAAAGATGTTCTGAAATAAAAGCAATGCTATTTGGAGTTTATCTGCTGAAATCCGACTCCAAAGTTTAAAATCTGATATGACTGGAATGGTAATTAGAAAATATCAGTGTGACATCTGCTTGTGGTCATAAAACAAGTAGGTGGAGGAGAGGGAGAGTGATGAATCTCCCTGCCTCTCTGGTCTGAAGTGTTTTGTCACAGGAGAGACCTGAGATTGTACACTTGTCGCCCAACTGGAGCCCCCATTATCATGAATGCGAATAATGTTCTTATTCATTTACATATAGTATGGAAATCATGGGATAATCCTGACCAGTGTCCAGCACCTCCAGAGCAGACAGCCGTATGAGCGCGTGCGTATGTGTGTCTGTCCAAAGGTCCACACAGATGTGTGTGTGTGTGTGTGTGTGTGTATGTACTCCATTTACAAACAAAAAAAAATAAAGGCCAAGCCGAGCTGCTTCATGTCTTCAGCTGGGAGTTGGGGTTAGTAGCTTAATCTGTTTTTGTCATTGATTTTACACGTATTTGAAGAGTGCTTTATTTAGGGTTAGCTACTGAAACTCTACAAGCGCTAGCAGAAATAATAATGATTGTCATGGACTATATAGAAACCATTATGTAGGGACGAGGGAACAGTATAGAGCCCAAGTCATTGTCTGTCACTAACAAGGCCCTTGCTTGGACAATACTGATTGTAATGTTAGAGAAACCAGGCAAAGTGCCTGTCCTGTTATCCTCCATGCTCACGGAAAGTTAAAGTGGCTCAATTAGGAAACCTAGTAGGACTTTCAGAAGTGGCAGTCTTCCAAAGTATAAAACGCATGATTGGCGATGATGTCTCAGAGGCTACACCACAGATGTTCAAAGTTCCCACTTCGGCATAACAAAGAGACCGCTTGGAAGCGGAAGACAGACTGGAGCTGTGTCTTCCCTGCCTTTTTAACAGTCTCATCTCAGTCTCTTCATCATGTGACGAACAATTTGTTGCATAACTTAAACTTTGCGGAGATGTTATTGTTTGAGTTTCGACTTGTAAAGAAATTGTAAAATTCACTCCTCCCCCCCTTACCTTTCTATCTGTATCTCCTGCTTTTTCTGTCTACCTCACCGCATTTCACATTCCTCCTTCCTCTCTTATGTCCATCACCTTTTTCCCATCCCTCTTCCTTCCCCTTTGTCTCTTTTCTCTCACCCTCCCTCCCTCCCTCCCTACCAGAAACATTAGCAGCCCTGTGAGGACAAGGCTGTAATTGCTTGCCCTCCACAGAGCACAGATCACTGCCAGAGGTGGGAAAATGTGCCAGGAACACACGAACATTCAGATGAAGGCCAGAACAGAGGGGTGGGCGGCATGGGAGAGGAGACAAAAGAAAGAGTCCAGACCATGCTAATTCTACACATTCCACCCATTTCACCTTCTCCCTTTCCCCCCTGCTGTTCATTGATCCTGCACTCTCACAGGGGCACGTGCTAACCTGCTAACAGAATCCCTTTCCTCTCCCTGCCCTCATGAAAGATGCAGGAAATTGAGCGAGGTCGATACTTAGCCATTATGGCCCCCGTGTGCACATTCTCCCGGAGTCATACCTGTCATTCTGCTTCAATATTGCAGCAGATTGCAGTGTAGCGTCTGCAAGCGCAGCCATGGTAAGCTTTGCAATTGAAGGAAAACGGCACATAGTCCATTCTGTTTTATCCCACTGTGCTTTAAACACCAAGAAGAGAAGCACCAGCCAAGCAGGGGTTGGAGAAGGAGTCCACGCTTGTGGTTAAATGCTGGAAATGAATAGCAAAGTGCACATGGACATAGAAAGGTAGGCAGAGTAGAATACGGCACTTGGGTAGGATTTTAGGGGAGAGCGCCCAGTTTGAATGATCCTGTAAAATAAAAGTCTTTATTCTGTAATCAGACCACCTGTCAGGGTGCAGTATGAACTCAGGCGCAGACTAACGTAAAATAAACCAAAGTTTATTGCAGCCAAATACAAGTCCAGAAAGCAAAAATGTAGTCAGAAACAGGTAAAGGTCAAGACCAGAAAGACTCTGCAAATGTACAAGAAAACAGTCCAAACACGAAGTAGAAAAACAAGCTGAAGTCAAAAACCAGGTAAACACAGCAATCAGACAAAATCACAATCCAAAACCGGGGAAAATGAGAAAAAGACAAAAGTTGTGAAAGACAGGCAGAATGGGAGCAGAAAAGCTCGTAGCATATACAGAAAACAAGTCAAACTGAGACAAACTCGCACTGAACTAAAAACAAAGCAGGGTATATATACACAGGTTAACGAGCAAACGAGACACAGGTGAAAAATGGGGCAGGTGAAATAAATCAGCAATCAGGTAATGAACAAGAGACAAGAGGTGGGGCAGAGACACAAGGGAAAGGAAAATAAAAGCACATGGATGAGAAAACGGGAAATGAAAACAAAAACTTGTGAACGAAATCGAACATGACAGGACAAAACTGACAGTACGAAAAGAGAAAAGGCACATAAGAGGTTCACATACTGACACAGCTATTGCTCGTGAATAATTTCTTGGTTTTGCATGCAAGTTCAAAAAAAGAAAATCTTTTTGTCAACACAATGGACCAAGCTGTATTGAAGTTGCACAGTTGGATTTGAAAATGTCTCATCAGAGAGTCAGGACCATGAACATTGACCGTCTCACTCTAGATGCATGACTAC
>JAFBMS010002547.1:0-27503 GCA_019788955.1 Albula glossodonta
CACACACATATACACATACACACACAGAAATCTCTCTCTCTCTCTTTCTCTCACACACACATATACACATACACACACAGAATTCTCTCTCTCTCTCTTTCTCTCTCACACACACACATATATACACATACACACGCACACGCACACACACACAAATATTCTCTCTCTCTCTCAGATATTCTCACTCTCTCTCTCTCTCTTTCTCTCTCTCTCTCTGTCTTTTACACACACATGCACATGCACACACACATACAAACGCCCGCACAAACACACACACACAGACCTGATCAGAGTCGCCAAAAGACAAGAGTAGACCCACACAGATTGGGTGGCCTGGTTTCTGTGAGCATGCATGCCATCTGTGAGCCTGGCCTTCTACTCGTGGATCAGCAGACAGTCACTGTGCATCAGCAGTGCGGCGCTGCCTTCTGTCAGCATGCAGAGGTTAAAACGCTTCCCTGTTAGCACTAAGCCTCATCTCCTCCACACTCAGCCCTTTCCCTGGGACACGGCGCTGGGACGCAGCCAGAGCGCGCATACTCATTCCCTCCCCTGGCCAGCTGAAGCTCCAAACTACTGCTGAATCTCATTAGCGAAAAGCTCAGGACAGACAATGGATTTACCCTTCTCATCACAAGTTAGCTGAATTAGCTAAACTCAGGATACAATCTGTGCATGACGATAGTACAAAATCTGAACATAGCAGGGCATTGCATGGGAAAGAGAACAACTGTGTAGGAAATATGTGACGTGTGGCTGATCTGTAAGGAAGAAAGAGAGAGAGAGAGAGAGAGAGGAGACAGAATGGACAGATGGAGGGAGAGATGAACCAATCAACCCTGGTGGAGTTTCTGTCCTCAGCCACATGACAGTAGAAAGGAGAGAGAGAAAAAGTGCAGGAAGGAGAAGGAGAGAGGGAGGGAGAGAAGGATGGCTAGCTCGGCTAGAAGAAGAAGAGAAGTGATAGAGCTGTCTGAAATGGGTGGCGAGGAAGGGGCGGAGCCAATTGAGACTTTCTTTTGAACAGGAGCAATATTATTTTCAATTTCAGAGGAGGGAATGAAGAGTAAATGGTGGAAGAATTATTAATATTTCTGGGTGTATGTGTGTGTGGGGGGCCAAGGGGTATTTATCTCTCTAGGTGTGGGGTGGGGGAATTTATTCCTCTTTATGTGGGGTTGAGGGGTATTTATCTCTCTGGGTGTGGAATGGGGTTATTTATTTCTCCGGATGACATGTCCTCCTTGCTCTTGCACTCGGCTCGGATGAGAGTTTACAGGAAATTGGCTATTTATCGCCTGCACCCGCCGTGGGGTCCAATTACGGCCTCTGAACTTCATTAGCGCTTCGCTAATGACCTGTACGATTGAGTCAAACTCATTTGCATATCCGGTCAATTTACAGCTGACTTCTCCAAGTCAGAGGACCACTCCTATCCCAAAAACAACATAACTGAAATAATATATGTAAAATGGGGCGAGAGGGCGAAAGAGACAGAGAAAGGGGTGAAAAGCGAGGTAAGAGAGAGACAGAGAGGGCCAGTGGTTGCCTCATGTGGTGACAGTGTCTGTGTGATCCGGCGACAGGATGAATTAGTGGGAAACCTCTGCACAGGGCTGGTGTTCAGGTGACACTGAGGAGTTCTCTCCAGAGGCTGTGGGGGGACAGTGACTCAGGAAACTTAGGGAACAGAGACACTAGTGGGGGGGATAGAGAGAGAAATGGGGTGCACACACACACACACACACACACACACAGCAAAATGCAGATTTGCAGAATATGAAACACACTCTCTCTGATGTTAATTCCAGACAGGAGGCCGCTGAGGATGTCTGTGACTGAAGTGAAACACACAGCTGTCCCTGCACACACCCTACACACACATGTCCCTGCACACACCTGTCTCTACACACGCCCTACACATACCTGTCCCTGCAAACACCTGTCTGTGCACACACCCTATACACATGTCCCTGCACACACCTGACTGTGTATGTACCTGTCCCTACACATGCCTGTCCCTGCACACACCTGTCTGTGCACACACCCTATACACATGTCCCTGCACACACCTGACTGTATATGTACCTGTCCCTACACACGCCCTACACACCTGTCTGTACACACAACAGTCCCTGCACTTGCCCTACACACACCTGTCCCTGCACATGCCCTACATACACCTGTCTTTGCACACACCCTACACACACCTGTCCCTGCACACACCTGTCTGTGCACACGCCCTACACACACCTGTCCCTGCACACACCTGTCTGTGCACACGCCCTACACACACCTGTCCCTGCACGCACCTGTCTGTGCACACACCCTACACACACCTGTCTGTGCACACTCTTGTCTCCAGTGACTACACATCACATTGACAGTGCGCCAGGCCCTTATGGAGCATACCCACGCTATGTGCTGGAAACACTGAACAGCAGGCTGGACATAAGGGTGTCTGTGTGTGTGTGTGTGTGTGTGTGTGTGTGTGTGCATGTGGAGCGGAGGTCTTTACCCTCGGACTGAGCAGTAACAGTAGTTTTTCCCAGAAAACACTGCTCTTAAGTAACTGTGCATTTAAACAGCGTAGAGCACTGAGCTCAGCTCTGCTCCAGTATCAATAATTCAGCACCTGAAAGCAGCTTCTATCCAAACTACCATGTGAGGAAGCAGAACGCAAACTGTGCAGACACACTCGGATCAGCACATTAAAAAATCATGCAGAGGGCCCAACAAAAAGGGCACACTGCAGGGCGAGTGCTGGAGAAATGATCTTCCGGTCTGTATGGGTCTAATCCAGGCATGGACACTACTTAAACAAGTGTTTTAAAAACGGAGGTACAATCTAACTCCGAAGCGAACAAATGATCAAATTCCAACCTCCAAATTATGCCTCAGAAAACCTCTCTTCGGGTCATCAAGCAGAAAAATTATCTGACTGTAATAACTGGTTACAGTATTTCTCATGGTGTTCTTTCTGTCATTTGGCTGGTGTGCAGTCAATGTACAATGGTTAGGGAGCTGGGCTTGTAGCTCACAGGTTACAGTGTAGTGTAATGGTTAGGGAGCTGGGCTTGTAGCTCAGAGGTTACAGTGTAGTATAATGGTTAGGGAGCTGGGCTTGTAGCTCAGAGGTTATGGTATATATTCAGCTGTGTTTAATTTGCTCTGGATAAGAGAGTGTGTTTGTGTGTGTGTGTGTGTGTGTGTTTGAGTGTGTGTGTGAAAGAGAGAGAAAAAGAGAGAAAAGTGGAGAGGCAGCTTACCAAGAACGCCCAGGCGGTAGTTCATGGTGACAACAATGACGTTGCCGTAGGCAGCCAGGACGCTGCCGTCAAACATGTTCCCTGTTCCCTCCATGTAGGATCCGCCGTGAATGTAAAGCATTACGGGCTTCCTCCTGCGGTCCCGGATATCTGCATGCACACACGCACGCACACACACACACACACACACACACACACACACGCACACACGCACGCACACACACACACACACACACACACACACACACACACACACACACACATATGCATGCACAGCAAGGAAAGAGGGACACAAAAGCAGGCATTTAATGACTTCATTAAGAAACACTCTCAGGCTTACCGCTTAACCTCAAGCCTTCTGAAAGCTGGAATTAAATCTTCTTGAACTAATTAAAAATGGTAATGAAGAATGTAACCAACAAAAATAGCATTTTCAAAAAGAAGGAGGACTGAAGGCATGCTGGCCCAAATTCAGTCAAATAAAAATGTTTACACTATTCACGCAGACTCTAATCAGAATACAGGACACCTCTTGTGCCCCTACGTGGGCAGTGTTGCACTACGCCCCCTACTGGCTACAGTGGTAAGTGCATACAAACCAGCACTGGCCCATTCAAGAGCTGCCATGAACTTCACCCAGCACAGTCTGGTGAAATTCTGTAACCTCCATTTCAACAGATGGTGGCAGGGGTGAACAAATCATAAACGTATGTGAAAGTCCTCTGGGCTACCGAAAGGCAAGGTCTGATAGCCCACACCAGGTTTGTGGTAGCCCATATAGGTCTACTTAGTATGCCAAAAAGAACCACTTACACAGCAACAGAAGGCCATAATAAATACCATTAGACAATTTCAATGAACTATACTTTTATGATTAACATTTAGAACTCAGTTTTGCTTTAAATTCTTCGAAGTCACATTGCAACAGGTAGTATTAGAATGACAGCCAATGCACACGATAGCTCTATGATGTTGCATTTTGATCGAGACGTCTCTACAAGCTACTGCAAAGAGGCTGCTGCTGTTCCATTTGTAGATAACTGAAAGAAATTACGAACACAACCCACAGTTGTAACATCCATCTACTCTTATAAGACCGTTTTAATATGAAATATCCACTGTCAACTGAAAAAATACTGCTTAATATATATGCATACATGTCATTTGCATTTGTTACCATTTTAGGTGCAGCTGGGCAATGCTTTAGAAGTTTGAAAATGAAATAAATCTACTCTCAATGGTAAAAGCTTATTGCCTTAGAACGAACACAATTAACATTTAGCCTGCATGCTAAATCTAATGTAAAGCTTAGCAGAATTCATGCTAAGTTAAGATAACTTGTTGTCTTAACGTGACTAGCCAAATTATTCTCACTCTCCGGTCCGCCACGCTCAAGAGAGGAAAATGGCACATCAAATCCTACCATTGGGTATCACCTTTGTCTGGCAGTGGCATGTTTTGAGCTACTTAATATAAAGTATTCAAAGAAGTCAACTACCTAGTAACATCAGACTTAAGTGATCAGGTTGAGAAGTTGCTGTCTGTGTCATTACAACTAACATAAGCTAGTTGGCTAGCAAACTAGGCGTAAATCTTTCTCTTGGTTTACTTGTAGTTTTGCAAGACTTCGGTGGAAAAGGCGTGAGATGGTTCTTCTCATCGTTGTAAGTCTGACTTTACTAACTCATCGATTGATTCTTACCTCTTTTCTAACTCCAGTCGTCACCTTCGTTTACTGGAGCCAAGATGCACAGTGCATAATGTTGTCTCATTTATGTATCTGTGTTGCAGTCACAATGAGAACTGTGCATTCAATTGGGCCAATTAAATACAGAGAAACACAAGTTTTTTTTTAAAAGTAGTGAACGAATGAGATGTGAGATATTTTGTGCAATGTTGCCACCAAAACAGCAGGAGAAATTATGTGTTGGACGTAATAAAGGGGTGGGAGACTGACACAGTAGTCCGTTGGACTTTGACTGGTAGCCCCGGCAGAAAATATGAACGTAAGGGGCGTACGGACGGCCGATTTGTTCACCCCTGTACGGACCCAAGTGACCCAGGTTTAATGCCCTTAGATGGACAGTGGTGCGAGGTAACTGGGCAACGGGTGGGGCACAAACCTCACCATGAACTGACTTTGGTGCCAAACATTTCCTCGCACGTTTTGACTGATTAACAAGCGTGCCCGTGACGTCAGTAAATCATTGTACAGTTATCCTGGCCGCACTTCAGACAAGCCATGCTGGCCTCACCCAGATAAGACTCCGGTCACTTTAAACCTCACGCTCATAGGTTTTGTTCTCTGCAGCCAATATATATGTAAAAACATTTGAAATGACTCAACAGATTTCGCTAAATTGAATTCCATCTTGTAATTTGCATTCTGTGAAGTGATGCGAAGAGAATGCCAAAAACTCAGACATAATTGAGAGAAACTTTCAGCTGGTTTGCCAGTGAATTATTCAGATAACTGACATCCTTTTTAACAAAATGATCCTACAGTTTTTGATCTAATCATGCAAAATAATATCTGTTAAAAAGGAGAACGTCCTGCTAACTGTAGTTATATTCACCACCTTTCAGCAAAACTCATATCAGAGGCCAGCAAGCAAACATGACAAATCTGTGCTGTATCATGAAAAGTACAGAATGTTTGCAGACCACAATAGATGTATACAAGAAAAATCTCCCTGATTTTACGTTAAAGAGCACAGAATCGTTTATACATTTACTAAACCCGTGCATATAAGAAATCTTGAGAAGTTTTTGAATTTATTGTTTCATTGTTAATGGAGGAAAATAATCAGAAAATATGTGAGACTAACGATCGTGCCCCACCACATCCAATATCACTCTCTCTCTCTCTCTCTCACACACACACACACACATGCGCGCGTGCACACACACACATGGCCACACACGCATACTCACACACACGCACCCAATATCACTTACACACACGCACACACACATGCACCCTATATCCTTATAAACACACAAACACACATGCACACACATGCACCCTATATCACTTACACACACACACACACACACACACACACACACTGGTGACTACAGTCATGCATTACCATGGAAACTGCTTCATACGTCCTCTTTCACCAGCCACCCTGCCTCCTTGACTCACTTTATGGCTGTTGCCATGGAGATGCTTTCCAATCACACATCTCTATACTTCCCTGACAAGCTTCCCGACATCAAACACACTCTTTTTCTCTCTCTCTCTCTCACACTCACACACACATGCACTCACACACACACACATACAAAGATACACTCTGGATAGGAGCCGCTCTCTCTTTCTTCTTGTCTACTTTCATCTCTCAATCTCTCTAGATGCTCCTAGAGGAATCCTATCTCTCTTCTCTCTCCTCTGTCCCTTTTCTGTCTTTCTGTCTGAGAGCAGGGGTTTGTGGGTACATTTTGGACAGAACTCATATACACAAGGCTGAAGCTAACTGTTTGATCAGCCTGATCTAATAGTGAACTGATCAATACTATCTGAGCAAAACACCCATATGGGAGAACAGGCTCATATAGGATCAATCACTCTGTTCAGAGATTACAGCACACACTCCCATACACACAGTGCTCCTTATAGCACACACTCCCATACACACAGTGCTCCTTATAGCACACACTCCCATACACACAGTGCTCCTTATAGCACACACTCCCATACACACACAGTGCTCCTTATAGCACACACTCCCATACACACAGTGCTCCTTATAGCACACACTCCCACACACACAGTGCTCCTTATAGCACACACTCCCACACACACAGTGCTCCTTATAGCACACACTCCCATACACACAGTGCTCCTTATAGCACACACTCCCATACACACACACAGTGCTCCTTATAGCACACACTCCCATACACACAGTGCTCCTTATAGCACACACTCCCATACACACAGTGCTCCTTGTGTATGTGTGTGTGTGTTCATGTGAGATTGTGTGTGTTCATATGAGTGTGTGTGTGTGTGTGTTGGTGTATACTGTATAAGATCCCTCCTGTTGTAAACAGAGAGCTTTCATTAATGTGGCTGTTAACACTCATTATTGCTCATGATCTCTTTAATTTCCACTCTAGTCTAAAGAACACTATGGCACAATGACACATGTGTACATCCCTCCTGTGCATGTTAACTACACGTACACACATACACACACACACACACGCGCGCGCGCGCGCACACACACACAAACGCACACAAGCGCACACACACACACACAGGCACACACACATGCGCACACACACACAGGCACACACGCACACACACACATGCACACACACACGCACACACACACACACACACGCACACACACAAACACATGTACACACATGTGCACACGCACACACGCACACACACATACACGCACACACACGCACACACACACGCACACACACACACACACACACGCACACACACACACACACACACACCTACCCACACACACACACACACGCAGGCTAATCCAAGACACACGCTGCTGACTCAGGGTGAGTAAAACATGCTTAGAGGAGGGAGAGGCATACACAGCTGCATACCCATACACATACTCAGACACAGATACAGACACAGACGCTCAGCCGAATCACACGCCTTAGAGATCTTTCTGTCAAAGGGCAGAACCTCCGACACCAGCCAACATGCGGAGTGCTATATATAGCCTGAGCCAGCAGTGCTTCGGCGTGAGGAACATCGTGATGCGCAAGAGAAGCAGCGCCGCTCAGAGCTCATTCACCTGTCTGCCGTTCCACCATAGGGGCTGCTGGGAGGAGGGGATCCCAGCGCTAATATTTACCATGTAGTGCAGAGCGTTTTACCGCATGCACACACAGCGTGTGGCCCTGCACGTGTCACTCTCCTCATCTCAGTACGATAACTGAACATCCAGCCACTACACCATGCGCTCAGCAGAGCCAACAAAATGTGAGCCATACACAGAATTGGTGCAAAACATGAGAGCTCACGCACGGAATCAGAGCAAAACATGTGAGTTCACACCCAGAATCAGAGCAAGACTTGTGAGCTCATGAAGAATCAGAACAAAACATTAGAATGTGAAACAGTGCCCTAGCAGGATGCCTTAACGGGATGTGGGGCCCATCCACACACTGGAACAGTGCCTTAACAGGATGCAGACTGTGGGGACCATCCACACACTGGAGCAGTGCCTTAACAGGATGCAGACTGTGGGGCCCATCCACACACTGGAACAGTGCCTTAACAGGATACAAACTGTGGGGCCCATCCACACACTGGAGCAGTGTCTAAACAGGATGCAGACCGTGGGGCCCATCCACACACTAGAAAAGTGCCATAACAGGATGCAGACTGTGGGGCCCATCCACACACTAGAACAGTGCCTTAACAGGATGCAGACTGTGGGGCCCATCCACACACTGGAACAGTGTCTTAACAGGATGTAGACTATGGGGCCCATCCACACACTGGAACAGTGCCTTAACAGGGTACAGACTGTGGGGCCCCATCCACACACTGGAGCAGTGCCTAAACAGGATGCAGACTGTGGGGACCATCCACACACTGGAGCAGTGTCTTAACAGGATGCAGACTGTGGGGCCCATCCACACACTGGAGCAGTGCCTAAACAGGATGCAGACTGTGGGGACCATCCACACACTGGAACAGTACCTTAACAGGATGCAAACTAAGGGCCCCATCCACACACTGGAACAGTGCCTTAACAGGATGCAGACTGTGGGGCCCATCCACACACTGGAGCAGTGTCTTAACAGGGTGCAGACCATGGGGCCCATCCACACACTAGAACAGTGCCTTAACAGGATGCAGACTGTGGGGACCATCCACACACTGGAACAGTGCCTAAACAGGATGCAGACTGTGGGGACCATCCACACACTGGAACAGTGCCTTAACAGGATGCAGACTGTGGGGCCCATCCACACACTGGAGCAATGTCTTAACAGGATGCAGACTGTGGGGCCCATCCAAACACTAGAACAGTGCCTTAACAGGATGCAGACTGTGGGGACCATCCAAACACTAGAAAAGTGCCTTAACAGGATGCAGACTGTGGGGCCCATCCACACACTGGAGCAGTGTCTTAACAGGATGCAGACTGTGGGGCCCATCCACACACTGGAGCAGTGCCTTAACAGGATGCAGACCATGGGGCCCATCCACACACTAGAACAGTGCCTTAACAGGATGCAGACTGTGGGGACCATCCACACACTGGAACAGTGCCTAAACAGGATGCAGACTGTGGGGACCATCCACACACTGGAACAGTGCCTTAACAGGATGCAGACTGTGGGGCCCATCCACACACTGGAGCAATGTCTTAACAGGATGCAGACTGTGGGGCCCATCCAAACACTAGAACAGTGCCTTAACAGGATGCAGACTGTGGGGACCATCCAAACACTAGAAAAGTGCCTTAACAGGATGCAGACTGTGGGGCCCATCCACACACTGGAGCAGTGTCTTAACAGGATGCAGACTGTGGGGCCCATCCACACACTGGAGCAGTGTCTTAACAGGATGCAGACTGTGGGGCCCATCCACACACTGGAGCAGTGCCTAAACAGGATGCAGACTGTGGGGACCATCCACACACTGGAACAGTGCCTTAACAGGATGCAAACTAAGGGCCCCATCCACACACTGGAACAGTGCCTTAACAGGATGCAGACTGTGGGGCCCATCCACACACTGGAGCAGTGTCTTAACAGGGTGCAGACCATGGGGCCCATCCACACACTAGAACAGTGCCTTAACAGGATGCAGACTGTGGGGACCATCCACACACTGGAGCAGTGCCTAAACAGGATGCAGACTGTGGGGCCCATCCACACACTGGAACAGTGCCTTAACAGGATGCAGACTGTGGGGCCCATCCACACACTGGAACAGTGCCTTAACAGGATGCAGACTGTGGGGCCCATCCACACACTGGAGCAGTGCCTTAACAGGATGCAGACTAAGGACCCCATCCACACACTGGAACAGTGCCTTAACAGGATGCAGACTGTGGGGCCCATCCACACACTGGAACAGTACCTTAACAGGATGCAGACTGTGGGGCCCATCCACACACTGGAGCAGTGCCTTAACAGGATGCAGACTGTGGGGCCCATCCACACACTGGAGCAGTGCCTTAACAGGATGCAGACTGAGGACCCCATCCACACACTGGAACAGTGCCTTAACAGGATGCAGACTGTGGGGCCCATCCACACACTGGAGCAGTGCCTTAACAGGATGCAGACTGTGGGGCCCATCCACACACTGGAGCAGTGCCTTAACAGGATGCAGACTAAGGACCCCATCCACACACTGGAGCAGTGCCTTAACAGGATGCAGACTGTGGGGCCCATCCACACACTGGAGCAGTGCCTTAACAGGATGCAGACTGTGGGGCCCATCCACACACTGGAGCAGTGCCTTAACAGGATGCAGACTGTGGGGCCCATCCACACACTGGAACAGTGCCTTAACAGAATGCAGACTGTGGGCCCATCCACACACTGGAGCAGTGCCTTAACAGGATGCAGACTGTGGGGCCCATCCACACACTGGAGCAGTGCCTTAACAGGATGCAGACTGTGGGGCCCATCCACACACTGGAGCAGTGCCTTAACAGGATGCAGACTGGGGGAGTCACCCAGCAGAGCCTAATACTTTTACTATATGACACAATTTTGACTTATTTCCTTACATTATAAGGTATTCAGTTTTTAGTGTGTAGTGGCCAATCACAGTGCAGTGACTGTGCAGCTGACGCAGTGGGGGAAGGCAGAATGCAGCCACGTCATTGGCCAGAGGAGCTGCCATTGTGCAACGAGGTAGGGCATATCCAGGCCTCACCTGTCAGTCTAATATCTGTGATTCTGACACTCTGCTGTCCTATGAGAAAGAGGGAGAGGGAGAGAAAGAGAAGGAGGGAGAGTGAGAGTAAGAGAAAGAGAAGAAAGGAGGGAGTGAAAAAAAGAGAAAGAGGGAGGGAGAGAGAGAGGGAGGGAGAGAGGGAAGGCCACATTGGACTCTTTGACAGCCACTTCAGCCCTGACAGTCTGGACACAACTCTCATGCTCCTAACAATGACATCATATCTATGAGCCTGACACACTACTATCTCCTAACTATGACATCATATCTGTGAACCTGACACATTACTGTCTCCTAACTATGGCATCATATATATATGAGCCTGACACACTTCTGTCTCCATTGTGTCATAACGCCATCCAACTTCAACTTGAGATTTTATTTTCAAATAAAGTAATGGTCAGCTCCTATTTCTAAATTAACATGAACTTTGATTAGGCAACAGGCTGAAGATGGCTTCCCTGATTGGCTGAATAATGAGAGAGGGGCAGCCCCTGTGCCAATGCTAGAGTCTGCAGAAACTGTGCATATGCGCTGATCACTTGGATAGGCATGAGCTTTAGCCTGGTGCGCTAACAGTCCTCTTGTAAAATCCAGGTTTTTATAGCTGTACGATACATGTACACAGACACACATGCATACAGATACAAACAGGCACACAGACACTCAAACGCTCACACACCCACACACACACATCCATATATCCACCTCAACACACACACATGCACACACACACACACACACACACACACACACACACACTCTCACTCACACACACACACACACACACACACACACACACACACACACACACCACACACACACACACACACACACACGCACACACACACACACACACACACACACCCCCACACACACACACACACACACACACGCACACACACGCACACACACACACACGCACACACGCACACACACACACACTCACACACACACACACACTTATATCCATGTACACACACACCCTTATTTTGTTTGATGCTGCATATTGCTGTCCTCAGGAAAGAGCAGTAGGAAGCAGTAGAAGCTGTAAGCATGCAGGAGTACCTTGGTCGCGGGGCCGGTTGGAGGAAGACTCGGGGGTTTTTTTTGTGAGCGGACCTGCAAGCAGGAAAAAAGGAGAAAAAATTCAAAAAGAAAAAGCAAAAAGCAGTGAAAAATACAAACAAGTTTATATCTGAATTAGAAAAAGAGCGCAAATGCAAATGTCAAAAACCAAAAAGAACAAAGGACAAAAAAGTCATTACAGATCCATTCAGAAGAGACACGGACAGAGCCTGGGAGGGGCTACACACTGTCATAGTACTGTGGGCAGGGCTACATACTGTCACAATACTGTGGGCGAGGCTACACACTGTCATAGTACTGTGGGCAGGGCTACATACTGTCACAATACTGTGGATGAGGCTACACACTGTCATAGTACTGTGGGTGGGGCTTAACACATTGTCTGTACTATTGGTGGTACTGAACATACTGTACTGTACACAGGCATACTCATACTTTCTGTACTGCGGCTGGGGCTACGCTGTTGCTGCCATTAAGGGCAAGCCCTGCATAAGCTGCTGAGAAGGACTGATACAAACAGAGATAGACAAGCTAATGTGCTAATCTACCATGCATGTCCATCTGTCATTCAGCACTTCACTGCTATTGTTACATATATGTCGTACTCAACAGCCTGAGTGTGCGATCTTGCAATGCTGTGAGTGACAGGGGGAAAAAGACACAGAGATAAAGATGAAGAGATAAAGAGAGAGAGAGGAGAGAGATAGGGAGAGGGAGAGAGAGAATTTCCAGCCAATAAAGCATTTTGAAAGTGAATGTTTGACAGAGAAAGAGATAGAGACATGAGGGGAGATGGAGAGAAAAAGATGAATGGATAGAGACGGGGAGAGAGGGGGAGAGAGGGGCAGAAGAATGAAGCTGTAAGTTTGATAAAGCGCACTGAGGCCCATCTCTCAGCCAGCAGAACCAGCCACTTGGCCCCAGAGCCGCGTTGTAACCATGGGAACGAGACAGGAGGCGGGGCAGCGAGGTGTCTCCGTGGAGACGGCACGGGGGGCAGACAGCGGCCGCCATCGGAGGGGTCGGGGGGAGAAGGTTGCCAGATTCGCGCTGGGCATCAGTTAAACGTCTCGGACTATCTTGCTTGTCCTGGACTATCAGCCGGAAACCGTGGAAACGGCAGCTCGCGTGGTGAAGGCGCAGATATCGATCTGCCTCATTCATTTGGCCCCGGCCCCCTGTCAGCGCTCCACTCTGCGCTGCCGTTTATCACTGTTGCCATGGGAGACCATCAAAGCCAGGACCTGCTCTGGCACAGACAAAGCAGTAGGTGGGGTCACAAGGCCTGTCAGCCAATAGCATTTGGAAGCTGACTTTGGACCACTGCAGCACTGCATTTAGCTTCACAGTACACACTGACCCCCACCAAACTTACCTTTTCATTTTGCCCACAGAAACCCTTAAAAAAGCAGAGAGCGGCGACATGAGAGGTCACAGACCTAGAGGGACATACACTCTCCCATTTGCTCAGTCATGTCACAACCAGGATAGCTGCGTCACATCTGTAAAATATACCGGAACATTCACTACGGCTCATGGGAAACCATTTCAGGAGGAGGTCAGAAAACTGACTTTTACAGCCGCAATACTCATACTAATACCGACAGGCAGGCCGCTGTTCAGAATTTAGACAGGATCGTGAAGCATCATTTCCAGACAGAGGATGGGATGTATTGGCTGAGAGACATCAGTGTGAATAAGGACTGTGTCATTAAGCCATATTACAGAGGTCTTCAACGTTTTTCAGGCCAAGGACCCCTTGGCTGATAGAGAGACGGTGGAGGGGCCCCCTATTACATATCGTATAAAATTGTGTTTTTTACTACACTTACATTCACATCGGGCCTGCAATAACGTGTACGGCAGCCTATAGTGCTATCTATAAAAGTACTTTGTAATGGTGCGTAAAATGCTAAGCCACTGAAATGACAATTATTGAAAGATTCATATATATTTATAGAACATGTTTTTTTGTAATTGTTGTAATTTTTTAACAAATAGGAAGATTCAACTTTGCTTATTATTGGTTATATTTATGTTAGTATGTTTTGAACATTTTAATATTTCGCAGAAAAAAAAGTTTTGGATCAAATAATTTGGTGGACCCCCTGCAGTTACTCTGTGGACCGCTGTTGAATATCTATGCTATAGTGTGATAGACAGATTTAAACGCTGCACCATTAATCCATAGTGTGACAGACTGATCTAAACACTGTGTCATTAAGACAGTGTATTGGACTGATCTAAACACTGTGTCATTAATTCACAGTCCATTAGACTGATTTAAACACTGCGTCATTAATCCAAAGTGTGTTAGACTGATATAAAAACTGTGTCATTAATTCAAAGTGTGTTAGACTGATCTAAAACCTGTGTCATTAATCCAAAGTGTGTTAGACTGATCTAAACACTGTGTCATTAATCCAAAGTGTGTTGGACTGATCTAAAAACTGCATCATTAATCCACAGTGTGTTAGACTGATGTAAACACTGTGTCATTAATCCAGAATGTGTTAGACAGATATAAACACTGTGTCATTTAATCCAAAGCGTGTTAGACTGATTTAAACACTGTGTCATTAATCCATAGTGTGTTAAAGTGATCTAGACACTGCGTCATTGGGCCATAGTGCAGAGATCTTCAACAGGGGGTTCTTAGGGTTACTGCAAGGGGTCTGCCAAATTATTTCATCCCAAACTTTTTTTCTTACAAAAATTAAAGTATGTCCCAAAGCACACTAATATAAACACATCCCAAAATAAGCAAATATAAATCTTCCTATTTGTAAAAAAAAAACAAAAAACATTACAACAATTACAAAAAACATGTTCTACAAATATATGAGTCAGTCAATAATTATCATTTCAATGGCTTAGCATTGTATGCAGCATTACAAAGTACTTTTATACATGGCACTGTAGGCACTGCCCAACACATTATTTTAGGCCCGGTTTAATAAGCAACACAGTTTTATACGATATGTTATAGGGGGTCCCTCTGCCATCTCTCTTTCAGCCAAGGGGTCCTTGGTCTGAAAAACGCTGAAGACCACTGCCATAGTGTATTGGACTGATATTAAGTGTTTCTGATCTACCATGTTGATCAAAATCAGATTGCAGAGCCGTGCTTCGCAGCCATGATCGATTTAGAGGGCAGAGGGGTGTGTTTGGGTCATGGTAAAAGTGTGCCGTTTCAAAAAGGGCGTGACCAACACTGTTAGGCGAACACCAATAAAATCAGGGGATCACCTGATCGTCAGCTTGGGATCATCCTCTGCTCATTTCTGTGACCTTGGGCGTCATTGGACAGGCAAACAGAAGTTTAATTTTCCACCTGGCTACCTTCTGCTCTCCCATGAATTCAGATCACGGTTCAGGGTTCCTTTCCATGTTCTCTACAAGAGTATCAGCCGTGCCATCACATTTTACATCAGAAGTTTACCTTTAACCACCAAACAGGGCTTAAGAGTTAACTTTTCTCACCGATCAGGAGCCAGGAGTTAACTTGGTCTTATTTACATTAACTTTACCTGACTCTTTTCCCACCCAACCCCCCACTTTGCCACTTTGGCCCTCTGGCGCTGGCCAGTAAGAGCACATTTGGGACTCAAACTGGCAGCCACCAGAGCTGCACATAATCATGCCTAAGTACAGTTTTTCACCAGAAAGCCCCCATTCTTTCACTCTCTTTTTTGCATAATTTACATTTAGAAAACAAGATATTTAATTGCAAAAGCAGCTGAGCTGAAGGATAAATACCACAACCCTATTGGAATCAAACCTGCAACCTCTCATTTCCAAAACCAGTATCCTAACCATCATACTGCTGTGCCCCTCCACACCTAAGGGTCTGCAGGTTTAACTCAAGTCCTGAATGACCGCAGTCTTACTGACACCATTCCCCACAGCACAGCCCACAATACTGCAACACTTCCCTCCAATGCACAGACCAGAATACTAAACCACCATTTTATTCCTGTAGAAAGCTCACCTTATGGCGTAGTCTACCGAAAGTGTACAAATCCCACTGAATTTGGCGAGCAAACCGACAACTCCTAACCGCTAACCAGACAGCATAATAATTAAACTCCATATATACATACACGAGCTGAGGTGCCATTCTGTTGAGTGGCTTGAGTCTTTGGCAGTGTGTTAGGGCTCATTAGATTGTGTGTTTTGCAGGTTTTTAGGTTCGCAGTTGTGCGGTTTGTTACACTGCATGTTCTGCGGCCTATTAGATTGTGTCGCAGCTCATTAGACAGTGTGAAGCTTGTTAGACTATGCACAGCTTATTAGGATGTGTGTGTGTGTTGCAGATAATTATGTTTGATGTTTTGTTGCTCTTGGGGTAGTGTGTTTTTGCAGCTCTTGGAGTTGTGTGTTTTGCGGTTCTTGGGGTTGTATGTTTTGCAGCTCTTGGGTCGTGTGTTTGCACCTCGTTAGGTTATGTTACAGCGCTCAGGATTTGGTGTGCCTCTAAATACACCCAACCTGTCTCTCAGAGCGGCACTCAGACAAATCCCTCCTTTTCCTGACAGATTTCATGGTGCGTAACGAAATGCTTACAATAACAGTGTATGGAACATTCATCTTCCATCATTCCAGATTATGTTTCCTGTCAGTCATTGTACGCACGCAGACTGAAATAGACCCTCAGAGTTTGCCACAGGAAAGTTCCATCGCATTCTACCTGCTGCCCTGAGAGGAGAAGGTTCGCATGGATTTACAAAATGGCAGCGCAAAATCCTGGCTACTCATGTGCGGTCCAAAAAACAGGTGCTTTAGGTTGGGATATGGTCCTCCCTGTTATGTCTACAGGCCATGCGGTTAAGATGTCATGGTTCAGATACAGGACTGGATTCAATCAAAAGCTCTTAGTCTCTTTAATGGCATATGCGATTCAATCAAGGGACCTTTTTATTAGAATATCATTTCTTTGAGTTTATATTCATGTGTATTATTGGAAACAAGCAAACCTATCATTTTGAACATTTTCTTTGAACTTTACAATTAGATATGCCCTGAGAGAGACTATAAGTCAGTTTTGATTGAATTGCACTTGAATTTAAGCTTTAAAAGAAAGCAAGCGTACGGAATCTGGCCCACAGTCTATAGTGCATGGTCTTTGTGCAGGGGTAGAGCTACAGCATGAAGTCTGGACAGTGGAGGGTGTGGTCACACACACTGGCCTACACACATACAGTATGCAAACAAACACACACACACACACACACTTACACACAGTGACACACACACACACACATACACAAACAGTCGACAAAATGAAATGAAATGAAAACAAGATGAAAAATGATTTGTGTTTTGACGTAAATAAAGCGCAATTAAATTTGAGTCTATAAATGTCATTGTAATGTCAGTTATAATTAGCAATACATTTCTGCTTTTAAGAATGTTTTAAAATCAACACATTCATGCGTAATTTGCTGAAGCAACATGAGGTCTAACAGATTCTGAAAGAATCAAAATTGTTTGTGCTCATTATGACAAAGGAAATAGATTCAAAAATCATGACAGCATATGCCAAATAAGGAAAAATTGAATCAAAAAAGAGAAACAAAGGTAGTAAGCTGAAGCTCACAGACAGGGACAGAAGGACCTCTAGCATATAGTTACAAAAAACACTAAATAATGGCCTTAAAATTACTACAGAAATACATCAGGACACAGCAAACCTGCACATTGTGAGCTTCAAAAACTAATATACATGGGAAGCCTGGTTTTGGAAACCGGTGGTTACCAAGGTAACCAAGACCAGTGTACAACAAAGCACATCCCTGTGTGATGGGCTCAAAAACTGGACTTCAGAGCAGAAGAAAGTAATGCGGTCTGATGTTTCTTTTTTTTTTTTTTTTTACTTTTCTTTCATGTGGACAAATATGTGTTTACAGAAAGGCATGTTTCCAGTTCCCAGCTGTTAAACATGGTGCTGGATCTGTTATGGATTATGGTCTGGATGGCCATTTTATGGAAGAAATTGGGTCTGATCGTGACTGCCTGGCAGAATCAAGGCAAGACGATAGGAATTTTCTGATGTTGATCACTTATTCCAAGACAATAATGTCCCCAGACACACTATAAAATAATTATAAGACATGTTTAAGCATATTTTAAGCCCAACTCCCGATTGAATAACAGGTATTCATATATTTTGTGGCATTTCAGATTGATTTGTCTACCTTGTGTATGTGTATAAATAAATACATATGTGCACACAATAACACACACACACACACACACACACTCACACACACACACAGTCATGAATTTTGCTGAGCTGTTCAAAGTTGAAGAAGAAACAAAAGCCACATCCATCCCACCCTGCAAAATCCCATTTCCCCTGTGTCTGAGCCACACCCATCCCTCCCTACCCAATCACATTGCCCCTGTGTCTATGCCACACCCATCCCTCCCTGCCCAATTACATTGCTCCTGTGTCTAAGCCACACCCATCCATCCCTGCCCAATCACATTGCCCCTGTGTGGCTCAGTCTGTTGCTACTCTAGCTGGTAAGAGTCAACCGTTTCTCTCCTAATCTGATTACATCATCACTACCTGCATTTTAAGATGAAGTATCCCACTCAAAAATCAGCACAGGGAGTATAGCCACCATAGCTTTCCACTCTCTTTGCCTCCGTGTGTGTGTGTGTGTGTTCTGGAAACAGAGAGAGAGAGTGCAGTACTGATCATAATCGATTCAATTTGGCATGAGAGCCTGTGTAGAAAAAATGTGCAAAGTGGTGTCAGGGCAGGTTTATGATATAACTCAATCAGTGTAAGTGCAAAATAAGCGTAGAATAAAAGCTGAATGGAAGTGGGGCAAGGCTGCAGTTTGAGTCCAACACTGTTCAGCATCTATGTCAGTGAGTCAGTGGGATTCCGGGAACAATCTGCAGCTCCTGGCCTCAGTCTGAATGACTGCGAGGTTATAGCTACAGTTTCCGGCCTCACTCTAGCATGACCTGCTCTTGCAGACGATCGCTTCAATCAGGTCTACAGCAGCACCCAGATCTGCTGGAGAAATACTGTCAGAAATGGGCCCCGATAGCTAATTTGGAAAAAACTATGTATGGGCTTTAAAAAATTCAAGAGCTGAGAAAAGCAGATTTCTTTCAGCCTTTGTGGCTGTTAGCTCTGGTCTAGGGGATGCTGGTTTAAATTCCAATCTCCCACAGGTGCAACTACTAGATTTTTAATATATATATATATATTTTCCTAATCAGCCTAAATCAGACCAAGTCTTGGGAGATTTATAATTTTAAGCTATATTATGTCAGAAGTGCCAGTTGAAGACAATGATCTTCTATCATCTACTGTACTGTACAAATTGTTTCTTTAGAAAGCGGTGACATTTTTAAATGATTAAATTACAGAATGTCAGATGAATCAAATTGGGCCTGACTGGTGGACAACAGCTCAACGATGCTAAACCATAATTACATCATGAAAAATGTGAAGACAAAATAGATGCCAATAAGCCAATCCTCCATTGCACTGATACGTTTAAGGATAACATTGAGAAAAATGTAAGCATGGGTGAGATTTACCGTACCAAAATACAGTATTCAAAGGGGTCTGATGTTGAGAACTGCTGCTGTCAGCAATGACACCAAGAACAAATACTGAGGTACAATTACCTCAGACAGAAGTCACTGAATCAAGGTGCTTTGGTGTAGCCATCAGTAAAAAGCCTCCAAAAAATCTCATGGGAATTTGAACTACAATTTTGGATAGACACATCCAGTCAAATTCCACAAAGAAAAGGAAACACATAGAAATGACCCTGTCTATTGAATGCAGGGTGGAATTAGGGAGACATCCATTTCCTATTAAAAACCAGAAAATGCCAGTACATTTTACACAAATAATCGAAACATTCAAATTCATTATTTATAGTGGAAGGCTCAGGCACGACTACTCAGCCCAAAAACGGTTCCCCTCTGTATATTCTGGACAAATCCATGCATATACAACCCATCTGTAGGTCTCCACTGCTTCATCTGTACCATTAAGAATCCACCAAATTATCAGTCACCTGCTTGGAACATTGGAGACAAGTCAAATTACCAGATTCCAAAATAAACTGAGTTGCCATTGAGCCGAATACAAAGAGCACACAATGAGATTTCATGGCCCATTGTAGTCAGGCAAGTACATTTCCCTGTGGATGGTAGAACAACTTAAGACATTAACATGTTTAGAGAGATGGAGAGAGGCAGAGGAGAGTGAGAGAGAAGGTAAGAGAGAAAAATGGAGAGAGAAAGAGAGAGCCATGTAGAGAGATGAGAGGTGAGAGTGAGCATCACAGACTAAAAAGGTTCATTTGTTTATTTATGTTTTAGGAACAGGAATCAAAGGGGTACAATTTCAAGACGTGTAATATAAGAGAACCCTGAATTTATCCTGTAATCCCTGCCTTGTTTTAGCCACACCCACTATCTACCACACCCACTCTTGGCCACACCCACTATGTGACCACAAACCTGTCTCCTGCTGACCAGAACCTTTGACCACAAACCTCTCACCCACCTAACAGAGAAAACATTATGATCAGAACAGTTCCCAAATTTCCAAACAGCTCGGGTACAGTCACAGAAATATATTCTAGGCATAGTGCATGCCAACACAACACGCTTTTGCAGTTCTCACGCAGTCATGAAAACATACTGGAGAATATATATAAAACTAATTTTAAAACAAAACCAAATGGAAGAACTGAAATTGCAAAATTTGTTCAGTGTTGTTAACATTCATGAAAAACACAATCCAAACCATGACACACATTTCACATTCAATTTAACTGGAATGAGAAAAAAATGAATTGTAAGGCTGTTCTTGCAATGTTCTTGATGACTTCATAATGTTTGAGGGACCCCAAACAAGTGCCTCTAATGTGTGAGCCGCCTGGAGGCAACACTACAGGGAAGAGCCAGTGACTATTTTACACCCTACAGGTCACACATAGTAATACCCGAGAGAACCAGTGACTATTTTACACCATACAGGCCACACAGAGTATTACAGGGAAGAGCTAGTGACTATTTTACACCATACAGGCCACACTCAGCAACACAGGGGGAAGCCAGTGACTATTTTACACCCTACAGGACACACAGAGTATTGCCGGGAGAGCCAGTGACTATTTTACACCATACAGGCCACACACAATATTACTAGGAGAGCCAGTGACTATTTTATGCCCTACAGACCACACACAGCATTATGGGGAGAGCCAGTGACTATTTTACACGCTACAGGCCACACACAGTATTACAGGGGAGAGCCAGTGACAATTTTAAATGTGACAGGCCACACTTAGTACTACAGGTGAGAACCAGTGACTATTTTACACTCTACAGGCCACACTCAGTATTACAGGGGAAAGTCAGTGACTATTTTACACACTACAGGCCACACACAGGACTACATGAGAACACTAGAGTCAGCTTAAGGGGAGTTCAGGAGGTCAGTATTGTATACTTTGTTTAGTTTGTGGGTTTATTGTATAGTTTGTGGGTTTTTTTCTAAATAAAACATATATGTAAACCATCTCCCGGCACCTTTGTGATGTGGGGCCGCTGATGGGTGAGTAATATCATTCTTATGACAGCTCATAGGTATTAGGGGTGTGCAGTGAGGTCATTATTTGTACCTGTATCTGTATTCGTTTCAACAAAAAAGTTATCTGTACCTGTATTCGGCATTCGGATAGAAACCAGAACTGGGTGTGGTCTTAACAGGACTTAACTAATAATTAAGACTGTATAGGTTTTTTATCTTTCACCTCTTTGTGGAGGCAGCTGTTGGTCTTTTACAGCCTTAATGTGTATTTTAAATTACACCTCTATCTCCTTTTAATGACTGAAAATAATGTCGTTGTACTAAAGCCATGTTTGCAATTGATTTACCTTGTAATATTAAATTTCAGTTTACAGACATTGTAGCAGACTGGATAGCTACTATTGTTGCTGCTAAGTTCGTTAGAGCGCTAACACTGATATTGTTTTCTCCATGGATCATTCAGTACACCAGTGTTTTGCTCTCTGTTAAAAGTAGTTTAATTAGTTCAATTATGTCTCATGAGTAGGTTGCTTGCATACAGGGTATTTGATTGCTTGTATCTGACTGACATCAAGTCAGAGGTTTTATTATTATTATTATTATTATTATTTTGTACGACGAAACAAGATAAAATTGGCTAGTACGTGGCTAAATTACCGAAGATGGCTACAAAGCTGGTTATGGTACAGACATTTATTTACTGACTAGCCTACCTGTCAAGTTATATATTTCTGCCTCGTTGATCTTTTGGTCATTTAAGATATGACCTTAATCTTAAACTGTGGTTTATTGTTAGCTGGCCTGCTAGTGAAGAAACATTATCATTAATGCTGCTTTAATGTGAAAGTTGCAACAGGTAGCGCCGAAGTCTAGGCATCGTAAGCCCCAAGTCTATTTTGCCATGTTAGGACAAACTTTTTCCCTGCTTTGTACATGAATTTGTCTGCTAATAGTCAGTTGTTTCCGAGGACCTCTGTTCGGCAATTGGTCAGGTTTCTAGGTGGCTTGAAAAGAACATTGAACTTGACGCTATCTTCATCGGTGATGAGGCTTTGCTCCCAACAGCGCATCCCAGGTAACTCGAGTTTTTGGGGTAGGCTAAGACGCTTTAACATAAAATTCTCTCAGCTAAGAACGCAATTCGGAACGTAAACTATTCCGCAGTCTCAAAGCACTGGGCTCATAGCTACGAGCTGCACTGTTCACCTGTCACTGACAAGTGTTAGTGCTGAACCCTGCTACTGTACTGGATGATCATGGAGGACAGATGAGATTGACAAGAAATTACTGCTCTCGTTTCGATTTGGGGCTGTATGCTCAGCAGATCGCTCCCATGTCAGCAAGGAGGATCACAATAAGTTGAAAATAATTGTAAATATAATTATGTATTTTATCTATGAAAGAATGTTCGAATAAGACTTAGTCTACATTGAGTCCCAACCGATTTCTTTATTTTAAAAATTCGAATACCATGATATTCAGACGGAATTATTACCTGTTTATGGTTCATTATTCGTGCTTTCCGAATACCGTATTCGGATTCGGCTACACCCCTAATAGGTATGTTACATCAGCCTACAGATCATGTGACTCAGGGGTACTTTTCATTGTTCTTCATTTCTACTCTTAATTCATCGTTTTAAAAGTTGTTTTAAATAACGTTTCTCTTAATTAAATGGTAAAACATTTAACTGTTCAGTGACATTTAGATTAATTAGCAACTTTCTCAATTAATGAATAGTTGCAGGGCCTGAAATGACTAAAGGATGACTCAAGAGCAATTAACTCACAGGACTGATAATGGCACACTGCTTTGAGTGTGAGTTACCCGCAGAGATTGTTTATTTAAAAAGAGGCTCAGAACTGGCTTTACTACATGTTTCATGTGTAGCTAGCTTCATGTGTTTGCTGACCTCGGCACCTGTGTTACTTCAGTAATGCAGAGCTGTGTTTTCTTAATTACACATCCCTGCACACAGCTCTGCTCTCCCCGCTGATTAAAATGGTGAGGATACACCTCCTCACCATGCCTCTGCGTTATTTATTTCCCCTGTGACAAAACTCTCCTTTAATTTTCAGGATATCAGGGGAAGCTGGGATATTAAAAAACAGAATAATTTGTTGTTCTTTCATTTATTCTTTTATTCTGTTGTTCAGTTCCATGTTTCTTCACCTGTCCCCAGCCTACAGAATCTAAATATGTAAAATATGTGTTGTGAGATAGGTGGGTGATCCTGATGTCCGCATCTTGAGTTTGTTTTTTGTCCCTTTGGGGTTGAGGTGTGGAGTAGGCATGGTGAGACTGACAGAGTTCTGGACCTACTGTGTGCACAAACACGACAGCTGCAGGTACAGAGTTACTAATGGCAGCATAGCATACAAGGATTGTATATCCTTGCTAGCCAAGCATAAAAGGGATATACATCTCTGCCAGCGTAGCATACAAGGGTTAAACATCTCTGCTAGCCTAGCATACAAGGCTTATATATTTCTACTAGCCTAGCATACAAGCCTTATATATCTCTGCTAGCCTAGCATACAAGGGTTATACATCTTTGCTAGCCTTGCATACCAGCATTATACATCTCTTCTCAAAGGATCTTTGGAAAACAAGACACAGCCCTGAAGCAGGAAAGGCTACCAAGTCTAAGCTGCTGATCCTGATGAAAATACATGTGCAGTTCGACAGTGATGAAGAAAAACGCACATCTTCTTTCACTCAAGATGGAGACCAACACAGCCCCTCCACGGCCAACACGAAGCAGCATGTACAGGAGTTTGTACGTTTCACTGTTAGTATGTTTGGCCTTACAGTGAAAAGAGACCATCTTGTACACTATCACAACCCTGCAGCCAAAGCTGTGCTTTCTACCTGGCCCCCTTCTCTCTTATCTAACCTCTCCTCCTCCTCTGACCACAACCACTCTCCACAAGCCCTGCCCCTTGTGGGGCTTATGGCTATTGGTTGCCCCTTTTATCGACCACAACACCTTTCTATGAGGGCTGGTACTTCTCTGTGGGTGGGGCTTATCCCTGGTGTTGTGGGTGTGGCTTAACCCTGGTGTTTTTGGTGGAGTTTATTGCTGGTGCTATGGGTGGAGCTTATCCCAGGTGTTGTGGGTGGAACTTACCATCCTCAGTGGGCACATAGATGTTGAGGTACAGGCAGTCTTCGCTCTGGTTCTGCACGTAGCTGGCGGCTGCATCCAGGTTGTCAGTGAACCAGACGGGCAGCATGATGTCGGGCAGAACACCCTGCAGGTTCTGGGGGCAGACAGGCGCAAAGCGTGTGGCATTTCGGGTCTCGGGCCATGAGCCCGGGGCCTCGGGGGGCTGGAAACGGCGCTCTCCAGTAGGGGGGCTGGCATAGGGCACCCCCAGGTACATTTCCACCGGGCCCAAAACCTCGTTACTGAGCTCCCGCCTCAGGCCCCGCAGTTTCCCATAGCTGGTGGAGACGGTGGGGTATTTAGCGTTAGCGCTGGCTGGGTCGGCCCTCTGGCTCACAGCCAGTGCAGTGGGCAGAGCCATGCCCAGCAGCCATGCCCAGTAGCCCCACCCCCAGCCACGCCCCCAGCCCCGCCCCCACTCACTTTGTTGGAGGAGGAGCATGGCTCACAGAGAGGGAGGGACAGGAGACAGTGGAGAGGAGCAGGTGATGGGGGGAAAGAGCTCCTGTTCCCCCCTCCCCTCCCAAACCTGGGGGGGTGATGGGGTGTGAGGGATTGTGGGTAAAGAGAGGGAGTGAGGGATTGTGGGTGGTAGGAGGGTGTGAGGGATTGTGGGTAGAGAGAGGGAGTGAGGGATTGTGGGTGGTAAGAGGGTGTGAGGGATTGTGGGTAGAGAGAGGGAGTGAGGGATTTTGGGTAGAAAAGAGGGTGAAGGGGATGTGCGGGAGGTAACTCAGGTGAGGGGGGTGCGTGGATGCGCGTTTCCGTGGAGACACATGGGTGGGTCAGAGGGGGCGTGATTGTGGGCGTGGCAAGGGGGCAGGGCAGAGCAGATCCGGGCGTGGCGCTCTGTTACGCTCCATTGCCCTGCACCACGGTCCTCATGGGGTCACCCTGGGGTCAGCTCCTTCCACCTGCAAGAGAGTGGCCACTGACGTCAGAGATCAGAGGAAGGGCACACACACACACACAGAACACACACACACACTCTTTCTCACACACAAACACACACCTCATATTTTAACATCTCTAACCAGCACAATCTACAGAAAGAAAAAACCCAGACCTTCCTTGCCTCCCTCTCCTTCTCCCAATCTCTATTTCTCTCTCGCTCTCCACCCCTCCCCCCCTCTCTGCCCTCACACATGATCTTTATTAGATTTCCTGTATGATGTAGGAGAGTAACTGGATTACAGGCATTGTTGCTGTTATAAAGGCTACGTCTGCCCCCCATCTGCCCCAGGGCCTACACCTCTCTCTACATCTGCCCCAGGGCCTACCCCTGCCCCTCTACCTGCCCTGGGGGTGTGGCTTAGATCTGCAGCCCTAGTTGTGTTTGATGTTGTTTCCCAGAAATAACCGGCACAATGGACTCAATACAGGCCTCGATTATTCCCTTTCCTCTGTGAGATAGCGCTCACTGACGACTTCCCTCGGTGACCAAGATTCAGGAATCAGAGCAGGCAAAAAACAGGAATCAGAGCGAGAGAGACAGTGAGGATGTGAGGGGAGACCAGTCCAGAAAACTGTCAGCACTGCTGCTAATCAAAAACCTACCTGACAACCCAGAGATCTGAGATTTCTTGGTGCAGCTACACTTGTGTGTGTGTGACAACTTTTCATGAAATTAAAAAATGCTTTCTAATGATCATACAGATACGTTTTATCCACATTAATAATACATTTCAGCCTCATTAATACATTTCATGAGTCAAAGCACAATAAAACATTGTTAGGGAAGTTTTCCAGTTATGTATGAAACTCAAAAACGGTGAAAATGAAGGTGCAAAGGTTTCCTGACTATGCAAACAAAACAGCACTTCTGTTTTAATCTAACAGTAAAATGTAGAAGGTGTCGCTCAATTAATTATGCTTGACTGAGCTGTGAACAGAATGCCAATCTACTGATTCTTTCGTGTCCTTAAATGTATGTTAATGCACTAATCTCTGTGCAGAAGCATTGTGAACATGTGTGCCCCTTAAACAAAGCTTAATTGGTCATTAAATTAATTGTTCCTGGTTTCACTGAACAGCTAATTTCTCTCAATCAATAATGCTGAATACCTATGTGCATGACTTTTGAGAGCATCGTCACGTCCGTAATAGAGACACCTCTTCCAGCGACCCAAACCCTGCCTGTATTATGGTGATGCCACTGAGATGCTTAGCAAACGCGTTTTAACGGCAATACATGGTCACAGCAGGGTGTTCACTGAAGCAGTTCCGGTTAAACTGTGCCCTCAATGGGATTTGAGCCTGCAGCCCTTGAGTTACAGTTCTCTAACCTTTATAGTGAACCACCATCCACAGTAACCTAGGTGGTCAGCCCTAGCACACAGTTACCTATCCTGGTTTTTATTTGGGTCTGATCTAGTTTCTGGTTTTGATGAGAAAATAAAAAGCAGCTACATTCTGTAGCTCTCTGGGGCTGGTTAACTCAGTATTAAACAAAGCAAACTGTGACCCCCCCCCCCCCCCCCCCA